>CM053792.1:945623275-946060775 GCA_028749045.1 Cupressus sempervirens | reverse complement strand
GGCCCTTACCTAGAAGGCCTTACAATTGAGCATATCACATGTAAACAATTATTTTATTAACAAATAGTTGTGATTTAGTATTGGATATTGCATTTTTTTTATTTTGTGTTGTGATTTTGCTATGTGGTTCTTGTTGGGGGCTAGGAAATCTCCTTTGGGGAGTTTCCTACCTTACACTACATTAGGTGGTATCAGAGTGTGCAGACAAATCATCGAAGCTGAGGCAATTTGCACCAAGATCATGGGTTGGAGAAGGTTGATTTGGTGGAGTTGATTGATCTTTTAGATTTTTGGATCTATTGCTTAGGGTTTGCAAAAATCTTGGAAAATGCCTCCAAGAAGATTGGACCCTAGGGCGATTGATGATCCTAGTGATGTTGTGGAAGAAAAGATCTCAAAGAAGATGAAAGTAGAGTTTAGATCTAAGATTGCATTTATGAAGAGTCTCATGATTGCTTAAATTGTGAGTGCTTTGGATGGCGTACCTAGACATGTGGGTACTAAAGGTAGTTATGAGGAAGTTGTCAAAGACTTTAAACTTGTTGGATCAAGTGGTGAGGACAAAATTGATTATGTGGAGAGACCTATTGGAATTAGGGCTAGTCAGTTTGCTCGACCTAGATCTCAGTTGAAGTTGAAGCATAAGATATAAGTTTCTAATTTCTCAAATACTTTGAATCCTAAAGACTCAACTGATTGGATTAGTGAATTGGAAGACTACTTTGAGTTTGAGGATATTAAGGATCCACTTAGAATGAGTTTGGCACAAACTAAGTTAAAATGCATGCTTCTCTTTGGTGGAAGTAACTACAAAGAGATAGAGAGGAGGAAAGTGAAATCAATATCTCTAGATGGAGATTCATGGTGACTAAACTAACAGCTAAGTTCATTCCTGATTATTATGAACATGAGTTGTTTAAGAGGTTGTAGAATTTGAAATAGAAGGATATGACTATGAAGGATTATACCAAGTTCTACAAGTTGACTATTTGGTCTAATCATAGAGAATTTTCAAAAGAGAAGGTAGCTCGGTACATTAATGGTTTAAGATTTAATATTTAGGATGAGGTTGGTATGTTGAATATTTCTTCAATGGAGGATGCTTATCAGTATTCTTTGAAAGCAAAAGAGAAGTTGAAGAGGAACCATCAAGATAATCCTCAAGGAAAGGAGAAGTAGGATAGCTTGGCACAAGCTAAACCAAGTGCAGAAGACGAACCAAAATTGTAGTGCCTACCCCTAGTTCGCATTTTGTTATCATTGTCAAACTCTTTTAGAGCTAGTTTTATGTTGTTGGTTAACAGCATTCTTTTGAGATTATCAAGATATTGTGCTATGAATTCAGTTTATTATGTGATGAGTTTACTTAGATTTTGCATTTCATTTATGCATGATGATTATTTTCAGTGTTTGCAGTCATTAATGATGATTAGTAAGATAATTTATTATCATATGTGTTTTCCTATGAATACTTACCCCATACTTGCATGTGTATGGTGTGTGTGTTTCTTTTGCGTGTTTGCTTTTGTATGGCGTGTCTGATGTGGTTAAGGAAGGGAGTCATAGTCACCTGCTAGTCGAGATCTACACGATGCACCACTTCCTGCCATTGCCTGTTTAGTTTAGTATATATTGTGCTTGTACATGCATGATTTTTATGCAGTTTGCAGGTATCAGGTATCGACTTCCCTGAATTTCCAAAATGAGCGTACCCTATCACATTATCTCAATGATAAGAGAGGGGAGATAAATTCTCAAGTCCAAATCTCAACCCTTTAAGCCATTTGTTCTAATTAAAAAATTAGGACAAGTATCTAAATTGAGTACCCTTCGAATATGTCGAATGACATAATTCGTGATTTAAACCCTTGGTTTGATTTTGTATGTATTTTGACTATGATGGATTTTCATATTTTTACCTTATGAGTCTTTGAAGTATTTTTTATTAATTAAGCCTAATTAAAAGATTTAATTAATGGTTTAATTTAATGAAAAATTAATATGGTATTTTAATATTTATTTTATTTAATTAATTGGAAAATTAATTAAATAAAATAATTAAATTTGAAAATAAAAGTTTAAAGTTTAAATTTGGAATGTGACAATATTTATTTTAATAATAATATATTTGGAGTTCATTTTTAAATAAATGACTAAATAATAATATTATTAAAGCTAATAAATATTTTAGCAAATTAAGTTTTGGAAAATGAAATTTAAAAGTGGAAAATATATTTTAAATTATTAAAAGATTATAGATTTCATGTGCTTAAAATATAAATATATTAAGATTGAAAAGTGGAGATATTAAAGTTAGTGCATAAGACTTAATAAATAAATAAATTAAATTGAAAAGAGTAAAGTAAATATTATATTAATTAATGTGTATTATTTTAATATTTGCTCACATAGGAGTTGGCAAATTCTTGGGAGTTGTCATGTAGACAAAACAAGAGTTTGCACTCTAAGAATGCACAAGTTGTCTACACTTAAGAGTTAGCATTCTATTTAAGCACATGTTGTCTACAACCTTAAGAATCATCTAGAAGGTTGGAGAAGACCCATGCTTGGTTGTCATGCTCATCTTTTAGTTGTTTCTAGAGACACTCTAGATGCATCTCAGAGGCCTTTAAATAGAGGCTCTCCTAGTGTGTTTGGGACAAACTGAATGGAAGCTACAAGCTACAAGCTTAAAATAGAAGCTTCAAAGCTTACATGCATTGGAGAAGTTCATATGCTCATATATTTTCTACATGCTTCTATGTTCCTTCTAGCTCTTCTAGTCACTTGAAGGATTTAGTTGGCTTGGATCTTGGAGGAATTGCAAATGATGGAGAAGGAAAGAATTTTCTATGGATTTCTGAGGCATGACGGATTAGCATCAGTGTCCAGGTGCACTCGTGATATTCGCATATTCTCTTTGCACTATTTCTCTTCCTGTCTTCATCATGTTTGTTATGTATCTGAATACTCTTTGTGATTGAATCTACAATTAAATTGGAATCTAGATATGTATGGTTGCTAAGAAAATAATAGAAAAATCTTAGATCCAATTAAGGAAGAAATTAGATCTAAACGGGTTTGGGTTCGAATTAGAATCAAATTGAAATAGATTTGAAAATGGTTTCAAGATTTATGGCCAAATCTATTAGTGAAATTATTGGATAAATTTAGAGAACAATTGCCTTTTAAGAGGAAATTCTTAATTCATCACAAACTGTCCTGTCGCTGGCCCTTGGATAGACCCAAACTCAGTCATTCATAACTTTTTATCGTGATCAAATTTATTCGATCGCTCCAATCAAAAGTGGTGCAACTTGGCCCTCTCCAACATATTTCAATTTCAGTCCGATCCAACGGTTCATTAGGGAGATATGGTCATCGTACTGGGACTGTTTTATTCAAGGACAGATATTTCTTCATTTCCCATAACTAAGAGTTCTTTATCCTTAAACTTCACAAAAATAATGTATCAAAGCATGGAATGAATTTAAGATATTATTATAATCTTCCCTTATTAGAATCTTATTAATATGCATTAGTTTTATATGGTTTATTATCTAATCTAATTAAATCAAATTTAATTAAGATTAGTTAATAGTAGAAGAAGTGTAATTAATTATTAGTCAATCTAAGTAAATAAATTTTTAAATGAGAGAAAATTAAAAAGATATTTTAATATAGTTTATATAGTGGACTTTTTATAATGTATATTGAATACTATTTAATATATATTAAACAATGTTAGAGTTGTTTAATGAAGATGATAATGTTAAGAATTTTGAGATTATTCATCTTAAAATCTACAATGAGTCTTATTGGTTTGTGATAGGAATCTTTATTCAAACAACGTTTATATAGACAAAATATTACTAGAATAATTAGAAAATGAAGTCTAATAGTTGATTTTAATATTGACTAAATAATTGTAAGATGATAATTTATATTACGTTGATTTAAATTTAGAAACTCTGAATGATATTGGATTAAGACTGAATTATTATGTTATTGGTTAATACGTTTGAATACCTTAATGGAGTTAAGAGTTAGCCAAATATTAACTAATGAGTTTATCGAAGGATTCTATAGATCGAGTATTTATAGTTTGAGGAGTTTATTATTTATTAATGTTTGTAAGGACTAACAAACTATTAATAAATAATGGTTTAAATAGATATCAACAAATTTGATTAGAGTTAATCTAGTGGAGATTATTTATTGATTGAAGCTTTGTAAAAGATAATAATTTTTGGAGTTGGATTATAATTGATTTTAATCAATTGATATTCATTGAGTTGTCAATATAATTATATTATGCGATAGAGTTTTAACTTGAAATGATTATCATTAATATGAAATCGTTAAGAAAGATAAATGTAGTTATTGTGGATAAGATTTTCAAAATAACTTGTTAATATTATTATTATTAAAATATTAATATTTTTGTATTGGATTGAAGTTGACTTTGACGTACAAACTATTGATAGTCAGCTAATACTCATTGGGTTGATGATTTGGTTGTCAAATTATTAATTAAAT
This sequence comes from Cupressus sempervirens, assembly GCA_028749045.1. Taxonomy (NCBI): domain Eukaryota; kingdom Viridiplantae; phylum Streptophyta; class Pinopsida; order Cupressales; family Cupressaceae; genus Cupressus; species Cupressus sempervirens. The sequence continues at coordinate 946,056,236 of CM053792.1, read as the reverse complement.
CAATTAACTAGAGCTAATTGGATTTAATTAATAATTAAGTTATGTAATAGAGATTTAATTGATATAATTCTTTTAATGAGATTGTAAAAATATTGATATCAATTTGATAGGTCTTATTCTTATGACTTGAATAATGACTTTAGATATTTTAATGGTGAAGACTTAGTAATATATAATTGAGAATTATTAAAATGATAAAAGGTCAAGGATTGTGAATCGATATTAATTGATCATTCTAATGAAGTTATCTTCTTCTTATTCGAAGATTGATAATTGGTTCTTTTATAAATGAATAATGATCCTTGATTTATGTTGAGAGTTGAAGTAACATTAAAGGAAGGTTAATCAATTAGAATATGGATCATGATTAAATATAGAAAACAAATTAAAAGTCAATGATGATCAGTTTAGTGAATATTTACCCTTAAGTTATTCTTAGAATGTAATTCTTAATAATGGAAGGATAATGCTATCGGGGAACAAATGGGTTGACTTGTAGGTCAAATGATGAAACTTAAGACACTTGAAGTATATTTGCAAATAGAAATCTGGAAACCACTACACTTAACTCATTCATGTGATATTAGTAAACCAAAACATGTGTTTGCATCGTGTATTCTCTATGCTTCTTGTTTTGGGTTTTGGGTTGACTAGTGTTGACCAGTCCTAGGTTGTTACCAGAGGCTCGGGGGTTATGAGATATGATGGCATGTTGATCTTATTTGGTCTCGATCTTTATAAGCCCAACCATGGTAATGTGATCGTATGCTTTATGAAATGTTTGTATTTATTGATTGTTATTGTTCATCAGTCTTCATGTGTGAAGCTGAGAGGTATGTGTATGAGACACTTGAGCTAATCATTTTTTAGTCATCGATTAGTTATCCTTGAATTATTTTCTAGTCGCCATGATGAGACTAAAATGTGGATTTATTTCTTGATGATGTCATGTTGTGATATGTTTGACTCAACCATTTTGGAGTCTTCGATCAGTATGATTTTGAGATATTCTTGGTTGCTTGTTGAAAACCAATGGATATTGTGATTTGTCTTGAGATATATTTTGGTTATTGAGAACCAATTGATACTTATGATTATCAGTGATGCCTTCAGTTGCCAATAGAGAACTGTTGTGGTCATGATTTTCTATGGATGTTTTTCCAGATGCTCATCGAGATTTGATGATTCTTATATTGGAGATTTGATGATTCTTATTATGGATATATGATGCTTTTATCATGGATATTTGATGATTCTATTTATATTATCTTTTGGATTTTCTTTACAGTCACTTGTACAAGACTGTGGTGATTTATGATTCCATGAGCTTAGGGTAGGTAATCTACTTGTAGTGTTGGGAAGTGGCTTGCAATGGGGGTCGAGGCCCTAAGTGGCTGCCAGGGTAACTCATTGTAAGTTTGGTTAATAAGTGATAATATTTACACACTAAATGGGGATTAAATGAACCTAAAAAGATAATTATTTTGATGTTCTCGCCCATGTCTTGAGCACTTGTACAGGCTAGGATGGGAGTAGTGAGAACGCATGGTTGCGACCGTGCATTCCGTAGTATGTCTCATCAGTATAAGAGGATACTAGTGGCCGCATGAGATCAGTATGGACTCGTGGAGTTTAGCTAACTGCCAGGGTAACTTGTACGTGATAAATGCGATGACACTTTCCCGCTTACATAGTAGGTTTCCTACATGTCATTGTTGTGCCTCTGGGAATTAGATGTCGATATTGTGTGTGTTGGAACCTGTGAGTAGTATACTTTTAGGATTCTTGGACTATAGAGATTTATACTATGTGGTTTTGATAGCCTATTTTGGACTTAAGATTATCTCCTTAGCACGGTGGGAGTGGACCACTTAGGTTCCACGCGGTCGGGTGGTAGTGTTTTTCCACTCTTATCATTTGAGATCTGTCTAAGACACCGTGGCTGGAGTATTCTTGGTTGGTATTTATCTTCATTATGTTCTTGGATCATTATGATAGATGATATACCTTATGATGGATGTATTTACTAGTATGTTTCTTATATTGATGATTTGCATATGTTAGATGATGTTACTTTATGTTTTACTTTGCATGTTAGTAGGATGTTTTAGGAGTGACATTCCTACTATCATAATACCGATGATCTCTTCGGTGCTTTGGAATGTTACGCACGGAGGGATGGCTAAGATCCACGATGGTCTAATGATGCTATTTATCGTTGGGAAGAACCGTGCACTTAGTTAATTATATTTGTGATATATGGTTATCTTTTATGATGGATGTCTATATCTTTATGATGATGATGTATCATGTATTTTTTATGGTTTCATTTACTTTAATTGCATCATGGATTAATATTGGATGATGATGTACTTTAATTATATGGATGTTTATTCTTTTAAGCCTTTCATACCTTATAACATGTACAGTGGATGATTAAGAAATCTAAAATGTAGTTACAAAAAGGACACTTATGTATTGTTTAAGAACATTGGATGTAACATTGCTAAGAATGTCATGTTAGATGAATAGATAATTTAGATGTGATACAACGTTAAGGGATCTTTAAAGAATGTAATCTGTTACGTATGTTATGCTTACTTTCATTTGAATTATTTCTATTGCTTCCATTACTATGTATAAGTTGTGAATGGTTTATATGTCATGTTTAAAAAAAAAAATTGTTTGGTAAACTTAGTGAAATTCTTTGGATCCCTTGGCGGGGCATTACAAAAACCTATTGATAAAAAAAGGAGAATGGGTGGAGGTGTGTTCAAAGGTAATTGTTTCAAATGTGGCAAAGAAGGGCATATATGTTTTGAATGTCTTGTTGATATATGATTGATAAGATCATTTGAGTAGAAAGATTTTTGAAGAAGACTGTGTGTTTTAATCATTGTTTTGTCACTGATGTCAAACCTACTACATGTTGGTAAGACAATTGCTTATATGTTTCAAGTACTATCACTTAGTTGATTGATGAGGAGGATTTGATCAACAAGATGTAACAAAAGTACCTAGAGAAAAGGTTGAGTTATCATTATGTATTGAAGTTCAAGAATTAGTTAAGATAGTGATAACATAATGTATTGATGATCTACTTGAGGTTATAAATGTTGATCTCAGATTGGTTTTGACAATTGAGTGTCAATACACTTAAGCTATTTGTTAAGTTCATACCGACCTAGCAACATATGTCAAGCAAATAGATAGTGCCAAGTGAGTATATGTGTTTAGTAAACAAAAGATGTCAAACATGTTCAGATGCCAAGCCAGACAAAGTTTTAGTAAGTGTCGAGCATCAATAATCAGCAAGTGCAAGCAACATAGAATCAACATAAGAGTTTGTGCCTTTACAAACTAAGATGTAAACTATTTTTGAGCCAACATATAGATAGATCTCGAAGCTTAGAGATAAGATAAAATATATTTGGATTCCCTATGTGGTCAACATGCAACCAATTAGAAAAATGGAAGGAATTGAGCAAAAAAGTTGGATGAATCTCAATCATAGATTCATGCCTAACCCTAGGTCACAAAATCCTTTTTAAAGGGAGAAGAAGTCCCAAAATTCAAAGAGTGTGAGAAATAATGCATGTGAGGAGATGATGCTAAAATAGATTTGAAGAAAGTGAAAGGGGTGAATTGATCAAGTCGAAGGTGACTTAGAAGTAGGTCAAAATTGTAGAATTAGTTAACATAACAAAGGATCAAGATAATAGCAATTTCATATCAGATCAGAGAGGATCGAGATGAACTAAATAGGGATCTAAAATTAGAAATATTAGATTGTAAGTGTATCAAATCAAACATTCTATTGTACTCTTTAACAACTGTTACAGCAGAATGAAATCCTATGGACTTAGGTTAGTTTAATAGCCATTGTATAAAGGCTTAATAGGGTGACATTCTAAGTGAATGTTCTAAAGTCCTTTAGCCTAGCACACTTTTGAAAAGGTGTTAAAATCCTTTAATAGGGTAGGATCTAATAATCCTTTGTAAGCCTTTAACAGGGCAAACCTTCATAGGGAAAATCATGAGAATGGTCAAAACATGTAACCTTAACAGGTGAACTTTATTGTTGCAGTAGTGAAGAATTGTGGGTGTCATCCCCACCCCAGTTTTACCTTCTCATTTTGGAGGGTTTCTAGTTAATCATATCTGGTGTCAAGTGTTTATATGCTTACATTTTCTTTACATGTTATTTTTATATATTTATGCATGCAGAGTTTTAAAAGTTAATAGTTTTATTGGTTAGAGTTTAGTACTTCTGATTTACCTCCCCCTCTCAAGAGTATACATTTCCCATTTGTAATCCCAAAAATTGGTATCAAAGCTTAGTTCTCATCAAGAGAAGCCTTACAACTTGGATAAAATATCTTGAGATGGAAGTTTACAAGTTGGAAAAGACCATTGAGAATTAGGAGATTGAGATACATCTCTTACTGCAACAACTAGATGAAGCCAAAGATTCTTTGAGAAGCTCGCTAAAGAGAAGTAAAGAGATTGCCATAGTAGAAAATGACACTCAATACAAGGTTATTGACACCAAAAATTTATTTGTAGAAGGTAATTCTTGTGAATTTAATGCAGCAATTGTAGATGTCATGGAAAAGAATAGGGCACAAGCTGAGGAGATTAGAAATCTCAAGTTGGAGCAAGAATCACAAGCAATACTGCTATGTGAAGTGACTAAACAAAAGAAGAAAGCCATAGAGGACAAGGCCATGATTGAAGAAGACAAAAGAATCTTGTCAGATAGATTGGAATAAAAATCAACAGAGTTGTCTAGGATCTCAAACATGCAGTTGGATACCCTAAGCCAAATGATGAATGCCCATCATGAGTTGAATGTCAAGGACATTGAGATAACTATATTGAAGCTGCAAAATGAACAACTATAGAATGACCTAAAAAGAGAGAAATATTTTGTTGAATGTTTCAACAAGCCAAATGAAGCTATCAATTACTTTGAGCAACTAATGAAATCCCCTAGATCCAGCAAAAGACACATCAGGTTTGGGTTGTACAAGCACTAAATGAGAGTCATCTAAGACTGGTGAACAAAGGAATGACAAAGGTAAGAATTCTAAACCTACTTGTCATCACTATGGAAAGAAAGGACATACAACTAATATTTGTAGGAGAAATAATGCTAGTTGGAATTACAAGTCAAGAAACATGATCTATTGTTACAAGTGCAACAAAAAAAGGTCATTTGGCACATGAATGCAGAATAAGGACCATACATGCACCAAGATTTGAAGGATGCTACTACAATTGTTAGAAGTTTGGACAAAGCCTTTGAATGTAGATCCAATACCACATGTTCATCAAACAAGGGAAGAAGTCATGAAAACTCCTACAATTGGGACTACAATACAAGACATAGCTATTACTACTATCAAGAGTATGAACACATCCTTGAGAATTGCATACGAAGACATTTTAGTGGAAGCTACAATAGATGGTTAAGTCAAACTACATGCTGTAGTTGTTTGAAGACTAGTCATGTAAGTAAGCACTGCCCAACAAGGACAAAGGCACCCAACTCATAGTCAAACAAAGGAAGAGGCAAGGTAGATTTTGAGCACATCAAAGGAGAAATGAATAAGACATGGAAGAAGAAAGATGGATGTAGCACATCAAATGAAGGGATCACTTCACCTAAAAGGTCAAGTGGTCACACTTCATCAAACTAAGCAAGAAGAGGTATGTGAGACTAATATTTAATATGCTTCATTACACATCAGTTCCAAGATAAGTTAGTACTATAAAGGATAAAAATTAGCATGAATAAAGATTTAAGTTTATGAGAAAATTCCAAAGTTAAATCTTTAAGTTTTTCACATTGTTGTCAAATAAGAAAAGTTACCTTCAGATGCCAAGTTAAATCCTAGTGTGTGCCTAGTTGTCAGCCAAGACTAGTTGAAGCCAAGTCAATAGTGGTTGCCAAGTAAAATGAAATTTCTATTGAATCCAAGTAAGGGTAATTCTTATAGCTGTCAAGTGAAGTGGAATTTTCATTGATGTTGAGTAAAGCAAAAATAGTATAAGGAGCCGAGTGTATAGCTATATTTGCACTAAGAATTTAATGCTATATATTGAAGGGTATAAGGTCAATTTTTTTGATCATTTTTCATCATTATGAACACAAAGCAAGATCAAGTAGAGTAGAAAAGTGATTTCCAAGAAAAGATAAAGCATTTATGAAGATTCCAGCAAAGATTTAGTATTACCTCATCGATTCAAAGGTATTCCTCACAAGATGAGCTATGTAGTTACAAAGTACAATATCTTTTGAAACCCTAGTTTATAGAAATGGCCTCAAGTTCTAGAAATCCCAAAGACAAGGAACTATTTGAGGTTTAGCTAGTTAGTAATAAAGTCAAGCAACTAGATTTTAGGCCAATACCTGAAGTTGCATATAAAAATGACCTTGCCGGCATGTTATGCATTATTCCACCAAAAGTAGTAATGGTTCAAGATGGTACAATTGCAAGGTTGGAGCAATTGGTTATATGGAGATCCATTAGGCCTATGACAAAGTATGTGAGAATGGGGTATTGAAACAAGAATTTAACATTATTGAGAGAAAAGGACTAACATGTGCCCTAGATTTCCCTACAGTCTTCAAAACAGAGTGGATTAAAATAGTTTTAAGCAGGATTCACAGTGGATACCTATGGTTAGAAGGAGGACCCATAAAGTTGTCAAAGAGAATCATACATAGGGTTACAAGATATCCAACCCTAGAATGGCCAAAAACCCTGAGAAGTGACTCAAAAGAAGCCATTGAGAAGAACAATGGGGCAAAATTGAACAAAAGGGGCATGACCATTGATACAATCAAAGATCCACTTCTAAAATTTGCAGTGAGGATCATATCTCACAAATTCTACCAGTCAAGCTAACTAAATAGTGTATAGGCTATAAAATTGTAAAGAAAGATCATATGTATGATCTAGTAGGACTGCAACTACAACAAATCAATGAGAATTTGGGAGCAATAAGGAGATCCAAAATTGCTTAGTGATAGTTTGGCTCAATTTTGATATGTATTTTCTTTTATGTATAGAATGAGTTTCCTTCTTTTGGTAAGATAGGATGGAAGACCAATAGGTCTATAGCTGTATAGATAAATGAGTACATAGAGTAGATGGGAGCCAATTTTGAAACCATCATTACAAGCTATTTTGAAGACTTTAAGAAGTCCATAAAATAAAGACTAAGGATTCCAGTCTCCCTAGTAGAGTAGTACACAATTAATATATATTTCTTAGTTGATATTGACTACACTTATATTCAAGCAGTAGTACCAAGAGTTAGATGGCTAAGGCCATTAGGATATGAGATAAACATTGATGAGGCATCAGTAGCAATCACAACATTTCTTGTAGAAGAAATTGATAAAAGTGCAAAACCTTTTGACACTTATGATGTTGTGAAGTCTAAGGTGGAAATGGAGTTGTAAACTACCTCAACTCTAAATAAAAAGGATAAATTGGTTAAGAAGTTTAAGGCCAAATTTGGAGAAGGGGCTGCAAAAGGAGAAGAAGAAGATGATGAAGATGAAGAAGAAGAAGAATAGGGCCAAGAGCCACTTGCCTTGACATAAGGCATGGGTGAAGATAAAAAGGAAGAAGGTGTTGAGGAAGAAAAATTTGAGGAAGGACCAACTAAACTAGGGCCTAAGAAGAGAAAAGCTTAGAAATAGCCTATAGCTTAGCCCAAGGGCAAGAAGACTACAAAGCCAAGTCTAGCCAAGCCTACTACCCTAGCCACAAGAGCAACTACAAGGGTCACAAATAAAGAGGCTAAGGAGAAAGAAAAGAAGGCATCAAAATAGAAAGGTCTAGCCAAGAAGAAATTAAGAAGGAAATATGTTGCTCAACCTGACTCTGATGAAGAAAAGATTGAGTCAGAAGACACGAGCCAATTTAGAGTGGTAAGTCATGACACAAAGTTTGACTTAGAGAATATTTGTGATAATATTAAAGAATATTGATTTCAATAAGTTGAGTAGGGAAGAACAAAACATGGTTGAGGAATCAGTCTATACCATGATGCCTAAGTTCAAGAACAGCCCACTTGAACTTGACAATTCAATGCCTAAAGATTTATATTCTATTGTTGAAAATAAATGGCATTATTGCCTCAACATGGAAAAGCAAATAAGAGAGTCTACATTGGCTCAAGTAATGCCAGAGCTTACCAAAGGACAAATAACTAAGGCTAACAAGAAGCATGGGAGCATATTTGCACCCAAATACAGAGCCTTCAGCATTCTTCAAAATAAGATTGAAGATGTTGTCAAGAAATCCACTTGAATGTGGAAGCTAATAAATGGACTAACTACTATTAAAGAAGGAGAGGAAGATCCCTTTGAGGGAAGATATAATGGAGACAAGGAAGAGAATGATAAGGAATGAGAGGTTGAGAAAGAAAAGGAAGGCAACACATTGAAGGAGGACACACAAAAAGGAGATAAAATGGAAACTTCTAAGGAGCAACAAACATATCACAGTGTGCAAGACATGCAATTACCACCACTAAGCCCTCCACATGACACCTCTACACCTAAAGACACAGTAAAAGTAAAGGATGTTCCTAAAAACTCTAGTCAGAACATCATTCCATTGACTGCAAAGGATCTCATAAAGCTCCTTGACTAATCAACTTTACAAGCAAAGTTGTGTGACAACCCAGTATTGGTCAGTGTAGATGAGCTACAGAAAGTAGTAGCTAACCTAACTAGGGACAAGGTGGCCACACAAGAAACATCCCTTGCCATCCCTACCTCTACAAGTAGACAACCTCAAGAGCAATCTTCAAAAGATTCATCAGCTAAGGTTGATTCCATAGTTAAAGTTGCTATAACTACTGAGGAACCAACAAGAGAATAAACAAGACAGATGAATACTTATGTTCCTACTGCACAAGTAAAAGTTAAACCACCATAAATAATAATTATTGATAAAGATAAAGCAAAGGAGGAGAAGGATATTCCAAAGGAAAAGGAGCAAGAAGAAATTCAAAGTTTGGTAAATCTACCAACTACTAGGACTCCTACAAGAATGCCTCACAAGCTGAGCACTGATGTTATGTCACTCCAAATCTCAGCACCAGGGTGGAGCTCCACAAAAGTTGCAAGGGTACTTCATTATGGAGACCCTACAGTAGATGAGGAAATAGTCATTGCAAAATATGACTAAAAATATTACACTTGAATAGATAAATATCATGCAGGAAGCATTGGAAAGGAAGAAGTAGGAGATACTTAGAAATGAGTATAAACAAAAGAAAGCACTACATGAAATTAAGGACATCTTCTTAGATTCCTTCAGCTTATAGCCACCTAATGAAGCAAAGAACATATTAGAACAATAGTCAACTATTGTTGAACAGGTGACAAATGAGGACCAAGATGCCAATGTTAAACTCATGGAATGGTTAGAAAAGAAATTTCAAGAAAAGGTAAATGAAAGGATATCCAATGAAATGGCACTATCATAGGTAGATCTAGCAAAGAAAATTGAGAAGGTGAAGATAGTACTTGAGAATATATTCTCACTATACACAAAATTGTGTGATCCTTCAATCTTTACACCATAAATCAACCAAAGAATAATGAGCTTGGAAAGAAATCTGAAAGTATGAGGCATGCAATTGCCAAAAGATCTAGCTCAAAGTAAGAAGCACTTTCATAAAATGCTTCACATACAGAAGGAACTAGCTATATTAACAGTAGAAGAGGCTAATACTAGAGCCAAATTAGTTCAAATACAAGTCACCCTAACCCCTCACATGGAGATTCTACAAAAGGAACTAGCCTATGCAGAAAATGTATTGAAGAAAGATCCTAATCTTTCAACATTAGATGGCTTAGTACACCTTATAGTAGAGATGGCAATACAAATCAAATCCCTAGAAGTTGCAATACAAAACTGGGACATTGCTCCGAGAATTTTGATGGAAGTAAACAAGACCTTCTTGGAAAGATACTTAATCAACGTATAGACCCTTTGACATAAGTGTCAAAAAGGGGGAGAATTTGTAAAAAGGGGGAGGTAAATCAAAAGGCCAAAAGGAAACTTAATCTACAAGGGGAGACATGTGAAAGGGGAACCAAAATGAAAGGGGGAGCCAATAGAGAAAAGCAAACAAAGGGGAAGTACAATGCAGAAAAGCAAAAATAAGGTATATTAGACAAACCATATCAGACAAAGAGTATCAGCATAAGGGAAATCAACTCAAAGGAGTAAAAGGAGTAAAATTTTGGTTACAAAAAAGGGCACATCAACTCAAGGAGAGACACAAAATTTTGAGTTATATTGTCCTTCAAAAAAATTTGAACAGTTTTGAAATTTTTATATATGATGAATTGTAATTGTATTATACTTAAGGGAGATAGACTCATCATGCATAGTTAAGTGATTTTTACACTCATGTCAAAGGGGGAGATTGTTGATCTTAGATTGGTTTTGACAATTGAGTGTCAACACACTTAAGCTATTTGCTAAGTTCATATCGAGCTAGCAACATATGCCAAGCAAATAGACAGTGTTGAGTGTGTATATGAGTAATGTTAGTATGCTAATAGAAACCAAATTTAAATAAAGCTTTTACAAACTAAAAAAAATTCATAAACTTCAAGATAGACTAAGATGAACTCTCAATTGAGAATATGAGCCATTAATGGACTCTCTCAATGAGAAGCTCTCTTGTTGAGTGGCTTTGTCTAAAATAGATAGGATGTATGCTCAAGCTTATGCTTCAAAAAGGGCTTCAAATGGAGTTGGAATTTGGTGTGAGTGTATGGTTTTGATGTAAAATGGCTTCTTAAAATGGCATTATGACTTTACTTCATGGATTGTGTTATTTTGCAAAGGGGAAGGATCCAATTTATAGGCAAGAGGCTTGAGGGATTGAGGGCTAAGATGCAAGGATGGGAAAAAGCTCATGGAGGGCTCAGATTTCATGAGAGGAGAGCACATGGATTGTGCTTCCTTACAGCCAATCAGGGAGTGACACATGTCATAGGGTGAGAGGATGGAGGAAAGGGGAAGGATGAGTCAATCAAAGGAGGCTCAAGGGATAAAATCTTTATAAAGACCCTCATAATGGCTTGTAAGAGCAATAAAAGGGCTTGGAAGAGTCATGTATGTCCTAGTGGGCTTCATAAAGTTTTATGGTTGGGATATTTTGAAGGAGATGAGAGGAATATCGACTTGGGCTTGATTAGGAAGGTTTTAAGCTTGCTTAGGATTGTGCAAATGATCAGAGGATAGATTAGGATGGTTTAGGATTAGCTTAGGGATAGGCAAGTGGATGGCATTTAATGAGGGTGGGTGAAAGAGGAGATATTTGTTAACTTTGGATTGGGTTAGTAAGTCTTAACCCATTTTTAAGGAATGTGACAAGGTTAGGAGGGGATTAGGATTAGGCTTAAAGACATCTTCTAGAAGAGTCTAGACTTTGGATGAGGAAAGACTTTCTAGAATAGTCTAGAACTTCCTAGGATGAGGATGAAGACTTTCTAGAAGAGTCTAGAACTTCTTAGGATGAGGATAAATTAGATTTTTAGGAAATAAATAAAATTTTATTTATTTCAAGGGTTTGGGTTGAGGAGATATTTATTAAAACTTTTTTAATAAACATGAGGATTAATATTTAATCTTAATTAAATATTTTGAGTTGGGATTAGGGGTAGGAAATGATGGGATTAGCCTTCAATCAAAATTAAAGAAGGATTAGAAGATTTTGGAAGAGGTTAGTGGTCTTAAGGAAATTGGCCAAGTTTTGGGCAAAAAATAAATTTTTTAATTCATTTTGGATTTTTTGGTAAATTTATTAATTAAATAATTAATAAATAAGGAAATAATTTTTAAATAAGATTTAAACATTTTTGGGAGGGATTCCTTAATTAAATATTTTTAATTAAGATAAAGGGATTTAATGGCATAAAAATAAATTAATTAATTAAATAATTAATTAATTAATAAATGATGATGTCATCAGGAATTTTTCAGAAAACAAAAATACTTTATTTTCTAAAGGTTTTTAGGTGTCTACAGAGTGAGTATATTTTCCAAGTGAACAATAGATGTCAAGCATGTTTAGGTGTCGAGCCAAATAGAATTTTAGTAAGTGTCGAGCATCAGTAATCAACAAGTTTCGAGCAACGCAGAATAAACGTAAGAGTTTGTGCCTTCATAAACTAAGATGTAAATCATTTTTGAGCCAACATATAGATAGATCTCAAAGCTTAGAGATAAGATCAAATCTAATTGGATTTATTATATGATCAACATGCAACCAATTAGAAAAATGGAAGGAATTGAGCTGGAAAGTTGGATGAATCTCAATAGTAGATTCATACCTAACCCTAAGTCACAAAATCCTTTTTAAAGGGAGATGAAGCCCCAAAATTCATAGAGTGTAAGAAAGAATACATGTGAGGAGATGATCCTAGCAAAGATTTGAAGAAAGTGAAAGGGGTGAATTGATCAAGTTAAAGGTGATTTAGAAGTAGGTTAGAATTGTAGAATCAATTAGCAGAACAAAGGATCAAGATAATAGCAATTTCATATCAAATCAAAGAGGATTGAGATGAACTAAATAGGGATTTGAAATTAGCAATATCATATTGTAAGTGTATCAGATCAAACATTCTATTGTACTCTCTAACAATTGTTACAGCAGAATGAAATCCTATGGACTTAGGTTGGTTTAACAGGCATTGTATAAATCCTTTAACAAGGTGACATTCCAAGTGAATTTTCTAAAGTACTTTATCCATGCACACTTTTGACAAGGTGTTAAAATCCTTTAACAAGGTAGGATCTAACAATCCTTTGTAAGCCTTTAACTGGGCAGGCCTTTCACACAGTAGATCATGAGAATGGTCAAAACATGTAACCTTAATAGGTGAACTTTATTGCTATAGTAGTGAAGAATCGTGGGTCTCATCTCCACCCCAGTTTTACCTTCTCATTTTGGAGGGTTTCTGTGCAATCATATCTGGTGCCAAGTGTTTATGTGCTTACATTTTCTTTACATGTTATTTTTATATATTTAGGCATGTAGAGTTTTAAAAGTAGAAAGTTTTATTGGTTAGAGTTTAGTACTTCTAATTCAACCCCCCCCCCTCTCAGAAGTATAAATTTCCCATTTGTAATCCCAACAACAAAATGATTGGCTATACTTAAAAAATTTAGAGGAATAAGGTTGAACAAAGTTCATTTGCCAAACTTGACCAAGTTGATAGTAGGTGCCAAGCAAAGTTAGTACAAGCCAATCAAAAAGTCAGTTGGAGCTGAGTGAAAGAAAATTCTAGTGGATGTGTAAAATTTAGTTGATGTCGAGCACCAATAAAATCTAGTTGATGCCGAGTGATTTTATAGTAGATGTTGTGTAACTTAGTATGTGCTAAGAATCAGCAAATTGATAATGTTGAGCTATTGCATTATGAAAAGATCAAAGATTCACCAATTAAATGCCAAAAAGTTTGTTTTCCTGAAACTTATGAATTAGGAGGAAGATAAGATTGATGAGCTGGTGGCACAGAATCTTATGTAAACCATTTTGGAGGCAAATTCAAATGGATTCTATGAGCAATTTCTAGAAAAAACAAGATATGGGGTATATACATTGTATCCTACATAATCCATTGGAAACCCTAATTTTGGTGATGGATAATGAGTGGGAAAAGTGGTCTAATTTCCTATATGTAGGGATGTATGGTCATGAAACAAAGAGGTTGGAGATTTTTGATGCAAAAATCTGACAAGGAGAAGGAAAGGGGTTTGCTTCATCAAGTGATCCAAGAGAAGAAGTATGCAATGCCATACTAAGCATGAAGGCTTAAAGAGGATGAATTATTGAAGGGTGAACAAGTTGTCAAAGTTGCAAAGATTGGAAGCCAAGAAAAGTTGAGGACTAAATAGTAATCTATAATCTACAAGTAAGGTTGTAAGTTGTATCAGATCAAAGCTCTATTGTTACTTTCTAACAATTTTATCAACCTAGGGTAAATCCTTTGGAGTAAGGTTGACTTAACAGTCACTAGAAAATCCTTTAACAGGGTGGCATTCCAAGTGAATGGCCTAAAGTCCTCTCACAAGGCTCACTTTTGACAGGGTGATTGAAATCCCTTAACCGGGTCACATTTAACAGTGTGTTTTGTAACATTTAATAGGGTTGGCCTTTAATAGGGCATCACTTCAAAAGAGTGGAAAAGGAGTAGCATGTTACTAGTGGTTTTTCCAAAATTGGGTTTCCATGTTAAATCATTGTGTCAAATGTGCTGATGGATATGTTATGTTTTATGCTTTACATTTTTACATGTTGATTTGACAATAACATGTTAGTTTTGGTTAACACACAATGAATGCATGCATGGTTGAGAATATTTTATGGGTTCACTAAATTGTGAAAAGTTTTATTTGTACATCTAGACCTTGAATAACTAATTAACTACCCCCTCTCAATTATTCTAAAAGAATTTCAACAATTGGTATCAGAGTCATCTACTTAAGAGGATTAGTTTTAATGTACTAGAAGCACAAAGATCAAGATGTCAAAAAGAGAGGTACCCAAGCCAAACAGGGATAACTTTCCTACATGGAAAAGTTTGATGAAGCTACACCTTGAAGGACTTGGAGATTATGCACAATCTTGCATTTCAATAGAACATGTTGGTCCAGTAGGAGCCCTAACTACTGAAGATTTGAAGAAAAATAAAGAACACAATCAAGAAATGTTGGAGATTGCCTCTGCCCTAAGCTATGCTGAATTTGATGATATCAAAGCCCTTAAGAATGCAAAGTAGATGTGGGATGCCCTAGACACCATTTATGGAGGAGATAAAAATGTTCAAAGAGCCTCAAAGGTAAGTTTGATGACATGAGAATGGAAGGTGAAAATATTGCTCAATATATTTCTAGAATAAAAGTTATTAGTGCAATAAAAGGTGCTACTGGTAAAATAGATGATGATACTGTACTAAGTAAAGTCTTGAGAATATTTTTCCCTGTGTATGCCATCAAAGTGTCTACAATCCAAGACCTAAGATGTATACCAGGAAATGATCTAACCCTTGAAGGTATGGTAGGAAGACTCACTCCTTTTGAGCTATCTAATTTTAACAATTACCGACCAGGGAGTATTGAATCAACTTTCAAAGCAAAGTTGTTACTAAAGGATTCTGAGGAGGTAAAGTAGAAGAAGAAGAAAAGAAAGATAAAGTATGCATCCAATGATAGTAGTATAGATGAGGAAGACATTGAACAAATGGAAGCATTGTTGGCAAGAAGATTTCATAGAGGAAAAGGTAAATTCAAAGGTAAGCTACCAATCATTTGTTTCAATTACAATGAAGTTGGTCATATTGCTGCAAGATGTACATAGGAGAAAAAATTTGGAGAAGGGAACAAGCACAAAAATAGAAAAGAAGATGATGGAAGAGACTACAGATATAAAGGAATGAAGTCATGCTACATTGTTGATGAACATGAGTCTGATGAAAATGATGATGAACTGGTATATGTTGCAATAAAGGATGAATATGATGAGGATGAGGCAACTGCACTGATGACTTGTGTGAAAAAAATGGCAAATGGATCATTGACAGTGGATGCTCACATCACATGACTGGAGACAAAAGTAAGTTCACTACCTTAACCTATTATGATGGAAATGGTATAAGATTTGGTAATGATGCACCATGTTTAATAAAAGGAAAAGGGTCTATCAAAATCACAGATAAGATTTTATGTGACAATGCTTATTATGTTGAAGGATTGAATTATAACTTGTTAAGTGTGTCACAAATGAATAAGTTGGGGTGCAACGTTGAGTTTGAAAATAAATCAGCGAAGATATATGATACAAATGGAAACTTGATTGGAAAAGGTGATCAAACTAGGAGTAATATGTTCTATTTGGATATAGAAGATGCTACTTGTCTTATTGCAAAATTTGATGATGTGTGGCTTTGGCACAAGAGATTGTCATATAAACTTTGATAATTTGATTAGTATCAGTAACATGAAAATAGTTAGAGGTTTTCCTAAGTTGAAGAAACTAGAAAATATAATGTGCAAACAATGTTAGCTAGGCAAGATGACAAAGTCAAGCTTTAAAAGTAAAGCTTGTACCTCTAAGGAAATACTTGAAATTGTTCATACTGACTTGTGTGGACCTATTGAAGTGCACAACTACAAAGGAGATAAGTATATAATGCTATTTTTTGATGATTACTCTAAGATGATGACAGTCATGTTTCTAAACTAGAAATCAGATGTTTTTCAAATATTTAAATGGTACTTGGCAAGAGTGGAAAAAGAAATAGGTAAGGGTTTGAAATGCTTGAAATTAGACAAAGGAGGTGAATTCACTTCACATGAGTTTGAGATGTTCTGTAATGAGAGAGGAATCAAAAGACAAACATTTGTACCTAGGACCCCTCCACAAAATAGAATTGTTGAAAGAAGAAACAAGTCTATAATGGACTATACTAGGACAATCATGATGGAGAAGAATATTGCTATAAAATATTGGAGAGAAGCTGTAACTACTGTTGTATACACCTTGAACTATGTGCAAGTCAAGAAAGGTACTCACTTAACACCTTTTGAACTATGGTATGGTCATCCACCTAATGTGAAATACTTTGAGGTATTTGGAATCAAATGCTATATTCTTATAGATGTTAGGAGTGGAAAGTTTGAAGCAAAGAACGAAGAAGGTATATTCCTTGGTTACTCCACAAGAAGTAAAGGTTACAAGTGTTTAAATACTAACACTAACAAAATTATAGAAAGTGTAAATGTGAATTTTGATGAATTTGCAAAAGCACATGAGACTGAATCTACAAAAGAACCAAAAGAATACAAGTCATTTGTCATTTGTATACTATTATGAAGGAATGCCTGCTGAAGAAGATGTTACAAATCATGCAAAAAAGAAATAGAAAGTCTCAACAACTACCAAGTCACATCCTATGAATGCCAAGTTACATTCAGATATCCAGTTGTAGAATGAGGAGAATGCACAGTCTAACTCTAATATTAGCACACATGAAAGAGATGTTGAAACACTTGAAAAAGATGTACACAGTGATACTGAAGCTGAGAGACAAAATGCAGCTACAAGAAATGAGCCTAGATTGTCCAAATATGTCAAAAGAGACCACCCTAAAGATCAAATCATTGGAGACAAAGATGCAAGGCCAATGAAAAGAAATAGGTTGAGAAGTGAATCATGTTTGTTAAGCATGAAAAAACCTAAGACAGTGAGAGATGCATTGGAAGATGATGATTGGTACAAGGCTATGGAAGAAGAAATTCAGCAGATAGAAAACAACAAGACTTGAAGTCTAGTTCCTAGACCAGAAGACAAGAATGTGATTGGCACAAAATGGGTATTCAGAAACAAGTTAGATGACAATGGTGAAGTGACAAGAAATAAAGCAAGATTAGTTTGCAAAGGGCATGCACAAGAAAAAGGAATTGACTATGGTGAAACATTTTCTCCTATTGCAAGAATGGAAGGAGTAAGATTCTGCTTGCTTATGCTACATATAAAGGTTTCAAAGTTTATCAGATGGATGTTAAGTTTACATTTCTGAATGGCATATTAGAAGAAGAAGTCTACATAGAACAGTCAAAATATTTTGTTGACAAAAATAATAAGTACATGGTATGTAAATCGTACAAAGCCCTATATGGATTGAAACAAGCACCCAGAGCATGGTATGAGAGACTTCATACTTATCTTGTTAAGATTGGATTTGAAAGGATAGATGATAACAAAAATTTGTACTTGTTAAGATTGGATTTGAAAGTTTAGTTGTATAGGGTTTAGTTAGTAATTTCAATTAAGTTGTTGGTTTTATTAATGTAGTGTTAGCATTGGTTAGGTATTAGAATTTGTTTTCTAAGTGTTAGTAAAGTTGTAGTTAGGATTTAATAACTTTAGATTTAGTCTTAAATAGAGTTTTAAAATTTGATAATTTGTTAAGTCCATAAAATTATATATTTTAAATATCTTTTAATTGGTGTAATTTATTTTATTTTAAGTGTTTAAAGCGTTAGCTATTGAGCCCTTGGAGATAGTTAGTTCTAGTTTGGTTAAGATGTTGTTAGGATATGTTGTTAATCATATTAATTTTTAGTGTTAGTTAAAGGGTATTTAGTATATGTTATTTGGATAATTAATGTTAGATTTATAATAGTGTTAGATTTCATTGAAAAATTAATTAGCTTTGTTATTGGTTGTATTATTTGGTTTAACTTAAGATTTATATGATTATTGTTTGGTATTATGTTAATTATGGGGTAAGTATAAAGAGGATGAATTAATTTAAAATAATGTAGAATTATTGTTTATGATTTAATTAACTATATTGATTATATAATATTAGCTTGGATTTAATAAATGTTTTTATATTAGATTTAATAAATATGTTAGTATTTACCTTTAGAGAAATAATTAGTTTTAATTTAAAAGTTTAGTATAGACTTTAAAGGTTAAGCAAATAATTGGATTAACCTAGAATGAATTATTAGTCAAATTTTGCAAGGGGTATTGCAAGGAAAATGACAAATTGTATATTTGTTTTAAACTAAAGTAATAATGAATGCTTAGTTTTAACAATCTACTCATACCCATTGGTTATAAACTTTTGTGAAATTGTTAGGACACTGTTAGTGGAAATGTATTGATTGTCTTGCTATGTACATGTATTTTAAACTAATTTAAACTTATCAACTTAGTGGGTTTAATTAATATTATATATTAAAAAAAATTGGTGTATTTTTACTATGAATTTTTGGGCATGACATTTTGGTATCAGAGCCCATGTTTCAACACTAGGAACCTTTAACCATTGCGCTTCTGAAACTTAAAACTAAACATTAAATTATGTAGGATGCCTCTTGTTACTTGAAGCAATTGACGAGGTAGAGGCCATAGGGCGAGAGGTGGTAGAGCGGGACAGGAGGATGGACATCCACCACCCCCACCACCACCTAACCCAAACCAGGACATTATAAATGCCCTTCAGACATTGATTGGTGTAGTTCAGTAGAGGGTAGTACTTGTAGTTTAGCCTAGATAGTAGATTCCCGTAGTGGAATCAGAGGGACCTAGAGGCAGGGAGAGGAGTAGGAGTCCCTCACCGAGGTAGGTTGAGGGACAGGGTGAGCATGAGGGTGAGTCGATACATCAGAGAGGACCACCACTCAACAAACATCCTAGGCATATAGGAGATGATATCAGACAGTTGATACAACTCAGACCACCACACTTTACTAATTCCATAGAGGGGACAGTAGTAGAGGCCTAGTTGCAGAGTCTTCAGCGATGCTTTGGATTACATCCTTTTGGCAGTAATCTGAAGGCACGTCTTGCAATCCATCAGCTGAGAGGTGACACCTCCAATTGGTGGCATCAAGAGGAGACTATAGGAGGAGTGAGCATGGATACCCTCACATGGGAGTCATTCTTAGAGAGATTCAGAGAGAGGTACCTATCTGAGCACTTCAAGCAAAAGCAGATTGAGGATTTTCATTCTCTACATTAGAGGGGTCTCACCGTAGCTCAGTATGAGAGCAGGTTTCTTGAGCTCCTTCCATATGTCGAGTACATGAAGGATGAGAAACTATGAGTGTATCAATTCATCATGGGCCTAAATTTCTCCCTTTAGGGTCCAGTTCATATGGCCTTCCCTACCACCTTCAAATAGGTAGTGGAAATAGCACTAGTTGCTGAGGATACTCGAGGTAGGCAAGAGTCACGGGATCGGTCTTAGAACCAAAACTCTACCTAGTAGAAACCCCCTTGGAAAGGGAATCATAAATATACACCAGGGTCCTCTAAGGGCCAACACTCTTTGCAGTAGCAGGAACCCTCATAGGGTTATCATGGCTCCAAGCCTGGGCAATGGCAGTCATAGTAGGATCAAAAAGTACATGCCCCACAGCCACAGTCAGAGAAGACTCAACAATCTTCTAAGGGTGGATACAGTGGGTCTAGCAGGTCAGGAGGCCCATAGCAATCTGGATCATAGGACGCACGATCTTACACATGAGGACCATGTTACACTTGTGGTGGCATGAGTCACATAGCTAGAGAGTGTCCTTAGGGATAGTCATCCGATGGTCAGAGAGGGGCTTTTTCAAAGTCGACAGTTGGAGACATGGGCAAGTCCCACAAATTTTTAGTAGTGGTTGAAAACCGTCAGGCTGAGAATCAGGCTGTAGTTATTGAGGGTACAGGTGGAGTCGGATGGCTAGTTAGCACTAGAGCCTATCCGTATTATTTCTTGATGGACCCTAGCACTTCGAGGTCGAGAGCTAGACCAGGTTAGGGTCCAATGGGATTGCTATGATGAGGTTACAGTTTCATGGGAGGATGCAGCACAGATACGATCGCAATACCCATATCTTTTTGATGAACTCCAGGAGGAAGTTCATGCCTAGTGGGAGAGGATGTGAGGCCTCACCTCGACCCATCTTAGCATCAATGATACATTATTATTTTGATACTCATGACTCGATATGTCAAAATATTATTTGATGCACTAAACATTATTATGTTATTTTACGATGTGTGATGCTTTACTTTAGTTATTTGATTTTGTCATTTAATGCTTTATGAACATGTATAATGATGAAGTAAATGAATGCAAAATTAACACTTTGATTATGCAATTTTAATGGTCAAAAATATGAGTAGAATTAGATAAACAATTGATTATTATAAAAATGGATGCCTTAATTTATATGATGTTTTCTGATACATAATTTACATAATGCATGTGATTTCTTGATCTACTAATGTGTGCAATGAGTGTGCAAGAAATTTAGCTGGGAAAACCTAATGGAAAGATAGAACTAAACCACTTGCTAATTTTTGATATCTTTGCATTGTCTATCTTTAAAAGTTTTTATTTGGTCTTATTATCCCCCTAGCTTTTATTTGTTCCTATTAAGTCTTTAAGGCTTAAAAACATTAAATTTAAGTACCCTAGGGGTAAGGGTATGGGTGGAGAGTACTTTCCACCCCTTTAGCCTCCTTGGTTGACTTTTAGGGTCACTCAAAAACCCTACTTTTGGTTGATTGCAAAAATGGATTGTCTTCTACTTCAGTTGGACTCAAAACTCCATCTTGAGGTTACTTGAAGCCTAGTTGAGTTAAGGATCATACTTAGAGGCATTTTGCAGTAGTTTTGGGGTTGTTACCCAATCTCTAGTTTTAGAGAAAGTTTGACAATTGAAGGAAGAAAAGGAAAAGCTCTTCTCAACTTTCCATTTTACCATAACTTTTTGTGAAGGTAGGAGTTCTTCACTCTTTGATTTTTTTCTCCATGTGGTTCATGATTGCTTCATTCATTAGGTGTTGTCTTGTTCTTTATTTTGCTTGCTTGTGTGTTGGGATTGATTTGGAGGGATTTTAACTTGTTCTTGATGTTCTTCTTATGGTTTTCTTGATGTTTGTTTTTGAGGGGATTTCATGGGGATTGTTTTGGCATTACTCACCCTTGGATAGGGAAGAAGTGGCCATGTACAGGGGAAAGGCCTTAGTTGGACCTCAATGGTGTAGAGTCTCCTCTCATGGTGAGAGGAGGGAAAGAGGGTAGGGTGTATGGGCCCCTACTTGTCATCACATACCTTGTTAATTTTTTGAATTCTTGAATATAGAAAGGAACAGAAATCCTTGTCGAAATAGCCTTGAAAGGGCCTTGTAGAAGAACGGAAGTTCTTAAAGTTTTAGCCCCGAAAGGGTTATGTTATGGTATGGTGATTGATGTCTCCCATTAGGAAAATCCACCTCCCCCCTAGTCAGGTTCTATGTTTGGACCTATCTTGTAAAATCGGGTTGGGGTGTATGCTTGAATTGCTCCTGATGTTGTGATGTTTCACCTCGGGTCAGCTCTTGTCTTCTCCTTATTTTCCTTGAAGAATTGAAGTTATTGGAAGAAAGCACTTGTGAAGGATTTAGAAGAGGATTCATTTGAATTGCAATATTATGTAAAATGTATTTGAATTTTGATGTATTGGCAAAGACATCGAGCTTTCTTACTAGTTCTTTCCTAATGGAGCCTTGAACCAAGATGAATAATAGGGAAAGAAAAAGATTATAAAAATCTCTTTGCATTTATTTTATGTGTTTTCAAGTTTTGCATATGTATGTGAGAAAGTAGGTTAATAGATTATGTCTTCAAATTATGAATTCTCAAGTTTTCAATTATGTAATGAAAAATAATTTGATATGATGAAGTTTCCAATTCAAGGTTTACGTATCAAGAGGAAATAAAAATCTTACATTGTGGTCACAAAATTATCTCTCTCCTTGATAAATTTCATAATAAACAAAATCAATTTTGGTTAAGAATTATGCATCACCTTGAATTCTAAATAAATGGAACATACACCTTGTTATAGGATGATTGAGAAAACACGAATGGTAGGAGAAAAGAAAGAAATAACCCTACTCAAATCCTTGTATTAGTATATTGTTCATAGGAAAATCTATGTTGTCATTGGGTTAGAATTCACTCTTAAGAAAATATATATATATAGCAAGAAACAAGATATATCATCACATAGACAAAATTGGCTTTCAAAAAAAAATGCACCTCTAGGAGTTAAAAAGCTCTCTGAAAAATGTATGGAAGGAAATTTTAGTTCCCCCAAGTTCATAGAGAATATTCCAAAGAAAAATACTCCTTGGAAATTATTGTTTAAGTCAAAAATAATATGAAAACTTAAATGAAATATATATATATATATGACAAATATCCTAAACAAGCTACTTTCTAACCACTAAACTTAAAAACATTAATGTCATTTTGCTCCTAGACGACAGATTGGCCTGAGAGACAGGATGAAATTTGCAAACCAAATCTATGAAGTTAATATGGTCAAGACTTATGCAACCACTTGAAAAATTTTGCAGCCCTAGGATCATGTGCCTAGCAGGACAAAGTGGGTGAAGTGGACCTTCAACTTCATGCAACATTTATGTTTCAAAATTCTTAACTCCACCATTTAGCATGCTCCCCAACTCTTCCATTCCAAGCTTATAAACTACTAACTTCTCCCTCCTAGCACAGCGCAGGCGTGATGTGAAGTTGGGGGGGTGAGGTCAGCATTTAGGTGGGTGCCATGTGAGGAAGGCGTGTCCATTTGTTCATGTTTTTCTTTTTAATAAAACACCCCTCATTCCCCAAGCTTCCTCATACGAATTTCTCCATCTATCATCCTTGGATCGCATGACCCTTGTCAGTCTGACATTCAGTCAAGCCATCTAACTTAAATGAGTGTGCTTCATCGGTTAGCGCTAAGAAAGTTGTGTGGGGAGGGGGAAAGTTTCTTAGTTCAAAACAAAACAAATTGATTTGATTGGGCTCTTTTCCCTCCATGTATATTGTGTATGCCTTTATGGCCTTGGGATTTCGTACCATCCCCTTGTCCCATCGACCTACACTTGGGACTGCGTTAGATTTGAGATTGGGGAAGGTGTTCATAATGTAAGGAGTGTGTGGGGAGAGTTTGAGTTTAGTGCTGGTCGCTTGGGCAGTGCGCCTCAGCCTTGGGTAGCGCATGAGAGTTATGTGGTGGGTGAGATAGGTGTGTAGGGGTTAGTGTTAAGGTTAGGTTATTATCAATGTTAGGAGTAGTTTTAGCTTAGTGTAGGTTTAGTTAAATTAGGAATGTTTAGTGTTTTTGTTTTAGTCTTATTTTGGCGTAAAGTTTAGTTGTATAGGGGTTAGTTAGTAATGTCAATTAAGTTGTTAGTTTTATTAATGTAGTGTTAGCATTGGTTAGGTGTTAGAATTTGTTTTCTAAGTGTTAGTAAAGTTGTAGTTAGGATTTAATAACTTTAGATTTAGTCTTAAATATTGTTTTAAAATTTGATAATTTGTTAAGTCCATAAAATTATATATTTTAAATATCTTTTAATTGGTGTAATTTTTTTTATTTTAAGTGTTTAAAACATTAGCTATTGAGCCCTTGGAGATAGTTCGTTCTAGTTTAGTTAAGATGTTGTTAGGATACGTTGTTAATCATATTAAATTTTAGTGTTAGTTAAAGGGTATTTAGTATATGTTATTTGGATAATTAATGTTAGATTTATAATAGTGTTAGATTTCATTGAAAAATTAATTAGCTTTGTTATTGGTTGTATTATTTGGTTTAACTTAAGATTTATATGATTATTGTTTGGTATTATGTTAATTATGGGGTAAGTATAAAGAGGATGAATTGATTTAAAATAATGTAGAATTATTTTTTATGATTTAATTAACTATATTGATTATATAATATTAGCTTGGATTTAATAAATATTGTTATATTAGATTTAATAAATATGTTAGTATTTACCTTTAGAGAAATAATTGGTTTTAATTTAAAAGTTTAGTATAGATTTGAAAGGTTAAGCAAATAATTGGATTAACCTAGAATGAATTATTAGTCAAATTTTGCAAGGGGTATTGCAAGGTAAATGACAAATTGTATTTTTTTTTAAAGTAATGTAATAACGAATGCTGAGTTTTAACGATCTACTCATACCCATTGGTTATAAACTTTTGTGAAATCACTAGGACACTGTTAGGGGAAATGTATTGATTGTCTTTCTATGTACATGTGTTTTAAACTAATTTAAACTTATCAACTTAGTGGGTTTACTTAATATTATTTAATTAAAAAATTGGTGTATTTTTGCCCTGAATTTTTGGGCATGACAGAAGACATTTCGACTAGAGGATTCAAAACTAGTAAGTACACCTATGGTGACAACACTCAAGCTATCAAAGAATGATGATTCAGCTGAGGTCAATCAAACATTATACAGATCCATGATTGGAAAATTGCAATATGTAGGACATAGTAGACCTGTTATTGCATTAGTTGTGGGGATAGTTGCAAGATTCTTTGCAAACCCTAGAGAGAATCACTTGATGGTTGTGAAAAGGATAATGAGTTACTTGAGAGGAATAGAAGAGTATGGTTTATACTATAAGAAGAATGAAAAGTCTAAACTGAAAGCCTACACTGATGTTGATTGGGCTAGAAATATTGATGATAGAAAGAGCACCAATGGAGGAGCATTCTTCTTAGGTAGAAGACTTGTTAAATGGACTAGCAAGAAGCAAAGTTGTACTTCTCAATATATTGTTGAAGTAGAGTATGTTGCTACTACTATTAATTGCACAAACATTGTATGGATCAAATAGTTGCTTAAGGGAATGAAGGAGGAAATCATAGAACTAGTGACACTTTATTGTGATAATACAAGTGTTATAAATATATCAAAGGATCATGTAATGCATACAAAGACAAAGCACATTGCAAAAAAGTATCATTATGTAAGGGAATTGGTTCAAGACAAAGAGGTGAAGATGGAATATATTAACATAAAGGAGAAAATCATTGATATCTTCAGCAAAGCATTACCTAAGGATGCCTATGAGTATATGAGAGGTAAACTAGGGGTGATACCCCTATCAAAGGCTATGTAAAATACATAGGGAGTACCCTGCATCAAACAAGCTGACATTCATTTCTTACAAATTGATGTAGTGGATCTTACTTTAGGAATTGCCTAAAGTGATCATAGAGCTGGAATTACAAATCAGTCATAAGCAAGGTGATAGAGGGAGAAAATTGAAGAGCCTACAAAAGCCTATGTCTACATATATCAAAGATGCCAAGTGTTGAGTATATGTCTTTGGCATTGTTGTCAAAGAGGGAGATATTCATTATATTGATCAAGTGCAAGAGGATCAAGGGAGAAAGTACATTACTGATTGGTTTGGTAAGAAAGAAAGAGGGAGAAAGTAGAAAGCAATTAGAGGAAGGGTCAGAACAAAAAGAAGGAGATATTTTGATGGTTTGCTAATCCATGACAAAAAAGACAAAAGAAGGAACTCAGAGGAAGTTTTATTTTGTAACCTAATCAGAAGAGGGAGTTGCTAATAGAGGGAGAAGTTTTTCTCACAAATTTTCTTTTTGGTATTGTCTTACTATTTTAACCTAGTTAGTTTGATGGAACAAGATAGTTCATCATTTTGACTAGTTGATCAGTTTGGTTTGACATCAATGCCAAAGAGGGAGATTGTTGATATATGATTGAAAAGGTCATTTGAGTAGAAATATTGTTGAAGAAGACTGCGTGTTTCAGTCATTGTTTTTCACTGATGTCAAACCTACTACATGCTAGTAAGACAATTGCTTATATGTTTCAATCACTATCACTTAGGTTATTCATGAGGAGGATTTGATCAACAAGATGTAACAAAAGTACCTAGAGGAAAGGTTGAGTTATGATTATGTATTGAAGTGCAAGAATCAATTAAGACAGTGATAACATAATGTATTGACGATCTACTTGAGGATACAAAATGATTGGCTATACTTAGAAAGTTTAGAGGAATAAGGTTGAAAAAAGTTCATTTGCCAAGCTTGACCAAGTTGATAGTAGGTGTCGATCAAAGTTAGTGCAAGCTGAGAAAAAATTCAATTGGAGCCAAGTGAAAACAAATTCTAGTGGATGTCAAGTAAGTTAGTAAATGTTAACTAAAATTCAATTGATCTCAAGCACAAGTAAAATCTAGTTGATGTTGAATGATTTTACAGTAGATGTTGAGTAATACAATATGTGTTGAGCATCAACAAATTGATAATGTCAAACTGTTGCATTATAAAAAGATCAAAGATTCACCAAATAAAAGTTGACAAGTTTATTTCCTTGGAACTTTTGAATCAGGAGGAAGATAAGATTGATGAGATGGTGGTATAGAATCTTATGTAAACCATTTTGAAAATGGATTCTAAGAGAAATTTCTAGAAAAGACAAGATATGGGATAGATACATTGTATCCTACCTAATCCATTGAAAACCCTAATTTTGGTGATCGATAATGAGTGAGAAAAGTGTTCTAATTTCCTATATGTAGTGATGTCTGGTCATGAAGCAAAGAGGTTGGAGAGTTTTGATGCAAAAATCTAGCAAGGAGAAGGAAAGGGGTTTGCTTCATCAAGTGACCCAAGAGAAGAAGTCTGTAATGGCGTACTAAGCATGAAGGCTTAAAGAGGATGAATGCTTGAAGGGTGAACAAGCTATTAGAGTTGCAAAGATTGGAAGCCAATCAAAGTTAAGGACTGAATAGTGATCTGTAATCTACAAGTAAGGTTGTAAGTTGTATCAAATCAAAGCTCTACTGTTACTTTCTAACAATTGTATCAGCCTAGGATAAATCCTTCGGAGTAAGGTTGACTTAACAATAATTGGAAAATCCTTTAATAGGGTGGAATTCTAAGTGAATGGCCAAAAGTCCTCTCACAAGGCTCACTTTTGACAAGGTGATTAAAATCCCTTAACCGGATCACATTTAACATTGTGTGTTGTAACCTTTAACAGGGCATCACTTTAGAAGAGTGAAAAGGGAGTAGCATGTTACTGGTGGTTTTTCCCAAATTGGGTTTCCACATTAAATCATTGTGTCAAATGTGTTGATGGATATGTTGTGTTTTATGTTTTACATTTTTGCATGTTGATTTGATAGTAACATATCAATTTTGGTTAACACACAATGAATGCATGCATGTTTGAAAATGTTTTATGGGCTTACTGAATTGCAAAAAATTTTATTTGTACATCTAGGCCTTGAATAACTGATTCACACCCCCCCTCCCCCCTGCTGCCCTCTCAGTTACTCTAAAGGAATTACAACATATCTAATTGATAGGACAGCTATTATTGTGAATGAGATTGAAGTCCAGGATAGTTAGCCTGAGCAAGGAGAGAATTTTTTGGCTCAGCAAGTACTAGTGGGTTAGTTTACATCCTATTCTTGTTAGAGGACTAGGTTATTTAGGAATTGTTGTAAGTTTTGTGGCAAATTATGCAAGGTGATTGTGGATGGTGGTAGTACCAATAACCTTGCTACTAAGGAGATGGTTTAGAAACTTGTTATGAAGAGAGTGAGACATCCTTATCCTTATAGGATTGGTTGGTTGCAAGGTAAGCATAATTTGGAAGTGAGCAAGAAATACCTTATTCATTTCCAGATTGGGCAATATAAGTATGAAGTGGTGTGTGATATTGTAGATATGAATAGTTGTCATGTGTTACTTGGTAGACCTTGGCAGTATGATTGCAAGTTTATGCATGATTGTTTTAAGAATGTGTTTACTATTGAGATAGGTGGTAGGAAGTTTTACCTAATTCCTTTGTAGAATGAAGAGCTCAGTAGGAGGAACCTAAGAATTGGCAGTCAAGTTGAGTTGGCATATTTTGAGAGGGTTGGAGATTAGCATGGAAAGTAGACCTATCGAACACCTATGATGGATGTGAAGAAGAAGAAGAAAAACAAAAGAAAGAGTGTGCAAGTTGAAGACTTAGAGGACATGTATGTGAAGAACTAGTTTGGGATTTATGTGCTAAATCCTAGAAGATGTTCTTCCAGCTACTAGAACATATTTTTGAACCTAGGGTGTCTAATTAGGAGCATCCTAGGCTTTCTTGCAATCCTACATGTTGGGGGTATTGGGCTTTGGAGTTGTGGACTTGGTCACCAAAGGAATGGTGCTCAATCATTGTTAAAAGTAGTGTTAGCTGAGGTACTCAATCATTGAAGGGGCTTGGTCACTAAAGATCTTGGCAGATACTATTGCTTGACACCATCACTATTGTGCTCAACATGTATTGTTTACCATGAATGTGTTGGCTTCTCGGCATGTGTTGGTTACTCAAAATTGCTTGGGAGTTTGTTCACACTCGGCAGTGTGTTGGTGCCAACTAGAGTTCTTGGTGCATTTGGCATGTGATTGTGATGTGGAATTATTAGAGAGTTTTTGTGGACCTATGAGTGGTCTTGGTTATCTCTTTTATGTGCATTTAATATGTGTTGTAAACTTGGGGCTTGTCCCAAGTATTTTTGTGTAGTTAGCACATGTTAATTTCAATTTAATGCGAGGGTTGACATCTTTTATTTAATGTTTCTTTTGAGCTCACATGTGGCTTAAATATACATTTAATGCAAGGGGTTTTATTTAATTTGTAATTGCTAGGCTGACTTATGGCTTAGTTGAGTATAAGTAATGAGTCTTGTGGAATCTTTAGATATGATCATCTAGCTTGGACAAGGAGATGAAGTGGAGGAGAAAACTTTAAAGAGCTAGCAGTTGTGGCTTGGAAAATAAGGAGATTTCTTAGTGGGCTTGCGAGTACAAGTTGAGATCTTCCTCAGAGGTTTCTACCAGAGTGCAGATCTAGACAAGCTAGAATTAGTGTTCAGAGTTGGATCTTGTAGGATCTTGAAAAACTATTATTGTATTTGTTGTTGTATTTGGCCCTAACTTGAAAGGCCTTACAGCCAAACATACTACATGTAAACAGTTATTTTATAAATGAAGAGTTGTGATTTGATATCAAATATTGCATTTTTGTTATCTTGTGTTGTGTTTTTGTTGTGTGGTTATTGTTGGGGGCTAGGACATCTCCTTTGGGGATTCTCCTGCCTTGCACTGCATCATATGAACATCTTCAACCCCTTAGTTTCGACTTCTAATTTGAGGGCATCAAAATTATTTTTGCAGCAATAATTTGTACAAGTTTGATACGGAATATAAACCCTAAATTGTTCTTTCCTTTCAACCTCTTGTGAATATGGGTTGCTTTATGTGAACCTTGTAAATTATCCAACATATAACTTGAGAGTCTATAAGGTTCCCCTTCAAATCCTCCAACTCTAATATATGTAAATCCAAGGAGTTGTATGAAGAAGCTTCTATGGATGTTGATCTA
Source organism: Cupressus sempervirens (assembly GCA_028749045.1). Lineage (NCBI taxonomy): Eukaryota > Viridiplantae > Streptophyta > Pinopsida > Cupressales > Cupressaceae > Cupressus > Cupressus sempervirens. Next base: position 946,026,413 of record CM053792.1, on the reverse strand, counting down.
TCATATTTCTTCATCTAATAACCTTTTGTTTACATTCTCCTATAATTAAAAAGCTTTCCTTCCTAAGAAACATCATTAACTCTAACAAAATTATTTTCAAACATTTATATTGCAAGCAAGGATTATATTCATATATCTTCATGTCAAAAACCCCAGGTTCATGATGGAGCCTATTCCATTTCCTCCTTGTACATGCTATCAAATAGAAAAAAACAAGAATACATTTAAAATCTCTTAATCCCAAAAGGGCTAGTAATGTACTTATTCAATCTTTCTACTATAACCTCTACCTAATCCAAAAATTTCTCACCAATCAAGAGCACTTGGATGAAGAAATAGATCCAATCTTCCCAATAGAAAGCCTAATTATTTCCCTTCACTTTTCTAATCAATATCACTAGGTATCTTACTTCACTAATAAAATGATTTAGGATTAATAAGATAGGTAGTCCAGATCCTCCTTTTTGCTGCTTCAAGAGCCAATTCTGAGCAATCACATTTTTGTACACACATTTCACATAGAAGTATGAGTATGATGATCCTATTGGCCAGTATTCATACAAATATTTGTATAGAACACCCATGGAATCCATTATTGTTTCTCTTTCCACTTTAACTAGAGTGTCTCTAAAGGTTGTATAAATGCACCTATTTTCTATATCATATTTATTCATCCATCTGATGACTAATTCAAGGCACAAAGCTACAACAATAAATGTAGGGATTTCCAACAATGCACTCTTGATAACTCTATCTACCTTGGAACCTTCCTTATGATTTTTAAACCTCTCAAGAATTTATTCTCTGGTTACACATAATAGAGACATGTCACCCATCTCAGGAATAAAGCTCACAAGATTGGTTGTGTTCAACTTTAGGCATGGATGGATTATTCTATATCATTTTACTAATAGTTTGGTTCCACATAGATGGAATAGAGGAAACAAGATAGAAAATGTGAAAATATATCTCTACTCAACTGCAAAATCAAATAGAGTATGTCATTTTACTAACAAACTAGCTCTACATAGATGAAACAGAGGAAACAAGACAAGAAAGGCCAAAATATATCTCTACTCAACTACAAAATAAAAGAGATCCTAAGGTGTATCATTACTCACCAGAAATTGGGAAGTCCTTCAATCTTTCCTACACAAATGCTAATACCTTCTTCACCTCGTAATTTTACTATGTCAAATAACTACAAGGTGTATACAAAAATAACTTGCACACTTGGATTAATTGTGATTACCAATTTCTGTAATGACAACTTCATACCAAATTGACATCTCATTAATTAGAAATGATTTTTACAAGCTTGCATTGTCCTATTCATGATTACTAAAAATAAAATTTTAAAAACTAAAATGAAACTCATATTCTCTCTATTCTCTACTTGTTCATTAATGTTTATAAAGGAACATAAAAATTTATAGTGACAATTTATGAACTTTGATAAAATTTTGATAGATTTTGGACTTTGAATTTTGATACATATAAGAGTGATCAATTATGATACAAATCCCCTAAACTTAAAGATTTGTAGGACCTAGGCAAGTAAACTTATTCATATACCTAAATATGTTGGTTAGAGGAGTTTTATAGAAGATTGTAGTATGTAAAAGTTAATTGGTTTTTTAGGATGGCAAGTGGCTCTCAAGAGTCTAATTACATATCCCAGATATGTGATCACATTGTTTACCTTAAAAATAAATATTAAATAATGAAATTAACCTTCTACTTAATGATATTCCCTTTAGCCTTGTTGGCTTCTAATTTGATAGAATTTAAACTACCCAATAGTGAGAGAAAATATGCCCAAGGCTTAGCTAATTCCCATACTCAACCTATTCAATCACAAATCACTACCAACTTAACAAAGAAAAAGTCCTTTCTACTCTTTGAATTTTGCAAAGTTTAGATAGGTATACCTAAGATTTGATTTATTCATTTCATAATATTGTATGCCTAAAATGTGGGTACACTACTATGGGTCATTATATCTAAGATTTCTCAAAAGTGAGGTCTCGAATGGTGACTCATAGCTCTCTATTCATAGAGTGCAAGAGTTTACAATGGAGGCCCTTAGTTTAACCTAGTTCATGCCCATGCAAGTACACCATGAAATGAGAGATTCAAAGAGGAAAAGCAAGAGTGCTAGTCTCCATGATCATCAAATATTTATGAAAATGAAAATGCAAGCTAATCTAAATGATAACAATGCAAAATAAAGAAAGATCTAATCTATGAAAGAAAATATGACTCTAAACTAATATGCAAATGCAATGATAAAAGCCCATGATGAAAGCCATGGGTGCAAGAGAGAATGAGACAAGAAGATAGAAGTTCTCCACAAAAGCTTTAGCATTCAAAACTCCTTCAAAATTTGCTCTCCAATCCTTGCAGCATAACAATAGCATAATCATGGGTGTATTATGGATGAATTGTGGATGATTTGTGTTGAATTATGGATGAATAAAATGAAGAGAGGGCTCTCCTTTATAAATAAAAATATGGAGGTGAGAGGCTTCTCAAAACCAATATGGGATAATAGAGTTTGATCCATGTGAGACAAAATTCCACCAATGAGAAAAGAGGAGTGGTTCAGAAGAAAGTGGAAAGAGGATAAAGATAAGTCCCACTTAGAGATATGTGCATTTAAGTGTAGAGAAAATAAAAAAATATTTATTTTATTTTTCTTTTCTTTTCTTTTTCAAGTGGTTTAATTTATTTAATTAAAAGGGAGCAAATTCTTTTAATTAAATAGGAAATATTAAATTAAATTAAAAGAGGGGTTTTTCTCTTAATTAGTTAAATGTGGATGAATTTAATTAAAAGGGAGATTTTCTTTTAATTAAATAAAACTTAAGATAAAATGATCAACCTTAGAAAAATAAATAATTGAATTTGATCAAGGAAATTGATTTAAATTGATTTAATAAAATATTACACACCATTGATTCAGGAAATTTGATAAATTGGTTAATTGAATAATGGGGGCCCATAGTCTAGGTGACCATTTTAGGGTGCATACATTTGCCCCTCTTTGACTAATGTGTGATCAATTTGGGAACACATGTAGCCAAAGAAAGAAATTTAAGTGTGAGGTTGATTTGGGATCACAAAACAACCCAGACATGTGGTCGATTTGTGAACACATCAGGACAAAGAATACAAATAAATTTTGACTTTAAAAACTCAAGGATAAAATTGATAAAATTGAATCAAAGATTGAATTTGATAATTACTACCCCCTCATGATCGAAATTGAAATGAGATAGAGGAGAAATAGCAAATTGATAAATTTGATCAAATCGAACAAAAGATAAGGTTCTTGATGTAAGATGAAAGATATAAGAATCATAGAACCAAGGTAGATCATCAAGCATGAAATATTATGCCCCAAAGGTGATTTAGAAGAAAAGAAGTGGGGGGAAAAGAAAATGGAAGATAGAAGTTTGAAAGATATAGAAAGAAATAGAAAAAAAAAATGCCCCAAAATCAATCAACTGTTTAAGATAGAAATTTTGATTGAGATCACGAAAGAAGATAAGGAAATGAAGATCAAAATGTGACCATAGTTGATTAAAAGTCCACAATAAAGATGAAGGGAGAACCCTCTCAAACTCATAATGCAGCCTAAAAATGCAAACTAACATGAAGTCTAATAATGCAAGCTACATGAAAATGCACAGGTGTACTTGCAAAAGGGCAACTGTAACATAGGATTTTTATGTTCATCATTCATTAGAGAATGTAAAAGAACTTATTTTCATCATTGGGTCATTATTAACAGACATCAAAAAATTACACAATCATCACTAGTCACAAGAGCAACTATGAAGATATGAATGTAATTTATATCAGATTGTAATATAGAAAGATTCTAACATAAGCATCAAAGACATAAAGGTCAAGATGACTTCGTTGTTAGCTTACCCAATTTAATGTAGCAAAACCATGCTCTCATCAAGGCATAGATGCCAAGATGACCATAAGAATGGTTGTGCAAAAATAATCAAGGATGATGCCTCAAATCTCCTAAGTGTTTCAAGGGAACAACAAGAGACACTCTAGAGTTCAGGACCACACCCACAAGCAAAAAACAAATAAAAACATGCCCCATGCCCCAAGTCCTCTAGCTATGCATCACGGAGAGACTTATTAGACAAGGACACTCAACAAAAATCAATAACAGTCAGCACACAAAGAAAAGATCATGACATAAGTCAAGCAGTAAGTGTTGCATTTAAAATTTAAGTGTGCTAATTGATATTGAGTTCTGAGGATAAGGATCAAATGCTTACAAGTGAGTAAGATCACATGATAAAATTGGGTAAGACCAAACCAATAAGTGTTGAAAAACACTCAATGTCAACGGTTGTATTGAAAAATACAATTGGGGTGGTGTTGAAAAACATCGTTTGCGAGGTTTCCTAAAGACTAACACATCCAAGAGACCAAAGCTAACATAGTTATGACCCCTAGACAAAGACCAATTCCAAACCAAGGCAACAAGGACAAGGCATGATGGAGAAAGGCTAAGTGTCGAGGACATGCGCTAAGAAATAGGGGTGCAAAGGCCTCAAGTAGCGCCCATTTCTAAGTTTTCACCACTTGGATTTTTTTTAATTTTTTATTTTTCTCAGGACTTTTTATAATGTTTTTGTATTTTTTGCTACCAAGGCGCCTGTTTCCAGGTTTTCACCAAGGCATTTTTTCTTTTTTTATTTTTTTTTATTTTTTGAACTTTTGAATTTTTTGTATTTTTGGAATATATAATTTTTTTGGAGATACATCAAAGCACCTATTGCTAGGTTGTCACTAAGATGATCATTTTTTTCAGGACATTTTTCAATGTTTAGAATTTTCACAATATATCATTTTTTTGAATTTTTGAAATATATCAATTTTTTTGTATTTTTTGAAATATATCATTTTTTAAAATTTTTTCAAGATCAATAAATATGTACAAATAATATACAATGCCCCCAAACAAAAACAAGGACCAAACTCTTAAGCATGATCACGTCGTGCAGTCCCAATATTTAGCAAGGTAGAGGACATGATGGAGCAACAAGATGATAAATATGATGGATAAGGAAGGAGTGTATGAAGCAAGTGAAAGTGATCTTCAAGGACTGACTCCTCAAGAGTACCCAGGCTAGGGAAAAATTGTCATGTAAAGAACATTTGGACAAGAAATGAAAGGCCGGTATAGGATAGTTCAAGAAAGCATAATGTAAAAGTGGGAAAGATGCAATCCAAAGGAGTAGACATGTCAAGAGGCTTCATAACATCATATTTTACTCTTTTTTATTAGATCAAGACCAAAGGAGTAAATGGGAAAAGGATAGCGAAAGACTAGAATGAATGGAGGAAAATAGATATGAAGGCTAAACATGAAAGGAATGAAAACAAGATCATCATAAGATATCTTACAAGATAGCCAAATGTTTGTGTATAGGTCAACATTGTCAAGATCAAAGAGAGAAGATGGAATGGATGAAAGATGTAGAAGAACTATACATGATGCATAATTTCTAGGTTTTCATCATGGTACTTATCCAAGGTGCCACAAGGGAGTGGTTTTCACCATAGGACAAATTTATTTCTCTTTACTTTTGTTACCAAGGTGCTTGATTACCAAGTTTTCACCAAGGCACATTTTCAATTTTTTCATTTTATTTTATTTTTTTTTCTCAAATTTTTTTTGAATTTTTTTGAAGTTTTTTGGAAGAAGTCAAGCTTTATAGATAATGCTTCTTGAATGTTTAAACCATGATATACAAAGGAATTCAAATGATATGCTCAAAGATGCTAATAGGGAAAGGAAAATGGGAGACAAAAATGGAGGATATGGCTTTATGTGAAGTGAGTGAGATTGAAAAATGGAAATGAAGGCAAGATCAACGTCAACACATGCCTTGAAGGGTGGTCAGAGGATGTAGAAAATGTGAATGAAGGAATACATGAGTAGAAAGAAGAGGTTTTTTTTTAGGCACATGGAATGGAAGAATGCTTTTGGTAGAAAACAAAGTGGAAGTCTTTGGAAGCTTGAATGTCAACTTCAATTGTTGTTCAACATTAGACTCTCTAAAGAGAGACTTTGGAATCCATATAGCCATAGGCCTTTTTTCATTTCTTTTTGATGATGTAGAGATAATATCTTCAATGATGGATTTTGGAACCCATAGTTGTCTTATAATTTTTTTCTTAGATATCTCTTTTGACTTTATGCCTCCATGTCGATTAGAGGAGACATGGTGGTGTTTTTTATATGGATTCTTGAATTGCTTCTTTTTCTTGTATTGAACATTCAAGTTACTTCCAAAAGACTTGGGACTTGTGGAAGAAGAAGGATGATATGACTGATTTATATAAGTGGGTGGATGAAAAGGATTCAAGGATATGCATCTACGTTGATCTTGAGGAAAGATAGGAGAGGGAGGGATGTAAGGACCCAAAATTGATGAAGAATTAGGAGAACTAGGAGGGGAAAGTGAATGGACATAAGGACCCAAGATGGAAGGAAGACATGAAACATTTAGTAGTGATGGGGGAGGTCCAAGGATGGATGTGGAAGATGCAAAAGGGTAATCAATAAGTTCATCAACATCTATATGATAGTCAAGGACATCAGCATCTTTAGAGTGAGCATCAAGATTTTCAATAGGAACATGAACATCTTAAATAGTAGCAACTTCTTTGATAGGAGAACTTAAAGCTTGAGAAGACTTAGGAAGAGTAGAAAGTGGAAGCGAACACAGAGTGGTAGAACAAGAAGATGGAAGACTTTTATCTTGACAAAGATCTTTGGATAACATAAGCATAGAATTGTTCTCTTGATTTTCAATAGGCTCAAAATTAGAAGTAACAACACTATTTTTAATAACCTTAATGGAAGTATCATCTTTGGAAGGAGCAAGTGTACTAAGGTCATTTTTATTGTCAATAAGCTCAGCAGTGCAAGCAGTATCTTGATCTTGCTTAGGAGAAGACTTAAGACATGGTGAAATGAATGAGAAAGGGCATAAGGGATCAAAAGAACCATGAAATGTATCAGAGACATCGTGAAAATAACTGGATGACATAGGAGGTTCTTGATCTTGATCTTTTTTTATATTCTTTTCTTTATCATTTTTAGAGTCCTCTTGATATGGAGCCACTTCTAAGGAGAAGGAAGCATGTTGGAATTGTATGGAAGACTTTTGAGGAGATGATGAAGGGCTAGCTGAAGTAGGCATAATAGCGCATGAAGGCTTAGGCTCTTTAGGTTTAGCATTATCAAAAGTATTTGCAACCAAGTAAAGGTTAGCTTGAGTTTCTTTAAGAGGTAGCCCTTGAGGATAACTATAAGGAACCACATGAAAATCATAAGGATCTTTGTTGGATGAAGGATTGATAGAAGATTTGAGAGACTCGAAATCTTTAAGGGATGTATGGATAGTGGATGAAGTAGAAGATGGAAGGGGAGCATCAGAAGATGAAGGTTCAACATTAACATGATCTTGCTCAAGAGTGTAATCTTTATTTTTAGCATGAGGTTTCTTAGAAGAGGAACTCTTATCCCATTAATTTTGTAGTTCAGCACAAAAAAATGCTTTCTCTTCATCAAAAAATGTAGATTTATCATTTAGGTATTGTTCAAAAAAAATTATCAATGTTGTTTTCAAGATTTGATTCATATGGATTCCCATTAATATTTATCTATGAATCATCCCCTTTAAGCACAAGCATAGGACTAGGAGGACTTTTAGGAACTGTAGGAATGTAATAATCATCATCATCATAATCATTGTCACTATAGGCATTGTAGATAGGCATATCACAAGACTTTTCATGTTGTTCATTAGCATATGTCTCAATAAGAGGAATAAGACTCTTGGTAGAAGTAGAAGAAGAATGATATCGTGAAGAAGAGGTAGGTGAAGACCTAGATGGATGATATTTAGAAGAGTCATGGTAAGACTTGGAATATGAAGAATGTGAATGATAGTTAGAAGAATCATCATAAGAGTTAGAAGATGAAGAATTTGAATGATATTTAGAAGAATCACGATAAGACTTAGAAGATGAAGAATTTGAATGATATTTAGAAGAATCATGATAAGACTTAGAAGATGAAGAATGTGAAGGATATTTAGAAGAATCATGATAAGACTTGGAGGATGAAGAATCTGTATGATATTTAGAAGAATCATGATAAGACTTAGAAGATGGAAAATATTTGGAAGAGGATATTGTGATTTGATCTTGTACATGATCCTAGAAAAGGTGTCTGATTTATCCATTTTTTTAATCATTTTTGTTGCAACGTTAGCATCCATGTATCCATTGGAGTGACAACACTTTTCAAATACAAGAAGGAGGTGGATTTCATTTGAGATCAAATGAGGATCCCTAAAAAGATATCCAAGATCCATGGTTCTAGAAGAAGAAGAATCATGCATGAAAGAAGAGAAAGAATGAATAGAAGAAGGTAGACTATATGATAATAAGAGGAAAAGAATCAAGAAGACATGAAGAAGAGTAAGAATGGAAATAGGAGATTAGAAAGACATCAAAGATGAAGAAGAAAGAAGACCAAGAGTCATTTTCTAAAATTTGATACCATTTGAGTTCATTTGAATGTTGAGCAACATGTAATAGCACTTGTAACCAACATGAAAGAAAAGGTACTAGTTGATAGGATAACCCTAAGAAATGTTGGTACCAAACTAGGATATTAAAAGCACTAACTTGTCCAAAAGAGAAATGATAAGATAAAATATTGCAATAGGCATAAAACAACACTTCCACAGAGGTGCCCACAACTTTGGGTGAATACCCTAGCACATATGGACCAAGAGGATGATTTACCCAAATTATAAATAATTAAAATTGATTTCTTTATGAAAGTGAATGGACAAGAGATTACTAAGACTCTCCAAGTGTAATATCAAAGGATCCAAGTTATATCTTTCTCAACAAGGACGGTCTCTAACTCACCAACTCCAAACAAGGTCTCTTATGAAATCAATGACTACTAGTTCAAGAGGTCAAAGCACAATAACCTAAGGTGCAAAAAGGCTTCTAACAATGGGGTAAGTAGTCTAATCCAAATAGGATCAACCTAGGGAGACTAGAAATAATGGGATAACAAAGTTATTCGATCGTAAATTCTCAACTCAAGAACTCATATTTTGTTCATTTTAAATATCCAACTAGATGTATCAATAGATTCTTTATCATGAACCAAGCACACAAGATAGAAAATTGGGATTTCAAGCAAACAGTCTTCAAACAACGAGCAAGGGGCAAAGCAACCTTGTGCATGAACAAGTATAGTGACTTAGTATTTCTACTCCTTAAAGGTTCTACTTGTGTATGTTCTTGAAAATGTTTTAGCAGGCACTTAGAAAAATACAACACCTTATCAAGTTTTCTACAAGGATATATGTCGCTTTCTAAAAGGAGTCCTCGATATATGCAAGGTACATGAGGCCTAAATTCGTAGATGAGAAGAATCCAAAATTACATAGTTGGGGGGAGACAGTAACCAAAATCTCCTCCACTTCTCAAAGGTATAAGGTTCTTTGAGGCTTAGCCAAGAGTGATATCAAACTCAATTCCTAAGAGAGGTGTCTTTGGATTCACCTCCCGATATTTATACTCCATCGGAACACAGGAGTTGAGGTCATCCCAAGGGGTGATGAAATCCCCAAGCAGGCCTCCTAGAAATAAAAACTAAGTAATTCACTGTCAAAAGTATTTAGAGCACTAAAGGTGGAACATTTAACTCTTCACACCAACTCAAAGTGAGTCCACACCTTAGAAAACAAGTGAGTTCCAAAAAGCACAAAAGGGTTGCCTAGTGGAGCAATTAATGCTTCTTTCCTATAGACCCCTCCCCCTCAATGTGGCACTGATCTTGCAACCACAGGGCAAAACTGAGGGGTTGGCAGATTAGCGAGTCTAATAACCCAAGATAGCAATCTAGATCAATCACAAGTAATCTAAGACTACTAATCAATACTACTCACAAATGAAAAAGGGTTGAACAATGGAATATTTAACTTTCTAAGTAAACATAGAGTGAGTCCACAAAGTGGTGCATTCAACTCCCTATGTAAACTAGGAATGAATCCATGCCCTCAATCACTTAATGAGATATTTTTTATTGGAACCAAGAATTAGTTAAGGTTTAAACACAAGCATTCACTTACACAAACTTGTATGAAAGCAAATCTATGTTCATTCATTTCTCATTACGAGCATCAATTGAAATGTGTTTTATGAAAGCATGTAAAACACTCAAGCCAAACACATGAGAGGTTTAATTTTAATCCCAAATCTAAATGTTTTAGAGATTAAACAAAATAGCTGATAATCCTTGCAATGCATTTTTTCTTTGTTGTACCTTTTGTTTACGTTTGAATTCTCGCTCGCAATGAACAAAGCAACAAACAAAACAAGCAAACACAAGATATAGAATATATGTCCAACTCATGCAAAACTAGGGTTAGCTCTAAAACTCTAAATTTTAAGATTGATAATAATCAGTAATTAACCCAAATGAAAGCCCACATCATGCATTGATTCATTGTAAAAATGAAATGCAAACTATTCATTAAATGCCTTTTTTTTTCAATTGATTTTTGACCTAGTCATAAAGATTGGATCTACATGATATGAATTCGGATCCAAAACTCAAAATACAGAAAAGTGACCCCTATCAAAAATCAGAGAGCTTTCCAAAAATGTTAGAATTTTGAAAAGATATTTTAATTTGTGCCCTAGGGAGTCATTTTATCAAAACATACCAATTTTTATAAATTGAATTATTGACCCCTAATATGACCTCTAAAATCAAAAGAAAAAGAACCAACTCTATTTAAAATTCAGAGAGCTTTCTAAAACTATAATGTTTTCAAAAAAAGTGTTGATTTACTCCCAAAAATGATTTTTTATGAAAAATCAAGGAAAAATCATAAAAATTTGAAAATGTTTTGGAAAAATCTAAAAATTGAACCAAGTTTTTTCGGATATATCACCACCTGCAAAAAAAGATTCAGACCAAAATACCTAGCCGTTTGAAAGATATGATCAAATCTTTCAAATCTCAGGTTTCTTTGAGTCTACAAACAGATCTACATAAAAACCAGCAAGCAAAGGTGGATTACCCCACTGTGGGCACCAAAAATGTATGCCTAAAATGTGGGCACACTACTATGGGTCATTATATCCAAGATTTCTCAAAAGTGAGGTCTCGAATGGCGACTCGTAGCTCTCTATTCATGGAGTGCAAGGGTTTACAATGGAGGCCCTCAGTTTAACCTAGTTCATTCCCATGCAAGTACACCATGAAATGAGAGATTCAAAGAGGAAAAGCAAGAGTGCTAGTCTCCATGATCATCAAATATTTATGAAAATGAGAATGCAAGCTAATCTAAATGATAACAATGCAAAAATAAAGTAAGATCTAATCTATGAAAGCAAATATGACTCTAAACTAATATGCAAATGCAATGATAAAAGCCCATGATGAAATCCATGGGTGCAAGAGAGAATGAGACAAGAAGATAGAAGTTCTCCACAAAAGCTTTAGCATTCAAAATTCCTTCAAAATTTGCTCTGCAATCCTTGCAGCATAACAATAGCATAATCATGGGTGTATTGTGGATGAATTGTGGATGATTTGTGGTTGAATTATGGATGAATAAAATGAAGAGAGGGCTCTCCCTTATAAAAAAAAATATGGAGGTGAGAGGCTTCTCACAACCAATATGGGATAATAGAGTTTGATCCATGTGAGACAAAATTCCACCAATGAGAAAAGAGGAGTGGTTGAGAAGAAAGTGGAAAGAGGATAAAGATAAGTCCCACTTAGAGATATGTGCATTTAAGTGTAGAGAAAATAAAAAAACATTTATTTAATTTTTATTTTATTTTCTTTTTCAAGTGGTTTAATTTATTTAATTAAAAGGGAGCAAATTCTTTTAATTAAATAGGAAAAATTATAATTAAATTAAAAGAGGGGTTTTTCTCTTAATTAATTAAATGTGGATGAATTTAATTAAAAGGGAGATTTTCTTTTAATTAAATAAAACTTAGGATAAAATGATCAACCTTAGAAAAATGAATAATTGAATTTTGATCAAGGAAATTGATTTAAATTGATTTAATAAAATACTACACACCATTGATTCAGAAAATTTGATAAATTGATCAATTGAATAATGGGGGCCCATAGTCTAGGCGACCATTTTAGGGTGCATAAAAATATTAGCATCACCCTAATCTTTAATAGAACAGAAATGGCCCCTAAGCATCTATACTTGTGCAAAATTAAACAAAAGTGCAAGGGAAAATCCAATAGTTCTCTCCAATTCTCCACACATAATAACTTCATAAAAAATAGATAGGTTAGCATCACCATCAAAATATGGAACTACCCTATCCGAAGTCAAAATTTGGTTGAATGAATTAACCCATTCCTACCAATCTTTTAGTGTCCTTCTACATCTACAATAATAGGAATAAAAGCACCACCTTCAACAAAAACCCTTAATTTGGTCTGGATAACATGCACCTGGCTAGTAAATAATGCATACACTTCTTTTAGCATCAAAAGGATTTTCTTAATGTCAATGATTTTGTCAGGGAGCACCTTCTTCTTTAGCATTAACATAATCATCTTTTCAAAGAATTATGTGTAAGGGCCACAATGATTAAATAATGGTGTTAGTAAAGAAAGGACATATCGGCAGAAAGTTTCCCTTATATCTTTTGGGGTCTAAATTCTCCTATCCATCATGATGATTTTCCACAAAAATTCAATAATTCCTAGCCTGTCATAGATAAACATTGGCAGTATATGAGGAGGTTGTGGATGCACTCTCATTATAGAAAAATTTTGAAAAATAAAATGTTTAGTGTTAAAATGGAAGCACTTTAAATAAGATGTAAACTTCCATTTTATGAGGTCACTAAACCATTCAAAATATGTGTGTGAGGGAAAGAGGGTAATTTCAAAATATGATTCCACTTATTATCCAAATTAGATTATCTAGAACTAAAAGGAAGAAGGGTGCTAATACTAAATTAAAAGTATAAAGGGGAATTGAATGCAAAGAAATGTACTTTCTTTGGCCCTTTATAGAATAATGTGAATGTGAAATTGAACTAATTGCTTGAATAGTGTAAATATAGACACTATAGCTCAATTAAGATGTAAATCTAGGGTAAAGATATGAAAGGAAATTAAGTATGAAAGACTCACCTTGAAATTTGTATAGCAACATGTGTTTTCACTCCAAAACTTGTAGATCTAAATTATATCCTATTATCCATCTATGGATCTCAAAATAAAATGACAAAAGGAACAAAACCTAGAAATCTCCATAAAATCTGAGGCTAAAGGACTAGATCAACTTGGGAAGACATCTTACAACTAGGTTAACATAGTTTGATGATCTGTAACTGATGACTCTAGAATGCTTGCTAAATTTAGGTTCTAGGTCTATAATTAGGGTAAACATTACGCAATCACATCCATAAAAAGATACAAAAATACTAGTGAACCTTAAATTATTTTTAAAAATAAAATAATTTCCATTACTTAATTGGTTAATATTAAATTTTTTTTTTTTAAAAACTATTTTTTATTAAAATGTGGCTATTTTAAGAAAATTTAAGAACTAAATTATCAACCAATTGGCAAATATTAGCCACTAAAGAACACCTTGTGTGTAATCATTTTTTGCTCCCAACCTACAAATCAACACAAAAAAGAAAGGTTTGGGGTTGGGGTTGATGACGGCTTGCCTTGGTCAAGCCCTAGGTTAAGGAATTAACTATAAATTGAAATTTAAATAATAAGGTTTAATGATTGATGTAGTAGATGTGAATAATATCAAGTGAAAGATACAATTACATTTGAAGATGAAAATAACTTTGATATAGGATCAAGTATGCAAGTGTAATAACCTTGACTCAAAGAAACCATAAAGACATCAAAGAATCCAAAACCTCATGTATGGAAATGTATGTGACATGTTGTGGATGAATAGAATAACTTGAATGGATTGGAATGATGGATCTTTTCCTTAGAGCCAAACTCCACTATTGCCTTGAAGGAAGATGCTTGATGCAAGAAGGATATACTTGGACTTGAATGCTTGAAGATGATTTCTTGAAGAATGCCTTGATTTCTTGATTTCTTGACATATGAGACAACTTGAGAATGAGATATGAAAATGAAGCCCCCAAGCCTCCTTTTATACTAGTTTTCAAGTGAGAAAATAACTCAAGCCAACCAAGTAATGGTCATAAACTAATTAATCCCTAGAGGCCTTTCAAGCCCTAGCATCTAGAGTTACCAGGGGCTATGTTGACCTAGGAAGACTAGGTTGACCTGGTCCTAGAGATTTAGTCGTCAGGTGCCACAAAAATTGCTAGGAGCTAATGTAGGTGAAACTGGAAGATGGTGAACTGAACATAAGATATGGTCAAAAGGGTATCAAAAGACACACAAAAGGCCATGTGGAAAATAAGGAGATGATGAATAAGTATGGAACAAAAGAGGATAATGGAAAGAGAGACTAAAACCACACTAAGGAGGACTAAAAGGTCTCAAAATGAAGTGCATCCACTTTAAGATGGTACACAAACATGTTGTTGGCTTCTAATTTGACACAATTTAAATTACCCAATAATGAGAGAAAATATACCTAAGGTTTATCTATTTCCTATATGCAACACATCTAACCAAATATTAGGATTAGATGTTAAAGAAACAATGCTTTATCCTCTTTGAACTCTGCAAATTTTTGATGGGTTTACCTAGGATTAGATCTATTTTCTTCAAGAAAATTTCGCCACCTTAAACTTAATAAAATAAACAATGACCCCAGATATTCTAGCCAATTACACTTCCCATTTTTCCATAAGGTAGTGTGCGCTTGCATTCTATATATAGAACTTAAAATTAAAAATAGTTTTAAATTTGATTGAATTTTAGTCTATCAAAAGGATCAACACTTGCTTGATTGTAACACTATGATCAGTGTCTTCCCCATTGGGTATTCTTTATCTAGACCATACATCATGATTTTGTGATCTATTCATTTACCTTATAAATGAAAAATTAATTATCATTGTGAATATTTTTCTTAAAATAATTCTTCCTTGAAATCCAACAATTCTGCCAAATTTTGCAAAGTAATTATTTAATTCCTTGAATTAATAGCATAACACAATATGGCATACAATTTTAAATAAATTTCAATATGACTTTGAGTTCTTTATTTTTAAGACATATAAAATTGTTGAATCTAAAAAAAAATCTCATGAATGATTTCTATTAATTTACTTGAAATCCATACATCAAAATGGTTATCAAAAACTCATAATAACAATAAATTGGGGCTGAGGGTAGAGAGGGCAAAGGAAACCAGGGTTTTGAGACCATGGTGGTAGACAATGATTACAAATGGGTAGGGGCTTTTGTAATAGGGTTCAACTTCTATGGAATCCACCAAGGTACCAACTAGAACCTTGGTTTGGGTTCAAGAAGTGGAATCAGTGAGGAGAAAATTAGTATAGGGAGGAGGAATTTTCTCCTTGAAGAGAAGATATGACTTTTCCAAAAGGCAGAGTGGCTAGAAACAATTGGAAATGGGTTAGGAGGGAGGTGGAGCATCAGATGAAGGCAACACCTCTAACTATGGATATCCCAATGACTTTAGAAAATAAGTGGAATAATATCTCAGTGGATTCAAAAGAATGGAAGACTATGGTATCATTGTTGAGGGATAGGGCCTTCTTTATGAAATGGGGGGGAGGATGGCCATCCTTGATCAAAATGAGGAAATGGGTTGAATACAACTGGGGCCGAAAACCAAGATCTATACTTTGATGAATATTTATTTCCTTATCATTATGGACTTAAGGAAAACAAGGGTGATGTTTAATGGACCTTTTTTGATGGATGGAGTGAGCTTCTTTATTAAAGACTGGATCCTGAACTTTAACCCTAAACAAGCCAAGGTGGAGGAGATATTGATTTGGATTACGCTGTTGTATAATATTCCTCATGAATATTGGAATAAGGATATTTTTAAGATGATAGATGATAAACTGGGAAAGTTTATCAAAGAAGATGAAGCAATAGAATAGAAAGAATTTAGTCAATATGCAAGGATTTAAATTATGTAGAAACCCCACTATCTTCTCCCACATTTAGTAGAGATAATAATGGTTGAGGGTTATTAATGGAAGGAGATTGAGGTTGAAGAATCTATTAGATGTTGCAAAAACTACAAAATCTGGGGACACACATTGGGGGATTGCATGATTAATACAAAGAGTAAAGAATAGGTGGTGAAAGGGAATAGTGAGGTTTTTTGGAACCCAAGACCATCAGGAACTACAAGAGAGGATGTACGCCTAATGGATGAAGGGAATCTAGAGACTAGTCTAGATCTTTAATTTGAAATGGGCATGGAGCATCCTCAGGAAAAGGAACATGATAACAAAATGGACATCTTGGAGACTGACCACCCAGAGGAGGAGACTACCAATATCAATCATCAAGAATTTAACATGGAGATTATTGTCAAGACAATAGAAGAGGATATAAGGAAGGCATTGGAGGGTAGAGTAGAAGATAGCCGTGAACCCAAAATGGGTACTAGGAGGAGTGTTGAGCTATCATTTTGCACGATGCTTAACAATAGGAATCCTTTCAAACTCCTCTCTTGAAAATCTAATCTAAGATCAACTCCAAGGTTCTAGGTGATCTTGCAACTGTTGGGATATGCTTAGTTGAAGATAAATGTGTTTGTTCATAGGGAGGCCTTTGCTAATTTGGACCAATTTCGGATAAGATATCAATTTTCTTGTTGCTCCAAAATTAACCACAAAAAGAGATATGATTTTGGTATTTTTTTTGTTTTTAAATGAATGCAATCTAACAAGGGAACTATATGAATTCCTAATTTAACCAAGTGTTAGTAAAGAAAATAATGAAGATAAGGTAATGAGAGATTAAAGAAAATAGCATGAAAGGGAAATTCCTAATGGACATAAACCATAGTAACAACACATTTGCAAATTAAATCATTGAAAAGAACAGATAGGAAACCAATAAAAGTAGGAGCAACGCTTCCTCAAATCCACTGATACAATCATCAATGGAAACTTAGTAAAACTAAAAGATGTTTCACTTATTATCAAATCACAAGGCCATGGAAAGTGTGCACATGTGAGATGAGAAGCTATGTAAGAAGAATAAGGTGATCTCTTCTCTAACTCGGTATGTTAGTACAATTTGTCAACACACAGCAAACACCAAAACTAAACTATCACACAATCAAATCAACACAACAAAACCACTAGCTCCATTATTATCATAAACAAGAATCCACAAAAGGTACACACTTCAAAAAGAATAACTACACTCAGAATGAGAGCACCAATAACATATATTATTACATCAAAATAATGGCCTGGAATACATGTTACATTCCTAAATTTATAAGAAATCATATCCTCAATTTGTATTAAGAGTGAGAGATCACTTCATGCAAATACATGCTAAAAACTAATTTAAAAACTCTAATTTTGTACAAACTAACCCTCTAAATGATGCTAAGTAGGACTCCACCCTTGTTTATATCAATTAATGGGTACATGAGCCTTTACATGTCATAAATCAAAGAAAGAAGTAGTAAAAAAGAAGAAGGAAGTTGCAAGAGGATCTAAGAGTCATTGGAAGCTCTAAAAATGGAAGCTTGACCTTCTTTGGGTGTTTCTAGAAGTTGAACATTCATCAGAATGCATTTCTAATGCATGGAAAGCTCTAAATTAGGATCTGGCAGTTAACTGTCAATGCACCTTTATCTTCATCAAAATTTCTAACACACCTTTGGAGTAGTGCACCTTGTGCACATTCAAGAAATTTGTGCAAGATGCTCAATTCATAAAAAAATCAAAGTTCTTTGTTTTGAAAATAATTTCAAGTTTTTTCTCAAAGAAGGTCTGGGAGTACTCTTGTTTACTTATTTTTCCCTTTTTTGATGATTTATACCCTCTTTATAGCCCAAAATTTTCATAAACTTGAACTCCTTCTGCTTCTTCTATCTAAACTCCCAAGGTACATGTGTTGAATCTTATCAGTAATAGTTTCATAAGATGAGGAACTTGTTTAGGTTCACATCTCCAACCTCTGTATCTTTGATCTTTAGCTTCAATTCATGAATCAAAACTTATGCATGACTCCTTTGAAGGTGAAGCTTACTACCTTAGGTGATATTTCTATTGTTTTTGATAATGAAGATGC
The DNA here is from genome assembly GCA_028749045.1 of Cupressus sempervirens. Taxonomy (NCBI): domain Eukaryota; kingdom Viridiplantae; phylum Streptophyta; class Pinopsida; order Cupressales; family Cupressaceae; genus Cupressus; species Cupressus sempervirens. Next base: position 946,008,088 of record CM053792.1, on the reverse strand, counting down.
TATGATAATCTATGCACATGCACAATATGTGCCACACCTTCATGTTTATGTACATCTTCCTGCACTATGAAGTCTATTCCTTGATTTTTTCTTCTCTCTGACTACTTGATCCTTCCTAGTTAAAGACTAGGTGATCCAGATTATCCAAAAGATCAAATGTTTGAAACTTTTTCATATCTTTTTTAACAAGATTTTCTATGCATTTTTAATTGTCTTTTTCGAAGGTCTTCTGCTAAAAATTTCAAGTTGAAAATTTCATCAGTCTCTAAAGCTAGGAATCCAAAGGCTCCTTATTTTAGGGACTAAAATTATATATTTAGTTAGATTCTTTCCAGTAGAGTAAGCAATTTTGAATTCTTAGCTCCAAGTCAAAAGTTATGACCCTGACAAGTTAAGGATGCCTTTTTATCTATACAAAGAATCAAACATTAGTTATATTATGTTGGAAAACCCAAAACAAAACCAAACTAACAAGAAACCTCACCCAAAACACTCAAAAATAATTGGAATAGTTAATCCCCCCTCCACAAAGCCCTGGAATACACAATAGTGCACCTAGCACACAAATGGGGAGGGCACTTAAGTACATCCTTTGTTTAAAAAAGGTGCGCACATGTGCACCTTGATGGGGTGCGCATGTTCACACCCTTAACATTGCCTTAAGGTTTTTGAAAGGTGTGTATTTGTGCACCTTGGGGAGGTGCATGCATGCATACCTTTCCTTAAGTATTTTAGTTTTTGACCCTGTGCACATGTGCACAGGTGCCCATCTCTAAAGGGAGATAAGTGCACACTTTCACATTCAACATACTTGTGCACCTTGGATAGGTGCACCTATGTGCTAGTGCGCTAGTGTGCATTTATGCAATAAAACACTTAAAATCTTCCATTTTTTCTCAGTTCTAACACCTCATACTTGTCCAATCATAAAAAGTTCCAAAATGACCTAGGCCCTAGACTAGGGGTCTAGGAGATTTAAAAATTACTAGGGGGTCCCATTTCTAAGAAAAATGGGGCGTGCATTGTGAAACCACAAAAAATAGCCCCAACAAAAGGGAAGAAATGGAAAAAGGCATTTCTTCATCAGTAAGCATTCTTTTAAAATATATCAACTAACAACTAAGTTTGAACACTTTGAATAGCTTTTGAGTTCCTTGATAGTCAAAACTTCAAAATCTCAAATCTTCAAGCTTAATGTGGGTTCAATGTATTCATTTCCTTTGACTTTTCTAGGTGCCAAATTATCATCAGTTTTTAGCAACTTGGAAAAAATCATCTATTCCACCAATCCATTCATTTTGAACCTTTGTAGATCATGTGTATCAATCACTATCTGACCAGATGAGAGAGTCTTTTCTAAGGGATCTTAATGAGTTATCATTTTTGTATTTCACATTCTGAATTATCTTTTGAGTTCTACTTCATGAAGCTTGCAAGTTTCCATTTGATTATTCCATGAAGTGATTAGTATAGATACTGGATAATCATTTTGGAATGCATATCCCTATTATCAAGTTATTCTTTTAGACCCCTATTGAATCTTTCATTCTTAACCCCACCTTTCTTTTTTTATTTTACTTCTATACCCTAACCATGCTTAGATTGTGTGGCCAAGGCATTGGTGCCATTTCTCATATTCTTCTTTAGTTTGATAACTGCTTGCATTCCTCTTTAATGAACTTTATGAAGACTCCCACAACAAACAGTGACCTTAGAAATTCCTTGAAAAGACCTTTTGTCTAAACCAAGAAGTTTGAACTATCCCTTTCTATCATCAATCTTAATTTGAAAACACCAAGATAGTCAATCTTTAAATTTTTCAAGTGTTAAGAACTTTTTATTTATGATTATAAATACAAGACTATAAGTCCTTTATGACTGAAAATAATATTTGTTCTCTAGTTGCTATAAAAAGTGAAAACCATCTAAATGCTTCGACAAAGAAATACCTCTCCCTAAAAGTAAAAACCACAAGGAGTGGTTTATAAAATGTGTCAAGAATGAGTCTTGATTGCACCTAACCTCTGGACTGACACAACTAAAAAAATAAAAAATAAACAAAACCCAAACAAAAAGACTTAACTCAAAGAAAAGTAACACCTAACTAGAAAGACTAAAAGACTATAAAAAAAAAAACTTAAATACAAAAAACCTTGAATAATAAGAATGTGGGGTGGTTTTCAATAGATTTCTCATTATGTGCAATAGTAATGAACCACCCTAGATATAGTCCTAAAAAAAGATGACCTGTTTTTGTACTCAGAAAATAAAATTTGGACAATCTTGGTTCAAATTCCAAGCACAAATCACACAAAATCAAAACTTGTGGTAACTCTTCATGACCATGGTTAATCCAAAAACAAGTTCTCTTACCTCTAGCATCATATTCAAATTGAAAATCATCAAACTAAGTGGGATGATGGGAAGATATCACCTAATCTAGCGAGTCCCCCACCATAGGGGTACAGTCACACATTGTAATTTCTCCTTCTAGTGGTCTTATCTCATGGTACATAGCTCCATGTGCACATGGAAACACTAGCATCAATGATGTAATATAGTTATCTAAACAAGACCCAAAAAGTAGAACATTGTTTTTATGGTCCGTATTACCACCATCATCAGCCTTAAACCATGAATTGTCACCTAGTTCCTTGGGGCTAGCAAACTCAATCACATACCTTCCTTTCGAATTATAAGATTCATTAATATCACTAAAAAGGGTATTTTCTCCATCATATCCCAAAGAAGCATGTTCAAAATCATACTTATCCTCCATTCCAATCTCCCAAGCCAACAAGAAATTAGGGAAACTTAATTCTGAAAGGAACCCAAATGGATGGATTCTACATGATTCAATTATTGCATGGTCATATATATGTGTAGAATACCCACAAATAGACATTTCCTCATTCAATATTAAAATCAAATTAAGGATTCTATCCATCTCTTCTAATGAAATATCTTGTTTTGAGGGAGGTATCTTATCATTATCTAATGGGGAATCAATATCACAATAGGAAGCATTGGTATCTTCTTCTTGATGACTTCCTGATTCAAAAATCTCACCAACCTTGGGATATTCTACATTTGCATCATTTTTTGCAACTTTGAGAACTTTTACAACCCCATGGAGTTTTGGAACTTCAAAAAAATTTGTGTCCTCAAAATTTCCTAGCATATCCACTCTTATTGCAACATCAAAACTTGGAAAAATTTTAAGGTTTCCAAAATTTTTAGTAGGTTGATCTATTTGCACTAACACATTAGATATTGCATCTTGGCAACTAGAACATTCCAACTCTGAATGAACCCTTTGATGGAGGTGACAATAGTTAGGAAGAAAAAGGATGTTTGGATTCTTACCTTCTCCAAGATACTTCAAATTTCTTGTTATGTTATCCATAAAATCTTTCAAAATGTCATCTTTTACATGTAAATCCTTTTTAACTATCAAGATAATATTTGTTGGATCCTCATAATGTATTTTAGTATTACAAACTTGCATGTCTAGAGGAGTGGGTTGTAACCATTGAGAGACATCGTCCATTAGAGATTCTTCTCTTCTTTTCAAACTTTGTGTGTTCATATTATTACTACAATAAAAATGTATACCTAAGTGTCCATTCTCTTCCTCTTCATTGAATGGGAACATAAACTCCTCATGATCATCTTCATCATTTTGTCCTCTTGCATATTTATCACATAATTCAAACACCATTGCACTAAACTATTGAAGTTGATGAACAATCAACCCCACAACTCCCAAGAATAACCTACATGCAAACACCTATCATAGAAAGAGAGAGGCAAAAAGCTATGGAGGAAGGAATTTCCATATCCATAGATGAGACATTCTTGATGAGAAAAAAAAGAGATTACCATTATCTCAAATCTCAATGAATTTTTACAATGAGAGATCATCCTTATAAAGGATATTGAAACCCTAAAAAATTCTAACCTAGGTTACATCAAAATAATTAATAAAAGAATTAATTATTAGATGACTAAAGTTTAGCTTAAGAAAATAGAGTTAATTAGGAAATTTTTAATTACTCTAACACCCCCCCTTAAGATACACTTAGAGAGTAGCTAAAAACCTAGAAACTAGTACTGAAAGTAGAACTAGGTCCTAGCAACAAAGCCTAATGAGGTACCCAAACACAACCAAATCTCTAAAAATAGGAGAAATAGAGAAAACCACATGGGAAAAACCCTACTCCAAAAAGAGATGGAAATAATGCTAAAAAGACTAGTGAAGGACTAAAGAAGCCCCCAAACTAGGGAATATCCCAGAAAATGAGAACAAAAGATGATCATGAAGAACACCATTGAAGTATGTAGAAGTTGTAATGCTCTATCAAAAGTCACTATTGATTTGAAGAACCTCCACTGAAATAGAACCTAACCAAGTAGAGAAGACTATAATCTACATCAAATTAAGAGGCACAAAAAGGCAAACAACTAAACTCAAAGATACAGATGGCATGAAACACCAAAGCCTAAAGAGATGATCAATCAAACCAAGGAAGCATGAGAAACAACAAAAGAACTCCCCCAATGCAGAAAAGGGTGAAGTGATAGGCAACTAGAAAGGTGGGTCAAAAGAACTGCATGTCAAGGAACCATTATCAATATGCACAAAAGAGTACATATGTGTGTACTAAAGTGATCAATCTTAGACACGTCATGAGGCTAATGTCACAAAAGGGACACTCACTCGACAAAGGAAGATGGCAACCAAAGGAAAAACATCAACCCCCCATGGCACTTTATCAGAGTAGTGCATGTATAATAGGACATCAGATATGTTGAATCCCAAGAATACAATAATTTGCATGAATTCCTTTAGATGACATTGGTTGAATCAGAAGGCAAAACAAGGTGAACAACTAGAATGAAAATATAGATGTAATATGGCACTTTATCTCAGTACATTTGCAAGAATGCATACAAATGATGTCTAAATAGCCCATAAGAGACATAAAACTAATATAATAGATACTACAAGTCATGAAGAATCATTTGAAATAAAAAAATTGATCATCAAACCTGAAACAACCAAGATATCTACTAGAATGCAAAAATGTAGAAGACTAAATAGAATGTGCCTAGAGAAGAATCTTAGAAAGACCATTCCAATAATATAAAGATTTCCTAAATCAAATATTAGATGCTCAAGATATGTCTCCTGGAGTGTAAAAAGGAACTCTAGACTTTGACCATAAACAAAGCCATTAAAAATGGATCAAAACTAAAAATCTCCTATACCACTGTGACAAGCTCGAAACTAGCTTTTTGGTGATATCTTGTTTTTGGAAAATGGAGTTTGTATGCCCAAAATATGAGAAAAAATGTGAAGGCAAGTTCAAATAGAGGCCAAGGAGGTGACAATATATTTTGATGCAATGCTGACATCAACAAGTGATGAGCCAAAATTTGATGGTCAAATGATTGTCAAGGCAAAAAAAAGCTTTAAAAATGACCCCTATCAAAAAAAATCTAATCGCCGAAAACATGGAGCCAAGAAAAGGGTCAGTGCCAGACTAGAAACTAGTCATTAAGATTATACATGTGAAAAAAAAGAACGATTTGTAGAAAAATACTAATCAATGCCAAAAAAAATGCCATTACCAACATCACAAAACACCGTGAATCTTGAAAATCACTATGAATCTTGCAAATCACCATGTAGAGGGAATACAACCAAAATTACATAGTGAAATCATTAGAAGAAAAAAGGTCACTTCAAGCTAGAATCAATGTGCACTAGACAAAGACTCATGCACAAACAAATGGTGTGTTGGACAAAGAATCTGATGACAAAGACTCATGCATAAACAAATGGTATGTTGGACAAACAAACTAACCATTCTTAGAGGTCATTCACCACAACCAATGTCCATACTTCACTATTAGTTCCACATTGAAATCTCATAGTCCTCCCAAAGTCGTTAAAACCTCCTCTGATCATGCTTGTGCTACCCCACCAAAAAATTGTGCAAAGGATGAACTTGCCAAAAAAAATATTGGCCAGTCTACGATATTTGACTTTGACTCTCTCCATACCACTCCAACTAGCGATGCCTCCAAGGAAAATAGCATGTGGGGGCCAAAAGGTGCAACTCCACCATAACTCATAGTGACAAGGTGTTAGGGGCCAAAAAATGATATCACCTAAGGAAGAACCATGGGGATATGTGCATCAACAAGGACTCTCCTCCAATCAAAAAATATTAACACCTATTTTTCTTATATCGTTGATCATGCAAAACATCCCAGATGCCCACTCAATGGCCCAATAAATGGTAAAATAAGGGGCATGATTCACATTATCAAGAGCCCGATGTGAAGAAATGGCTCAAAAAAGGTGATTACCTAATCCCTAGAGGCAAACTCACGCCATAACCAAGAACACAAGGAAGACAACCATGTGAGTTGGGAAGAAGAGTCACATGCAATGGGAACAGTCACCAATGGGGAACAAAAAAATACCACTCTCAAATATTGCCCATTTCTCCCCAAAAAATTATACATGGGGTGTGTATGGGGTAGGGCCCAAAAAGAATAGCAACACTTTGCAAGGCACCCAGAGTATAGTACAAACTAAATTGCATGATGAATGGGGAATGCCAAGAGCTTCAGGTAGCACGTAGGTACAAGGCCTACATAAGAAGAGTACAAACAATAGGTAGCACATAGGTACAAGGAATATCAAAAGGATAGGTACTTAGACTTATGCAAGAAGAGTACAGGCAGTGTCTGAGAACATTAATAAAAAGGCCACCTCTTGCAATGTGAGTGCCCAACACCTTAAAAAACACATGCACCTTTTCCAATCAAAATAAGGCATGCACAATAATTTTGTTTGTAAAATGAAAAAAAAAAAAAAAAAAAATCCTCCAAATTATATTTTGGAAAAAAGATAATCATCACCTCGGTTAGCATGTCTAGGTCAAAATGGCCTGGGTGCAAAAAAGTTTTGCCTCAAATTTCAATAGCATCTAAACTTGATGTATTTTATATGGAAATGTGGGTTTTCTAGTGCTTTGAGCTCAATGGTGATGTATGGTTTTGCTCAACATGGCTCAAAAATTAGTGAACCCTTAGATCCAATAAAAATAATGCTAAAAGCTTAGATCTTGAAAATTGATGCCAAATCTCTCAAGAACAGAATAAAAGCTCAAATCTTGAAAACTGATGCCAAATCTCTCAAGAACATAATAGGGGCATGAAGATCTGGTGCTCTAATACCATGTTGAAGTTGATGAATTATCAACCCTAGAACTCCCAAGAATCACCTACATGCAAACACTTATCACAAAAAGAGAGAGTCAAAAAGCTATGAAGGCAAGAATTTCCAAATCCATAGATGAGACATTCTTAATGAGAAAAAAAGAGACTACTATTATCAACAATGAATTATCTCAATTCTCAATGAATGTTTACAATGAGAGATCATCCTTATAAAGGAGATTGAAACCCTAAAAAGGTCTAACCTAGGTTGCATCAAAATAATTAATAATATAATTAATTATTAGATGGATAAAGTTTAGCTTAAGCAACTAGAGTTAATTAGGAAATATTTAAATACTCTAACATAAATTGCAAAGATTGTTCCTCCATGATTTGGGGAGGCTGATCCAAAACATCATTGTGCCCATATCCATTTTCACTTGGACTCATACCTATAATACCATTATTCTCATTGTTTATGTTACTATAAAGGCCAAAATTTATGCTCTAATTTTGAGAATAATTATTCTGGGTAGCAAGTTGTCTTCAATGATTGCCTTGGTTTATTGAGCAATTCAACTTTATTTTGATGAGTTCATTGGATAAAAGAGACATCATCTCCTTCATGGCCTTAACCTCTCTAGCCATATTGTTCTTGAGTTTAGTAGGTGGAGAAGTCTTTTTCTCAAATAATATAGTCTTATGGGGCTCATACCCTGAATATGTATTTTTTGGCATTGGAGTAGCAATAACCTCTTTGATGCACTTTTCAATGGTATCAATGTCTATAGATGAGAGCCTTCATATAAAAATAGAATTCAATGATTCCATTGCTCCAAAATAGATCTTGATGGCAACCTCTTGTGGTACAGTGTATAGAAATTCCATTCTTTGATACATCATATAGAAACGATAATTAAACTGTGAAATACTCTCATGTGAATCACTCTTAATTGAGATGAACTGATTATGTAGGATAGCTAGATCAATATAGATCTTGAATTTTTCTAGAAAATTTCTCTCAAAAGAGTTCCAATCCCTTATTGATGTTGGTGGTAGATTGAGGTACCAATTGAATGTCATTTCCCCCAAAGTGTAAGGAAAAAGGTAGCAAACCATGTCTATATGTTGAATCTAGTTTCGATTACAAATCTCCTTGAAAATTTTAATATGATCTTCTATTATTCATGATTCTCCTTAGATGAATCATGGGTAAAACTTTTAGGATTTTTGGGCAAGTCATGTAATGGACTAGTTAGATTTAAAGGTGAACTTCGGGTATTGAAGAAAGACATGGTGCATAATGATGGGAATGTGTGAAGTAGAATGTAGAGAAAATGATGATGATGATGATGGAATTTGTAATGTGAATGGGTGGAGTTCTTGGTATCCCTTTATCACTGTGATGCTATTGAATGTGATTGAGTTCTAGTAACTTGTGTCTATTCTAGAAAAATGCACCTCTGAAGAAGCACACTTTCTCAAAATAGCACACATGTACACCTTGTGCACCTAGCACACCTTATGCACATAGTGCACCTAACACACCTTGCACACCTTCAGATAGTTCATAAATTTTTGTTAATTGTAGAATTTTCAAATAGAAACTTGGGTTTTAGAGACGAATGGTTTTAGGCTCTCCTTCTAGAGCCACTTTTGTTGAGTTGTCATTTTGCACAATGCTTAATAGTAGGAATCCTTTCAAACTTCTCTCTTGAAAAGCTAATCTAATATCAACTCCAAGGTTTTGGGTGATCTTGCGACCTACTAGAATTTTCTCTGTTCAAGATAAATGCGTTTGTTCACAAGGAGGCCTTTGTTGGTTTGGATCAATTTAAGATTGGATATCAATTTGCTTTCTATTTCAAAATTAACCACAAAAAGGGATTTTTTTTTGGTATTTTATATTTTTAAATGAATAAAAATATATGAATTCCTAATATAACAAAGTGTTAATAAAGCAAACAATGAAGATAAGGTAACGAGAGATGAAATAAAATAGCATGAAAGTGAAATTCCTAATGAACATAAACAATGGTAACAATGCATCTACAAGTTAGATCATTGAAAATATTAGATATAAAACCAATAAAAGTAGGAGCAACACTTCTTCAAATCCACTAATGCAATCATCGATGGAAACTTAGTAAAATCAAAAGATGTTTCATTTCTTATCAAACCATAAGGCTATGGAAAGTGTGCTCATGTGAGACAAGAAGCTATGTAAGAATAATAGGGTGATCTCTTCTCCAACTAAGTACGTTAGCAAAATATGTTAACATGCAGAAAACACCAGAACTAAAATATCACTTAATAAAATCAACACAAAAAAACCACTAGCTCCATTATTATAATGAACAAGAATCCACAAAAATAACACACTCTAGCAAGACTAACTACACTCAGAATAAGGGAAAAATAGCATATATTATTGCATCAAAATAATAACCTGGAATACATGTTACATTCCTGAATTTATAATAAATCATCTCCTCAATTTGTGTTGAGAGTGAGAGATCTCTTCATCCAAATATATGCTAAAAACTAATAAAACAACTTGAATTATGTACAAGTTAAATCTCTAAATGGTGCTAAGTAGGACTCTACCCTTGTTTATATTAATTAATGGGTGCATGATCCTTTACATGCCTTAAAGCAAAGAAAGAAGCAATAGACAAGAAGAAGGAAGCTACAAGAAGATCTAAGATTCACTAGATTTGGGAGTTGAACTGCCATCAGAATGTGTTTCTAGTACATGGAAATATCTAAACTAGGAACTATCAGTTAATTGTTGGCGCACCTATGTCTTCTTCAAAATTTCTAGTGCACCTTTGGAAGAAGTGGACAATATTCTTTCTTCTCTATTAAAAATGATGGTTCCTTATTTGGTGGGACTTTAGAGATAAAGGAACTACTAGGAGAAGGTGAATCAACTAAAGAGGATGGGATTAGAATCTCAGAACTACACACCATCTCATAGTCAAAAATAAATAAAGATAAGAAAAAGCAAGAAGGATCACAAAAGAAAAAATGAAGAAAAGACAACCAAAAATTGCTAGCTGATGTGGGGAACATGTGAGTCTAAACCCTCTTGAGATATGGGAGGGACATTATCTCTCCTAGGAATCCATGAAGTTCCTTACAAGGAATGTTAGGGGCTTAAATGCACCTAAAAAATGTCACTTGATCAAGCAATCCCTTGATCAAGAAAAAGAAAAAGTTGTGTGTATTCAGGAAACAAAGATGGAAGTTTAGGAGGCTACAAAGGTTTGAGGTGTAAGATAGAGGTGGTTAGGTTTCTTTATGGAGGTTGTTGGGGCTTTGAGAGGGCTGAGTATCCTATGGAATTCAAGGCTCCTTAAAGGAGAGTCTGTAATAAAGAAAAGGTGTTGACGAGCACTTCATTTTTCTTCCTTGACAGTAAATTTCTTAGGGTACTGATTAATGCATATGGACCCACTAAAATTGATGAGAAAAAGGTTGTCTAGGAGGAGATATCTTCCTTTTGTGCCATGTTGGGAAATGAATTAAGGGTGATCATAGGAGATTTCAATGCTACCCTGAGTATGACGGATAAGAAGTGGGGACTCCATTCTCTGGGCACTATACAAGATGATTTCCAACACTTTATATAGTATAATATGCTCTGGAAAGTGCCTACTAAAGGAGGTCATTTCATGTGGATGAATATAAGGAAGGAATTCTTTCATATAGCAGAAAAAATTAGACATAATCCTTTTGGCTAGAAAATGACAGTCATTGACTATTGTCTTTGAAGGAAGAATATTGGGCTTGTTAGACGCTTACCACTTTCTAACTTCCCTGGTGGTGCAACAAGATGGAATCCCAACTAGATGTCCTTTTAAATTTGAATTGATGTGGTTTAGAGAGGAAAGTTTCCACAAAAATGTGTTGGATTGGTGGAACAATGCACCAGATGTGGATGGTAATGTAGATTTCTAGTCCTCTCTAAACTTAGGCATCTGAAGAAAAAGCACAAAGAGTGGAATAATTTCCACTTTGGGAATATCTTCCAAGTGAGAGTAGGGTTAGAGGTAGACCTAGCTGCACTTAACAATAATTTTTTGGAGAATGGGATGGATGAGGTTAACTTTGAAAATGAGAAAGACTTGATGGGGAAGTATAAGAAGTGTTAAAGATGGAAGAGATTTTCTTTAAGAAAAATTCAAGAGAGAACTGGTTGAAGGCTAGAGATAGGAATACAAAATTCTTCCACATCTTGATGAAAGAAAATGGAGTGTTCATCAAATATTGGATTTCTTTTAGAGGACATGGACAACATTAATAAGGAAGCAATGGATTTTTTTCTCTGAATTATGGCAGGAGGAGCAGGTGGATAGCAGAAAGGCTCGGAATAAGATCTTGGGATTTTTCCCACAGATCATCATGGAAGAGGATAATAAAATGCTCATGGACACTATCAAGATGAGTGAACTCAAGGAAATTGTGTTTCAACTAGGTGGTGATAAGGCACTTGGACTAGATGGTTTCTAGGCCTTCTTCAACTAGAAATTTTGGGAGCTTCCGAAGGAGGACTTGCTGAAGGTGGTGGAAGAATCAAGGAGGGAAGGCTTTATCCTGAAATATTTCAACAACACATTGATTTCTCTCATCTCAAAGAAAGAGCATCCATCAAGGTATGAGTAATTTAGACCTATCTCTTTCTATAATACAGTTTATAAAATTATTACAAATATTGTAGAAAATAGGTTGAAAGTCTTATTGGACTCAATTATCTCTCTGAAACAAAGTGGTTTTACATTGAACAAAAGCATTGTTGAAAGAATCATTATGGCACATGAGGAAATTCATACAACTATTAAGAGGAAAGAGAGGAAAATAATGCTAAAACTAGACATCTATAATTACAAAAGGGTTGATAGAGTATTTTTAATAGAAGTTATGCATAAATTTGGCTTTGGAAAAGGTTTGTTGAAGTGGATTAAGAGTATGGTCTTTGAATTCAGAGCATTAGTATTAGTGAATAGTAACCCTCAAGGTTTTTTAGTATAAGCAATGGCATCAAACAGGGAGATCCTATGTCATCATTCTTGATCATCATTTTGGTGTAGGTCCTGGGAAGATCTATCTCAAGAAAGTGAGCTTTAGGTTCCTGGAAAGGCATATTGATCATGAATGGCATTGAAGCCTCAACACACTCCCAATTTGCAGATGACACTTGCCTCTTTGGTGATGCTTCGATGGTGGAGGAAAAAGTCATGAAGCAAGTCATGGATGACTACAACATGGCTTCAAGACAGTCTATGAATTAGGATAAATCAAAAATTTATTTCTTCAACATAGAAATGGGGTCTCAAAGGATTATAGTTGGTTCTTTTGGAGTAAGAATTGGAAAACTCCCAAGTAGAATTTTAGGAACACCATTGTTCAGTAGTGTAGAAAAAGGCCCCATTTGGAATAATTTGGTAGAGCATTGCAGGAAAAGTATGGATAGCTTGAAAGGTCAGTGGCTCATACTAGTAGGAAGGATTACAATGCTCAGGGTGGTCATATCGGCTATGTCAGCATACTCTATGGCTTGTTTCAAAATTCTAATGAAAGAAATTCAAGTTGTTCAACAAAATATGTGCAAATTCCTATGGAATGGATCATAGGAAGGTGATAAGATATCCCTAATAGCATGGTCAAAAGTGAGCAGATTGGAAGGAGGGGGTTGATGCTAGGATATGGGAGTGGATATTTTTAAATATAGCCCTTGGAGCCAAATTAGTTTGGCAGGTGTTTAGTGTAGGAAACCAAAGATGGGTTAAGATTCTCAAAGCCAAATATTTAGATAGCATGGACGATGACCATATTTTGACAATGGAAGACCCTCTATAGGGATCTACAATTTGGAATTACATGATTTTTAGATATTTAATTATAGACCATTTGACATGGATGATTGTGAATGGTGTGGAGGCAGATTTCTAAAGAGATTCATGGGATGGGGGACAACAATTGGACAAACTAGGAGTCCTAGAGCATCTTATTATAGCAACGGCAGCAATGGGGTATCAAAGTTAGAGATTATATTGAAGTTGTGAACTCAAATAGGTGCACTCCAAGAAAGTGGAAGGAGACCTCTACATTAAATTTGAATACCAAAGATAAGGTGAGATTGGACCAAATATTAAAGGATAGAATGTTAGTTTTGTCTGACACCAGGGATCAATTGATTTGGAATGGTTCCAAGAGTAGAAAATACATAGTCAAAATTAGATATCAACTCTTTGAGGGTTTTCATAACCAAATTTAATGGAAGAAGAATCTATGTTGGGATAGTGTGTGCTTACCCAAGGCAAGAGTGTTCACTTGATTGGCAAGCAATGGCAAAATTTTAACCAGAGAAAGATTGAAAAAAGATGGTCTTCCAAGGTCCCTTTAGATGCCCCTTTGCAGAAACACGGAAGAAAATATAGATCATTTGCTACTCCATTGTAGCTTTACTTAGAAGGAATAAGGAATTATTAGAAAAAAACTTGGCTTGGCCAGTCCATTAATAGAAATGTTGCAAGGATGGTTGGAAGCATGGCTAGCTAAGAATAACAAACATGTGTTTGCATCAGCATGGAGGGTAATTCTAGGAATAACATTGTGGGAGCTTTGGAAAGAAAGGAACAAGAGAATTTTCTAGGATAAGGAGGAGGATTGGCCACAGTTTGGGCAGTGATTAGAGTGGGCCATAGTAGAAGCAATATCATTAGCATCTTCATCATCAAGATCCCAAAATGAAACATTCACAAGGCATGACTAACAATTACAACCTAGCTTCCTAACTATCAAATTTTGGCCTATTTATGGGCTTGGTAGGGATAATCCTAATTTGAAAAGGGATCAGGTGTGTTGGATACCACAAAAGGAAGGATGGGTTAAAACAAACTTTAACACGGATGCTAAGGAAAATATGGGGGTCTCTGGATGTGTTTGTGTAGCAAGAGATCATCAAGGAAATACTTTAGCTTTTGTGGCCAAATGACTAAGTGATGGTATGAATAATGTGAAAAAAATATTTGTAGTAAAAGAGGCTCTAGATGTAGGGGCTAAATTGGGTATCCAAAGAGTGCATCTTGAAGGGGACTCAGAGATAATCACTAATGGAATAAAGAAAGGGAAGCTAGAAGCATGGCATCTCAACAAATATACATAGCATATTAGATGCATGTTAATGGAGTTTCAAGACTTTAAGGTTTCCCGTGTTTATAGAGAAGCAAATTAGGTGGTAAATAAGATGGCTAACATGGGTGTGAATGTAGCTATGGGGATCTAGAATGAAATTTATGAAGACTTTAGACTCCTTGAATTAAATTAAAGAGAGGAAGAAACCATGAAGAAGCCAAAAAACAAAAAACAAAAAAAAAGGTGATTTTGCTAATCTATTAAGGAGTACAAGTATAATAGTGAATCCATTCCCCTAATGGCATTCATGAAATTGTGACATTCATGAGATTATAATCTCTAGCATGTATCAGACCTTGTAATAATTTATTGGCACCCTAGTGAGAGTTTGCTTCCACAGTATTCAAAAGTTGTGAATTAAAGGAGGAAAGACAGGGCACTTTGCAGGGTTTCAAGCAAGTAAGTCAAAAATGGATTCAAATTTTGTGTTTGAATCAAAGAATTAGACACAAACTTATGAAGGGAAAGTTATAGTCTAGTGCTTGGAGAACATTTTCATGTTTGAGGATCCAAAATTTTTGGAGGGCATATAGAAAATGTTCAGAGTGGAGTACATGGACTCTTACTGGAAGAATCATTCCAATTTGGATGTGTCTTCACTCTTCATGGTGCTGGCATTGGTTGTGGGCGAATCTAAGGAAGAAGTCAGCAGGGTCATGGTAGCTTGTGTCAACCCACAATGGTTGTGGGGGATGGAAGAGATTGTGGAACAAGTCATTTTAGGAGAGGGGTTAGAGATAGGATAGGAGCCATGGCATCTAATTAGAGCAGAGGAGACTTTTTAACAACCTATAATCATCTGGTCTTTAGAAAGCCTACCAGAGGGTGCATGTTCTACAGGAAGAGAAAGGTTGGAAGAAGGTATTGGATTTCCTATAGACAAAGATTTGGGTATCAACTGAGGATAGGCATGGTTTTATGAAGGCAAAACTATGTAAGAGTGTGACTGCTTGAGGATAGCCCTTGAGACATCAGATTGTGAGTAAAAACTAGAAGGAAGTGAGAGAATTCATGGTGAAAGTTATGTAGGTGGACATCTCCTTGAAAAAGGAGATGAGTGCAAGTGGCAGTAAGAATCACCAAGGTGTCATTCCACTAGGGAAGCCAAGGTTGAGGTTAGTGCAAGATGATTGGACCACTCCAAACTTCACGAGGGAGGAGGCAGGTTGATGGTTCAAGGATTAGCAGTAGGTGGCTGGTGGAGGTAGATGGTGTTAGTTCCTTTTTGCTAGTTTTTTGTGGATTTAGGTTGTTGATGTTATTTGGTATGGTGTTAATGCCTATTTTGTGATTAAATGTTTATGTATGGCTATGGGGTAGGGTAGATATATGTTTGTAATAACTTTGGCCAAACTATGCATATGGAAATCTTATGTAATTCCTCTCTTTAATATCAATACAATACCAAAATGTTACCTATCAAAAAGAAACTATAAATTGGGACTATGTGTATCATCCTTTCATTTCAATACAAGCCAACTACACAAAACTCTAGATAGAAAAGGACCAAACAAAATATGACATGCATTCATAAAATAAAATCTCAGACCAAATACAAGCCAACTACACAAAACTCTAGATAGAAAAGGACCAATCAAAATATGACATGCATTCATAAAATAAATTCTCAGACCCTTATTCCTAGTCATGATAATCCTTTTATAAATCAAGGATTTCAACAAGGTACTGACTAGGGAATAGGATAATATGTCACTGTCAATGTTTTGCAAAAGAAATGAAGACAAATTCAAAAGTGAAATCTAGCAGCCCTGACACAGGCATAGGGTGAATAACTAGGGCCAAAGGCTCACCCAACTATCCAAACCACCCTACAAGAGTTAACACAATGGAAGCAAACACAAAGAATAGCAACCATAGGAGGAAGAAGTGTGAAATACTTTTATTGATTCATCAAAATATCCTCAATTACAAATACATTCACATTCAAAGATCCAACTGCAAATTCACACTTTCAGTTCTACTCTCTAATCTTCTTCTCAAAAACTTACCTAACTCTAAGCCTAAACACTCTATATATACTTGCCAAAATGGCTTACAGATTATTCTAAAATATTACATAAGAGGAAGGCTGACTCAACAACAATCTGGACACATCCCCAAAAAATATCTTAATATAAATTTCATGAACAAAATAAATCCTGCAAGTTGGCTCGCAGAAATCATGTCCAAATGCTGACGCTCAACATACACTGGGTAACTCGGTGAATGAAGAGTCACTTGGCGTACACTGGGTAACTTGGTTAATGAAGAGTCACTTAGCAAACACTGGGTAACTAGGTTAATGAAGAGTCACTTGGCATACACTGGGTAACTCAATTAATGAAGAGTCACTCGATGTACATTGGGTAACTTGGTTAATGAAGAGTCACTTGGCGAACACTGGGTAACTAGGTTAATGAAGAGTCACTTGGCATACATTGGGTAACTCAATTAATGAAGAGTCACTTGGCATACACTAGGTAACTTGGTTAATGAAGAGTCACTTAACGAACACTGGGTAACTAGGTTAATGAAGAGTCACTTGGTGCACACTGGATAACTTGGTTAATGAAGAGTCACTTGGTGAACACTAGGTAACTAGGTTAATGAAGAGTCACTTGGCATACACTGGGTAACTTGGTTAATGAAGAGTCACTTGGCAAGCACTGGGTAACTAGTTTAATGAAGAGTCACTTGGCATACACTGGGTAACTTAGTATCAACATGTAGAATGAACAAAATGAGCAGGATAACAAGGCAACCTAGGATGCTCCTGCATCAGACAACCGAGGTTGAAAGGAATGATTCTCTTGAATCATTGAGATGTCACAATCTGAGTGGAATCCAACTCAGATTGTGAAATCCATGAAACATCTTCAATAGGCCTGTTCTTCCAATTTACCAAATATTCATAGTGATCTTTTCCTCTTGTGCTCCTGCCAATTCTTTGATCCAATATCTATTCAACTTCTTCATCTGCTTCTTAGGATAATCTTCTAATACAACAACTTTATCATCTGACTCATGATACTTATACAAATAAGCAATATTGAATATAGGAGATATATCCATGTCATCAGGTAACTCAACTTCATAAGCATTACTACTGTCAAACTTCTTCAAGATCTTACAAGGTCCAAATTTCTTCATCTTTAGCTTACTGCATGTTCCAACTAGGAATCTTCCTTTCTTTAGATGAACCATCACCTCATCACCAACTTGAAAATCATGGTGTCTTCTAGACTAATCAGCATTCTCTTTATACTTATGATTGCTTTGTTCCAACCTCAACTTCACTTCCTTATGCAAAGACTCCATAAAATCAGCAAATCCTTCTCCTACAATGCTTTTCTTTTTTCACCAGCAACATCTCTCAAATCTAATATACCTCTCGAATGCATTCTGATAACAATCTCAAAACATGTCTTCCCTGTACTCCTATTCACATAATTATTATATGTAAATTCAGCTTGTGCCAATACCATGTCCCAATTACTTGGCTTATTCCCAACTAAACATCTTGGAAAATTTCCCAAGCTTCTATTCACAACCTCTATTTTTCCATCTGTTTGTGGATGGAATGTAGAATTGAACTTCTACTTAGTACCCATTTTCTTCCACAAAGTCTTCCAAAAATAACCAACAAACTTACTATCTCTGTCTGAAATAATACTTCTTGGTAATCCATGCAATCTCACAATCTCTTTAAAGAAAAGTTCAGCAACATGCTCAGTATCTGATCTCTTCTTACATGGTATGAAATGAGCCATCTTAGAAAATCTATCCACTACAAAAAAATATAGAATCATAACCCTTCACTATTTTAGGCAATCCAAGAACAAAATCCATACTAATGTCAGCCCAAGGTTTCTCAAGAATAGTAATAGGTGTATACAAACCATTATTTTGGCTCACTCCCTTTGCAACTTGAAAAACTTGAGAACTCTTTACAAATTTTTGAACATCCTTATACATTTGTGGCCAATAATACCTCTCTTTCAGCAAACTCAATGTCTTATCAATTCTAAAATGTCTAGCTAATCCACCACTATGCTTTTCCTTAATCAAATTCAACCTCATAAGAATTCTAGGAATACACAACTAAATACCTTTGAACAACATACCTTCTTAAATGAAATGTTTATTGTACTTACTTATGTGGTCTATCAGATTTGGTGGTCTGCACTCTCTCCATGCCTCAAAAAAATTAGGATCAGCATCATACAATTTTTTCATTTCATCAAAACCAAGAACTTTGACCTTCATTTCAATCAACAAAGAACATCTTCTACTCAATGCATCAGCAACTCTATTAGTAACTCCACTCTTATGCTTGATCACAAATGTAAAACTCTGCAAGTACTCAACCCACTTCATATGTCTTTGATTCAATTTATGTTGACTGCCCAAGTATTGTAAAGCTTTATGATCAGTATACAACACAAGCTCCTTAGGAATCAAATAATGTCTCCATTTCTTCAATGCTTGAACAATGGCATAAAATTCTTGATCATACACAGAATACTTCCTTTTAGCATCATTCAACTTTTCACTAAAGAAAGCAATAGGCTTACCTTCTTGGCTTAATACAGCTCCTATTGCATTACCACTTGCATCACATTCAAATTGAAATACTTTATTGAAATCAAGTAAAGCCAATACAGGTAATTCAGAAACCTTTTGTTTCAAAGTCTCCAAACTCTTATCAGCTCCATGTGTCCACTTGAATTCCTTTTTATCTCCCCTCATTATTTCATTCATAGTATTACAAACAGCACTAAAATTCTTTATAAACTTTCTATAAAAACTAGCCAAACCATGAAATGATCTTACCTTGCCCACATTCTCATGTGCAAGCTATTCCAAAATTTCTTTAACCTTCTCAGGAGCCATCCTCAATCCATCAACTGAAATCACAAATCCCAAATACACAATCTCCTCTTGCATAAAAGAACACTTTTTAGATTAATCAGCAACTTTTCCTCTTTCAACCTCTGAAATACTTGTCTAATATGCTCAAGATGTTCTTTCTTAGTCTTTCTAAATATCAGAATATCATCCAAATAAACAATCACAAACTTACCCAAGAATCTTTTCAAAACTTCATTCATCAACCTCATGAAAGTACTAAGTGCATAAGTCAAACCAAAAGGCATAACCAACCATTCATACAAACCATATTTTGTCTTGAAAGCAGTCTTCCATTCATCATCTTCTCTGATTCTGATCTGATGATAGCCACTCTTCAAATCAATCTTGGTAAAATACTTTGCTCCACTCAAACAATTCATTATGTCATCCATCCTTGGCATAGGAAACCTATATTTCATTGTTATCTTGTTAATGGCTCTGGAATCAGTACATGTTCTCCATTCTCCATTTTTTTAGGTGCTAATATAGTAGCTACAGCACATGCACTCAAGCTTTCTCTAATCAAACTTTTCTGTAACAACTCATGCACTTGTCTGTTAAGTTCTTCATTCTTTGCAAGTGTCAATCTATACGGTGCTTTTTTTGGCAAACTAGCTCCAAGGATTAGATCCATACAATGACTTATACTTCTTACTAGAGGTAAACCATCCGGAATATCATCAGCAATAATTTCTTTATACTCATTCAACAACTCTACAATTTCTTCTAGCACTAGGTCAATACTACCATCTGTCATTCGATCACCACTAACTAGCACTCAGTTAACACTATTTTCTTGCACTCAGTCTCCATTGAAAAAACTCAGTTTTCTTGGAATTATAGCAAAATAGACTTGATTCTTTTTCATTTCCTTTTCAAATTGTTTCCCATTAACCATGAAAATTTTTACAACAGTACAATTAACCTCATCTGGACTTTTGATCAAAGGCAATAGTATTTGTTTCTTCCCATTTATCCAAAGAGTATATTGATTCAATCTTCCATCATATACAGCATATCTATCATATTGCCAAGGTCTAGCCAACAAAATATGACAACAATCCATGGGCATAATATCACACAAAAGTTCATCAAAGTAATGTCCAATTTTGAACTTCACAAGGCATTGCTCACTTACCAATATCTTATGCTCATCTTTGATCCATGAAACATGATAAGGTTTGGGATGTTTCAACCTCTACAACTACAACTTTGTAACCAGCTCTTTTGATGCCAAATTTGTAGAACTTCCACTATCAATGATCACTTTATAGCATTTTCCAGCCATCTTACATCTTGTCCTGAAAAGACTTCTCCTTAAAATAGGTTCCTCATCACCTCCCTTATTACATAAGGTTCTTCTCACCATAAGCTCTACCTCTACCTCACTAGAATCTGCCACTTCTACCTTTTTTTCTTTGTTCATGCTTCTTTTTCAAGATCTCCTTAGCCTTCAAGGCATACTAGTATGCTTCTTCCAAACTTTCCAACTTCACAAAACTTATCTCATCTTGTATTCTAGATCTCAATGCATCAATGTACCTTGTAATTTTCTCAACATCATCATCCACATGTCCAGATCTGTTGTCCAGTCTATAGAATTTCTCAATATACTCTTTCACAGTCATGTCTTTTTGCTTCAAATTTTGCATCTTTCTCAACAAGCCAACTTGGTAATAAGCAAGAAGGAATTTGTTTTTTACCTTATTCACCATCTTTGGCCCAGTTCTTATCTTCTCCTTTCCTCTCCTTTGTCTATCAGTTTGCAAGTGCTCCCACCATAGTGATGTATGACCTTTCAACCTAGTGACTGCAATCTTCACCTTTCTATTATCAGGAGTGTTTTCATACTCAAAGAACTTCTCCATATCAGAGATCCAATCCAACATAGCATTAGTGTCCAATTTTCCATCATAAGGAACAACTTCTATAGCAAGCTTTGAATTTACCCTAGACAATATTTGCAACAATCTTTCCTCATCTTGATCTTCTTTATGTTCTAGATTATGGTTTGGTGTTGTTGCTTCATCATCACTTACATCATCAAGATGTGCTCCTCTCCTTTGGGCAATCTCCACAGCATCTAATCTAGATGCAATTTGTCTCGACTAATCCAATATAGCATTATCAACACTATTTCCTCTACCACGAACCATCTTTACAAATCAGGTTCCTGCAAGATCGTAACCCTCTACAAGTTATAGGTCAAATTCGCAGATCTGCCACCCTACAACCAAATCCAAATTAGATTTCTACATGATCCAATCTCCACAAGGATGAACCTCAAGCTCTAATACCAACTGACAAAGGCATAGGGTGAATAACTAAGGTCAAAGGCTCACCCAGTTATCCAAACCACCCTGCAAGAGTTAACACGACAGAAGTGAACACAAAGAACAGCAACCACAGGAGGAAGAAGAGTGAAATACTTTTATTAATTCATCAAAATATCTTCAATTAAAAATACATTCACATTCAAAGATCCAACTGCAAATTTTCACTTTCAGTTCTGCTCTCTAATCTTCTTCTCAAAAATTTATCTAACTCTAAGCCTAAACACTCTATATATACTTGCCAAAATGGCTTACATATTATTCTAGAACATTACATAAGAGGAAGGCCGACCCAACAATAGTTTGGACACATCCCCAAGAAAATATCTTAACATAAATGTCACGAACAAAATAAATCTCTCAAGTCAGCTCACAAAAATCACGTCCAAATGTTGATGCTCGACGTACACTAGGTAACTCAAAAAATGAAGAGGTGCTTCGCATACATTGGGTAACTCAGTTAATAAAGAGTCACTTGGCAAACATTGGGTAACTAGGTTAATGAAGAGTCACTTGGCATACACTGGGTAACTCAGTTAATGAAGAGTCACTTGGCGTACACTGGGTAACTTGGTTAATGAAGAGTCACTTGGCAAACACTAGGTAACTAGGTTAATGAAGAGTCACTTGGCATACACTGGGTAATTCAGTTAATGAAGAGTCACTTGGTGTACACTGGGTAACTTGGTTAATGAAGAGTCACTTGGCGAACACTAGGTAACTAGGTTAATGAAGAATCACTTGGCATACACTAGGTAACTTGGTTAATGAAGAGTCACTTGGAAAACACTGGATAACTAGGTTAATGAAGAGTCACTTGGCATACACTAGGTAACTTGGTTAATGAAGAGTCACTTGGAAAACACTGGGTAACTAGGTTAATGAAGAGTCACTTGGCATACACTAGGTAACTTGGTTAATGAAGAGTCACTTGGCATACACTGGGTAACTTGGTTAATGAAGAGTCACTTGGTGAACACTGGGTAACTAGGTTAATGAAGAGTCACTTGGCATGCACTGGGTAACTCAGTATCAACATGCAGAATGAACAAAATGAGCAGGCTAACAAGGAAACCTAGCATGCTCCTGCATCAAGCCTAGATACTTAAAGATCAATCTTTGTTTGAATTGTAGGTGTATCTATAGTAGGTGAACTGCATAAGTAAGATACCCTATTGAAATGAACTATCCTCCCTCTATTGGCTCTTCATTTTTTTACCAAAACTATTCTAAATTTTTCCAAATGGAAAAACTTTGATATCTCCAACTGCCTCCCACATCGTAATATCTCTTATGGTTGGCCAACTTGCATCTCTAAATACATTTAGTTCTTATAAACACTTGTTCCACTTGTTATCTTCTAAAGCCCTTGACTTGCTAATGAATTTATTCATATCCATTTTATCCTTATATGGCACATCAATGACTTCATAAAAAATAGATATATTTGCATCGTCATCCAAATAAGAGGTTAACTTGTCAGAAGTCAAATTTTGGTTGAATGAGTCAACCCATTCTTATTAATCTCTAAGGTGTCCCTTTGAATTCATTTTATCATAAATGAAACTATCTACACCCTTAGCATAAAACCTTAGCTTGGTTTGGATGACTTGCATCTTCCATAAAAGAATGCATATAGTTCTTTTACTAGTAAAGTCATGGATTTGATGTTAATCATCTTATCAGGAAACTATTATTTCATTATCATTAAACATAACTATTTTTTCAAAGAATTGAAAGTAAGGACCCAAGAGTTAAATAATGGTGTCAATAAATCAAGAGCCTCTTGACAATGGTGCTCACCTCCATGAAATGTAATGCATGTGTTGTGTATCAGTTGAGACTTTCCTTTCAAAATGTAAATCCTATGCATCAACACCTCTCTCAAAGCTTCTTTCTTTTCTCAACTTGTTTTTCCAAGCCCATCAATGTCATTACTTACCTTCCTAGTCACAATCATTTGGGTTGTTCTCATCCTAGTATGAATCGATGGGAGACCTCCAAGGAAGCCTCAGTGCTTCACCTTTGTGAGCATCATCTAGATCCAGTGAGTGCTAAGGGTTTCTTTCATTCTCATGAGAGATGGGTTCAGTGTACAACTACTCATGAAATATGGATCAATAAGTTTGAATCAAAAACCACACAGTTAAATCCTAATAGCAATATCACAATTTGAATTGTTGTGGAAATATCTCCTACTTATCAATTGATGAGCTTAAGGGGCTTTCTAACGAATGGTTCATAAGGCACAATACTTGTGTAATGAAACTTGCAAAAAAATATAATCCTTTCCACATAACCTATAATAGATCTAAAATAAATATGCAATTAAAATCTACATACAAGAAAATAGACAACGTAACCACAAGAATTATAACATGAGATATATCCTGGGAAACCCTCATTGAGGGAAAAACCCAACCTCCAAAATGAATCCATCACTATATATAATTCAGAAAAATCACCATTGCAATACAACCATAGAAGCCTTCAAATCCATAGCCACCACCAAGAAATCCATGTGAATAAAGCACGAATCCACACATCCCATGCCATGCTTCCAACCTTCACAAATTCTCCCTTGGCTAACCTGTCAAGCCTTGTCTTGCTTGACCTTCTTTTTTTTGTCTGTTGCCCTACTATATTTTTTCTACATTTACCCTTGTGGCTTCTTATATAGTAGCAAGTCCCACAAAAGCACCAAGTGGTACTATATAAACCATGTGCTACCTAACCCATTGACCCCACATTTAATATTGGACATTTAATTGTGCTCCCTAATATTAAATAATTACATCAAATATTATTACAATGTTACAATGCAACTCATCAAGTATATGTCATGGAAATCTTACATATTGCACCACTATCTAGGTGCTCCTAGGTGAAACATTACATAGTAAAATAAAATAATACAATATAAAAATATTATGCAATATGTGCAACACACATAATCTCAACAATCTCACACTTGTTGTATACATTGCATAGGGTCATTCTATAGCCATATGAATGAACAAGGAAACAATCCCTCGTAGCACATCCACTGTCACGGGTTAAAGTACACCAAGTACTCCATCTTGGTACCCACAACAAAGTCAAAGTATCCAACATCTCAAACATGAATGATCTCACCTCCGTTTATGCCACTACCATGGGACATACATAGAAGCCATTCAAAGAGAAAGTCACCCAACCTATCACATTAAAAATTTATCAAATCATGTACCAACTAAAATGTCAAGCACAAAAACCTAATCCAAAGGTAATCACATGTATCTATAGTTGTCAAAATCCATAGCTGAAATAGTACCCACAACAAGTTTTAAACCCATCCAACTATCCATACCTCCAAAGGTATACCTAGTGAATCTCACATCATCAACATATCCAATCGATAACCTACAATCACAAGCCTCAAGAGAAATGCCTACCACATATATACCAAGAAGCTCTTACTACAAAAGATAATGTCAAATTTTTAACCAATCCACTCACATCTTATAGAAGTGAATCCATGTATAAAGGACATCCATGACATGCATAAACCAATAATCTACAAGAACAACTCTCAATACAAGTCTCCAACACTCTCCCAGGCTCTCCATAACCAATAAAGGAAAGAGATAAAAGAATAAACATGTCATCTCTCACATGGCATACATGAACACAAACCAGTAATCACAATCTCCAAAAAATATCAAATCTAATGTAAGTGAAACTGGACATCTTGGAGGATAATCAAAACCAAAGATAAACCATACAAATGATAAGCTCTATCATGTCCTTCTACACATTCCTCTAGATGTAAATTATGCAAGTATTATCTCCTAAAAAAAAAACCCAACCAAGAAGCCACAACTATTGGAAATATAACAGGAGTAATTTAGAGGGGAGGGGTGAATCAATTACCACTAAAATAAATCCCATATCCCTCAGATGTTAGTATAAAATAAACTCTAAAAACTAAACTCTGCTAAAGCTTGGTAAACACACAAAAAATGTTGTAACTTGGTAAATGTTGAAAATGCTCGGTAAATACTTAACATGAAAATCTTAAGATTTTATCTATGATTACTATTACTTTAACTTAGTTGTAGACACATAATAAAAATAGCATGAACACATTTGACACCAAGATTTTAACCTATAAACCCAATTTGAGAAAAACCACCAATTGCAACTAGTTACTTATTTTCACTCTTCTAAAGTGAGCCCTATTAGGAGCCAACCCCGTTAAAGGTTACAAAACACACTATTAGGTGTGACTTGGTCAGAGGATTTAATCACCCTATTAGGATTTTCCTTGTTAGAGGTCTTTGGACAATTCAATAGAAATGCCACCTTGTTAGAGGATTTACAAATAGTTGTTAAGCCAACTCTGTTAAGAGATTTAGATCACTACTACAATGGTTAGAGAGTAACAATGACATGACCTAATTTTTGATGCAACTAAATTTTTGATTATAGATCTCAATTCTATCTTGTATACTTGATCCTTCTTGATCAAATATATCATTTTAGCTTCTCAAGGATATTATGCTTATCCTTCTGATTTGCTTCCTCTTAGCATCATCAAATCTTCAATTATCTTCCATGCATCCACCCATTATAATCCTCAATTTGACCTTATATTTATATCTTTCATATTGCCAAGTCAACTAGAATATGACTTAGAATAATTAATATTCATCTTCTTAGTCGACTAGAACCAACTGATAAATCAATTTAACTCAATATGTCAAAATAAGAAAATCTTTAATTAGTCGACCTTACTCGGTAGACACTAACTCAAAAACAATTTTCTTGTATTAACCAAGTGAACTCGATCAACACTGCATATTTGCAAAGTTCCTTTGGTAGCCAAGTGAGCTCAATTGATATTGGTTCCATCCAACATTTCTGTCGTTAACCAAGTGAGCTTAGTTAACACTCATCTTCCATAGACTTTCCTTTGGTGCCTGAGTGAACTCGATAAACACTAAATTTTGAACTAGGAAAACTCTGGAATGCTCAATAGACAAAAAAAACTATCTTCAATGCCCGAGTGAGCTCAAAATACACTAACTGGTGATGAAATGACATTTTTTTTAGCATCAAAGATAATAAACAATTAATCAATGGTTTTAATAATCTCCCTCTTTGGCATTGATGGCAACACAAAATGTCATAGGATAATAAAAAATTTAAAGGAACATATCATTAGTTTCATTCTGATTCTCATCCATAAGAACTCCCCCTATCAATGTGAACTCTCTTTGCCTTCAGTTTCTCTCTCTGTTAGAAAACTTCTATCTGCTACAACTTCTTCTAATGAAAAAATTTGCCTTTGATATCAGATCAAGTTCATTGTCCCTCTTTGACATCTCTTTCTCTTTACAAAATTTCTATATGATAGAACACTTCTCCCTCTTTGACATCTCATGCCAAAGAAAATGTTCACTGAATATTAGTGTACCTCAAGTGCAAATTCATTTGCAATATGCCCTTGTCAATATTGCACCAACTCATTGATCTTCAACATGCTTTGGTTGATGCATCACTAAACTTCATTTAGTCATCTTTAGATAGGGGAATGACCCTGAGCTTACCTCTTAGATATAGAAATGCATCCTTAGGTAATGGCTTGGTGAATATCTCTACAATTTGTTCTTTTGTATTCACATACTCCAACCTTACTTCTTTATCTTGTACCAATTCTCTTAAGAAATGATATTTTCTAGAAATGTGTTCCATTTTGTTATGCATCATTAGATTTTTTGATATATTGATTGTATTGGTGTTATCACAGTATATAACTACTAGATCCTTGATCTCTATCTTCATACTTGCCAACAGTTGTTTGAACCAAATAATATTAGAACAATTGACTATTATTGCTACATATTCTCCTTTGCTATTAACTATGAGATACAATTTCATTTCTTGCTTGTCCAAGACATGAGTCTTTTACCAAGAAAGAATGCTCCACCACTAGTGCTTTTTTTTTCATCAATACTTCTTACCCAATTAGCATCTGTGAATACTTCTAAATTTAAATTACCTCCTATTTTGTACCATAAACCATATTCTTTACTACCTTTTAGATATCTCATGATTATTTTGACTACCATCATGTGATTTTCTTTGGGATTTGATAAGAATCTTTCCACCATAGTGACTACTAATGCAATATTAGGCCTTGTATATGTACACTCGAATATGTGCACTTCTCTAAACCCTTCTATCCAAACGATTCCAGGAATTGGAATGCTTGGATGCCGGCTTAGAGCTCCCTATCCACTTAGAGCTCCCTATCCACGGAGTGCAAGAAGTTAGTATTCAAGCATGAAGGCTCTCAGCCAAGCCTTAGAAATGTACTTCTTGCTAGTAAACCATGCAACTGGAGGTTCTTTGAGACAAGAGCAAGAGTGAAAATATCTTCAAGGAATCCCTCAAGAATGCAATGCAAGTATGGAAACTAAGCTAAGATGATAATGCAAAATGCAGCTATGCTAAGCATGTATGAGAGTGTTACAATGCTTGTTATTTAAACTATGTGAGATAGATCATTACAAGAAAATAACTAAACTAGCATGTAAGTATGAATCTAAACTAGTGTGCAATGGTAATGAGAGAATGAGACAAGAAATAAGAAGTTCTCCACAAAGCTCCCAAGAAACCTGTTAGAAAACCTGTAGCATAACAATATTCAAAAGATGGATCCATTAAGGGGGAAAGCTCTCTCCCTTTTAAAGTTGTACGGATGGTAGAGATCAAGATGAAGATGGTGGATGATCAACAGTGAAATTCGAAAAGAGGAGTGATCCATGTGCACACACAAGTCAACCAATAGAATATAAGTTGACTTGTCACATAAGACAAAAGTCTCACAAGCTTTTTCTTTTAATTGTAAAATAGAAAAAGGACTTTATGTGTGCACTTTAAGTGGGTTAGAAGAATGGGGTGTTTTATTTAATTAAAAGAGGACATGTTCTTTTAATCAAATAATGAACTTAGGATAGCATAGTCAAACTATAGATTATAATCAAATAAATTGATTATTAGCAATTTGGTCTAGATAAATGATTAAATTAATTTAACCAAAATGCTAAGAAGGGGGCTAATAGTCTTGATGACCATTTTTAGGTGATTGCATTTGCCCCTCTTTGACTAATGCGTGATCGATCTATGAACACATTATGTCAAAGAAAATTGAAGCCAAGTAGGCGATGATAGATATAGATATCTGATTCCAAAGAATGAAATGCAAAAATAGATAGCAAGTCCTGAATGCACAACTTGATAGCGCTAGTACTGAACATTAGGAAAATGATGTTAGGATCCGAAAAGAATTCTAGGATCCAAAAAGAATTCTAACATCTAGCAAAGCGAATAGATTGAGAACAAGTGATAAGGTCAAACAAATGCTCCTAAGAAATAGATAGCTGTAACAATCACCAATAGAGTATTTCTGCCCCCTCGAGATCAAAATTGAAATGAGGTAAGAGGAAGTAGAAAGTAGCTAGACATGAGAAAATTGAGATATAGCAATTTCTGATATGATAGATAAATGATTAGAACCCAAGAATGACTATAAGAAACTGATAAAATGCCCCATTTTGACCAAAGTTGATTGCAAAAGATAAATCATAAAAATTAGGTCAAATTGAGTAGAAAGAGGATTTAGATGTGAAAAGGAGAATAGAAGTAGATATGATGAAGTCATGAAGAAATGAAGATGCCCCAGCGATGATTCAAAGATTAGACCTCAAACGGTCAGCTAACTGCTCAGAAGAAGGTAAAATTTTAAAATGAGATTTTGACCATCGAGATGAACTTTGATTTTGATTTTGATCTCTAAAATGGATCCAGGACATCAAAATTAGCTAGGGGTGCAGTTTTTGCGCAATTCTGAGGAGTTTTAAAATTAGGTCAAAATGAGGTTGGAGGCTATAAAAGGGGTCCAAGTGTCATTTTCACTATTCATTTGTCTTTTTGTGATTTGAGAGATTTTGTGTGGTCCACATAGCATCATGGCTCAGGAAAACATTCCTCTTCATCAACACCATTTTGAGCGCAGCTGGTTGCACAACCGGCCAGAGCGATATGGGGCGCCGGTAAGTAACTACCTTTTTGTTTCTTTTTCGAGCTTTTTGTGAGTTTTTTTGCATGTTTTTAAGTTTTTTGAAAAAAGGTCGCGCAATACTTTTAAAGTATCGCACGGGCTTAGAAAAACTGTTGCGCGAAACTTTTTTTCAAAAAAAGTGTCATACCATTTAGAAAAATATGTCACCCCAGCGATACCCAAATGTCGTACGATGCGGTGCGAAATGTCACACTCCTATGTAAAAAAGTGTCGTGCGACACTGTTTCAAAAAAAATGTCGCACTCATTATGTAAAAAGTGTTGCACGGCTAGTTTTTTTGTTTTTCTTAATACTTTTTTTCATCATGTGACTATTACTAATGATTGCTTGTTTTACCTGGACAAGAGCTATTCCTAGCATTACAAATTAGAGCTCCTAGGGTGGTTGGTTTGCATGTTGTGGAGCATTTGAGCGATGAGGAGCAGACTGCGCTAGTGGCTATGGGCTTGTGTTGGGTTGTACGGATGCCCCATATTCGGGCAAACCAAGGTTTGCTATCTGCACTGGAAGAGAGATGGCATAGCGAGCATAACACCTTTCACTTACCGACCGGTGAGGCGTCGATTACCTTGGAGGATGTATATCACATTCTGCGAGTGCCATGTCACAATGAGCTAATAAGTTACTTGATTAGTAGTTTTTTGATTTAGCTATTTCGATGTTGGATGCCAGGTGTACTAATGTTAAGTTTGGTGATGGCACAGGTGTACTATGATACGACCCCAATAGAGGGGCGAGCGCGAGTGCAGGAGCTTTTCCAGGATGTGACCATTTTGGACCATCACCTAAGTTGGGAGAGATTGATGACTGAGTACAGATATGATTATCCTTTGCCCAACTTGTTATGCTCCTTGGTAGCCCAGGCCCTGGTGACAGACCGAGGCCAGAAGGGCTTCCCACTAGGATGGGGTCGACTGGAATATGATCTAATCTCCCGACCATGTAGGATGGCATGGGGGCTTCCTATAATAGTAGAGATGTACCATGAGCTTCATGAGATAGTATACCATGAGGGTGGGTCATCAGCATGCAGAGTAGTGTTAGTGCAGATTTGGGCTTGGGAGCACATTGTTGTGATCCGCCCACGGGTGCAGCCACAAGAGCACAGCCAATCGTACATTTTTTGCTATAGAGGTTTCATCCCATAGAGGCATAGTGGAGATGTGACCTATTACCGATGCCTATTTGATGAGCTGACAGAATTCACATGGTGATCATACCGAGAGTGTCAGCGGTGGTCAAATTCATGGGAGTTAGACTACATGCGGTATAGCAAACCACTGGTGGGTCAGAGCATAGACATTGTGGAGTAGTTTGTGATCAGTCGCGTATGGTGACAGTTTGCAGAGTGACAGGTGGTGTTAGTGGAGACCACTACCTATGCCTGGATGTGCATAGATGAGGGATTGGGATGGCTACCAATGCTGGACTATCAGATAGCAGTTCAGGATACCGCAGCTCTAGTGGTGACTCCCTGGGATTATCGCCCAGATATGGCAGATGTAGGGGCTGATCCGAGGTATCTTTATGAGATGCAGAGACACACATTCCCCCAGTTCACACATCCAGATGTAGCACCTGTAAGAGTGGGAGGTGGAGGTGGTGGCGGAGGAGGAGGAGGTGGAGGGAGAGGGAGAGGGGGTAGGCAGATGGAGGGGGAGATTTCCCGAGTAGGGCAGAGGAGGATGTGAGTGCAGGTGATGCAGGAGGCGGAGGAGTCCTCAGAGTTTCATGGTGATGATGGTGGAGAGGAGGGGGTGCCCTTGAGGAGATGGCGAGCAGTTAGGGTAGAGGCACCTGCAGAGCAACCAGCAGGAGGAGAGGAGCAAGGTGCGAGGATCCGTGCCTTGGAGGCAAAGCTGCAGGCAGCTCGGGTGACCATTACAGTACGGGATCAGCAACTGATGGATGAGCGAGCATGAGCAGATGAGCTGCGCTGAGAGTGGGATACTACGAGGCGAGAGGCAGCGCATCATGGTGCCCGAGCTACATACTATTATGCTGCCTATAGGATTGTGGTACCACCAGGATAGGGTCTTCCTAATTATTCAGAGTGAGCGGGCAGATCAGAGGGTGCAGTGTAGGCACTGGATAGGAGATAGGCTCCTCCACCAGGGCCAGCACCAGCCACAAAGGGTGGCAGTCAGACATGACATTGTGTTTTGATTTGTACCTCATGTATTTTTGAGACATATATCCAGATTTTGGATCTCACATTTGTATATGTACCATGACACATTTGATATATATATGAGATACTGGGTTTATTGATATTCTTGTGTACTTGTCTCAAAATGTATGTTTCAGCTTTCATGTGATGTTTTAGTTTTTGTTTTCAACTCATGTATGTGTATATGCTTATGTGTATTGATTTTGATCTCTCATATGGGTGGTATAGACTTAAATGTTTTTGTGAAAATGTGACACTTGGATAGATCATATGTGATGATTTTTGGATTAACCCCTTGTGATGACAGGTTAGCAAAGAAATGTAGTGAAAGATTAAGAAGGTGAAAAGACAAGCAGAAGCGAAAGATAAAAGTAGCTAGCTGATATGTCCATGAAAAAGATGAAGAGAGGGAGCTCTTCCCACATGTAGGAATGTGCAACTAGAAAAAAAGTCATGAACCTAAAATGCAAGCTACTATGCAAAGTGGTTTACCAGCAAGAAACTCATAACATTTAGACTCTTAATTTCATCATTGAGAATTTATTAGGGACATCATGAGATCATACAACCATCACTAGTATAACTATGAGGATATGAGTATGATCGATATTAGATAGGTATGTGGAAATCCAATCTAAGCATTATTGACATGTAAGTCAAGATAACTATGTGATTAGATTCCCTAAGTTTAATTTAGTAAGATTACACCTGTATCAAGGCATAAGCGCCAGGATAAACCCTGAGTGCGGTCTTGCAAAATAGTCAAGGATGATACATTTGTAAGTCAACGTGTTGAATTAGGACCAGCATAAATGCTTACAACACTATAGACAAACAAAAGTATACCCAAAAGCAAAAATCAAAAAAATATGGCCCATGCCCCCAGTCTTCTAGTCAATGACATCCTCAAAAGACTATTAGGGAGGGAACACATGGCAAAGAAATCATCATAGACAGCACACAAAGTAGATAAAGATTAGCATAGCTCAGTCATTTAAGTGTTAAAGTGCGTGTGTGTAAGTCACTTGGCCATTTCTTCCAGACTTGATTCTGATAGTGAGAAATATCATGACATCGGAGACTGTAGGTAAACTATATATAAAGTGTTGAAAAACACTTGATGTCAAAGTGGGTGGGGGTAGTGTTGAGAAACACTGTTTTGTGAGTTGTCAAAGAAACCCTAATGCACAAGAATACCTCAATAGGCTAAGTAGATATGCCCCCGAGACGAGGACAAGAAACAATTCCAAGCTAGGAAATGTGTAGCGAAGTGGATGATTGAGATTGATAGACATAGGTGCGAGGGTTTCAAGTAGCGCCTGTTTCCAGGTTTTCACCACTTGACAGATTTTTTCAGGACTTTTTTCAAATTTTTTTTTTTTTTTTTTTATTTTTTTTTTTTGGGATTGTTTCAAGATCATAGATATAGCTAAGCGACAGGCCTCTAAGTATAGAACTTCTTCAAGTGTAGGATGTTGATAGGCTCTACAAGTTCTTCCCCCTCTGAAGTAGACAACTGATAAGCACTAGACCCGAATGCTGTTGTGATAATGTAAGGACCCAACCAGTTAGGTTCAAATTTTCCTTTCTGTTCTCGATTTTACTAATTTTTTGGATTCTCTCTAAGCACTAGTTCACCAACCTGGAACTCACAGGGGTGAACCTTCTTATTATATTGTGTAGACATGCGCTTCTGATAAGCTCTCATGTGATCAAAAGCAGCCTTGTGACGTTCATCCAGAGCTTCCAATTCTTGTACTCGCATAGCTCTATGATCTTCATCGATTATTAACCCATGTAAGGAGACGCGCAAGGAAGGTATCTCGACTTCTAATGGGAGAACAGCCTCAGAGCCATAGACTAGAGAAAAGGGTGTAGCCCCTGTAGGAGTATGAATAGAGGTTCTATAGGCCCAAAGTGCCAGATTTATTTGCAAGTGCCAATCTTTCCCAGACTTGTGAACTGTGCGGTGTAGGATTTTCAGTAGTGTTTTATTAGAGGCCTCGGCTTGGCCATTCCCTTGGGGATAGTAAATAGAGGACCAGTGTTGCTTAATTTGAAACTTTTTGCATAGCTATTTTAAGTCCTTATTCTTGAACTGCCCTCCATTATCCATAACAATAGAGGATGGGATACCATACCAGAAAGTGATGTGATTTAGTATAAATAGGGCAACATGTTTGCCTATAGCAGCAGATAATGGTACAGCTTCAACCCATTTAGTGAAATACTCTGTTGCTGTGATGATGAATTTATGACTGCTAGATGAACTTGGATGAATCTTTCCTACCAAGTCAAAGGCCCATTTCTGAAATGGCCAATATGTCACAGAAGGGATTAACTCTCACCCAGGAGCATGTATCAAGTTGCCATGGAGCTAACATTTCTGATAGGACTTTGCATAGCGCACAGCATCATCTTGCATGGTGGGCCAATAATAACCCGTCCTAAGCAATTTTCAAAAAAGTCCAAGGCCATTAGAATGTTCCCCACAAATGCCATCATGGACTTCGGCAAGTGCCTTCTCAGACTCTTCTAGCTCTAAACACCTAAGCAACATTCCGTCTAGACCTTTCTTATACAAGTCACCAGAGACCAAAGTGTAGTGTGAGGCATTACGAAGGAGTTGGCATTTTTGGTTGTGCGTGAGGGTTTCAAGAATAACCTAATCATGTAGGTAGGAGAAAATAGCCACATAGCGGGAGGAATTGTGACCCACAATAGTGTAGATCACTTGGTTATCTGAGGAATCATAGGCTGGATGACGCAATTCTTCCACCAGGAACTCAAATCGTGATTCATGTTCTTGTAATTAGAGGATAGATGCTAAGGTGGCCATAGCATCAATAGCCTTGTTTTCTACTCTAGGAATCTGTTGGAATGTTACAAAGGTAAAATAATTCCTTATAGCATCTATCAACTTTTTATAAGGGATCAACTTACCATCCTTTGTTTGATATTCATTATTCACTTGGTTCACAACTAGTTGAGAATCTCCATAGATGTGTAGCTTAGTTATTCACCATTCAAGGGCCATTTTGATCCCATTTGTTAATGCTTCATACTCTGCAATGTTGTTTGTACATGGGAACAATAGTTTGTAGGATTTTGGGATCGTATAACCATGAGGGGAAACAAACAAAATCCCTGCTCCAGCTCCATTCTATGTGTGGGATCCATCAAAAAACATCTTCCATGTTCTGTCAGTAATGTACATGATCGAGGTATCTGGAAACTCAATTTGCATAGGTGCTACATCTTCAAGTGGGAAGTCAGCCAACTGGTCAACTATGGCATGTCCTTTGATTGCCTTACGTTTAACATACTGAATGTCAAATTCAAAAAGAATCATCATCCATTTAGCAAGGCAACCAGTAAGTGTAGCTTTACTTAATAAATATTTCAAAGGGTCTATCTTGGCAATCAAGTGAACTGTATGGGCCAACATATAATGCCAAAGTTTTTGGGAGGCAAAAACTATAGCAAGGCATGCCTTCTCTATACTTGTATAATTTAGTTCATAAGCCACCAAAGTTTGACTGATATAGTATATGGCTCTTTCTTTACCCGTGTCATCACTTTGGGCTAAGAGTGCTCCTAGAGAAGAATTCGTAGCTGAAATGTACATAATCAAAGGTTTTCCTAGAATGGGTGGCATCAAAATTGGCGGTTTTGCCAAGTAGCCTTTGATTTGATCTAAGCTTTGTTGATAGTCACTATTCCAAATATGGGTAGATCCTTTATGCAGATTTTTATTGAAAGGTTGAGCCTTATCAACTAATTGAGAGGTAAATCTTCTTATGGATTGTAGCCATCCTTGTAGACCTCTAAGCTGACTGATAGTCTTTGGTGGAGGCATATCCATGATAGCTTGGACCTTTTTAGGGTCAACCTCAATGCCTTTTGCTGAAATGATTTAACCTAGCAATTTTCCAGAAGTGACACCAAAGGTACATTTTTTTGGATTTAGTCTAAGTTGGAATTGTTCCATATGGTCCAATATCAAACTAAGGTCTTTGAGATGTGTTTCTCATTTCTTTGATTTTGCCAATGTGTCATCAACATAGTCTTCCATGCTTTTATGCATCATATCATGAAAGATGGTTGTCATTTCTCTTTGATATGTAGCACCAGCATTTTTGAGCCCAAAAGGCATGACATTCCAGCAAAAGATACCCCATGCACATGTAAAAGCTATCTTTTCTTGGTCTGTTGGAGCTATCCTTATTTGGTTATACCCAGAAAATCCATCCATGAGCGAGTACATCTCATAACCCACAATCATGTCCACTATCATATCGATGTTTGGTAGTGGAAAGTCATCCTTGGGGCATGCTTTATTGAGATCTCTAAAATCAGTACAAACTCGTATGGATTTGTCATGCTTGGAGACAGGTACAATGTTGGAAATCCACTCGGCATAATCAATGGCCCTAATGAAGTTTGCATTCAATAGTTTTTCTAACTCTGTCTTGACCAGTAGGGCCACATGTGGATGCATTTTTCTCAACTTCTATTTGATAGGCTTGACATCTGGTGAGATTGATAAGTGATGCATGATGAGATATGTATATAGCCCTGGCATATCAGAGTATGTCCATGCGAAGTTGACCTTCTTGTCTTGAAAGAATTGAGCAAACTATGTCTTTTCTTTGTCTAACAAAGATTGAGCTACATGGATAATCTAAGGACATTCTTATGTTCCCAAGTTGATAGACTATGTAGGTTCAACTAGAACCGAAGATCTATCCTAGAAATAGCTTGGCAGACTACCAAGTACCTCATCTGCAGGTGCCTCAGAGAGGTTTTCACCATTAGATACGCCTTTATTTTTACTTTTTTGAGGATCAGACACCGCTACAATGTGGTTTTCGCCATTTGATTGCTTATTTTTCCTTTTAATTTTTTGACTGAGGTACTTGATATCTAATTCTGTCATGTTAACCGTGGGTTTGCTGGTGGAAGAACTGACAGGTTCAATTGCGTTCAGATAACAAGTGATCTCATAGTCATTTTGGAAAGACTATATTTTAGGTCTTTGATTTTGGATAGACCAATCCATGAGATCTGGGTGAATTAGCGAGAGTGAGGGAGAAGTTTCAATGTGATTGATATGGAAGGAGTCATCTCTAGTGACTTGTGAAGTTGAGCCTATAGAAAATGCCGCAAAGGAGTCCAGCTCAGGAATAGTCCTAGAGGAACTAGCGTGATCCATTGAGACATGTTGTGAGTCAAACTCATCCGACCCCATACTAGACCGTTCGACTACATCGGGTTGGGTTGCATAGGCATGAATGACATCCACCCCTAGCTCGCAAGATGCATCAGAGAGGCTTTCCCACTCATACTCATGAGAATCTATACTTTGATCCCTAGCTATGAGATGAGCAATATTCTTCCTAATTCATCCTCTATTTATGTCCTCAAAAGTAGACCCTTCTTGTTCCTATTGTTGGGAGGTAGAAGTTTCTTCATTATTAGCAGTCACTATTTCTTCTCCCAAAAGGAGGGAAGTGTGAGGAACAAAGTCTTCATCTTGTGTAGTAGTAGCAATTATAGGAGAGTCATCATCCTCTGATTCACTAGACATGAGCAATCTTCGATCACAGGTTGGTATATTATTGTTTAGCCCAAAGCCTAGACCAGCGGTGTCTCGAGCATCATGACCTTGAGTGTGACTTAAAGGTTCAACTAGAGCATTCTTACAACCATTTAAGAACCCATGGCCTTGGTAGCCCATTTTTGTCAAAAATTTATAGCCCTTTCCATATTTTTTTAGGAGAAATAGGAGTATTCACTGTAACCTCCTCGTCTTCCTCTTCTTTGTAGATCCAGTCTCTAATGGCCTATTCTTCCTTCTCTGCTTCTAGTGGTATGGAAGATTGCACAAAAGCACCAAAAAGTGTCATAGCAGAAGCAGAAGACTTCTTTGCAATAGTTGGTTTCCCATAGGACCGAGGGGAAATTGGTAAGGCAGCAATAGAGTCCAAAGTGTACTCGCCCATACCAAGGCTCATCATTTTCAATTTTTGTTCATATTCTGTGAAAGATGGTGCTAGCTCATGAGAAGAGCGATCGTGCGGGACTAGCGTTTCAGCAACAGATAATGTGTTGATAGACATGGAGTTGTCATTGGGGACAAATACTTTAGTACCATTAAAAGGGAACTTAATGCACTAATGATATGTAGAGGGTATTGCTTGCATATCATGAATCCATGGCCGTCCCAACAACAAGTTGTATGCAAGTGGTATGTCTAAGACTTGGAAAATGACATTCTTCTCAACTGGACCAACTTTGATTGGAAGTACAATTAGACCTTTAGAAGGCCTTTCAACCTCATCATAGGCCTTTATAGTGATCTTTCACTTAGGATCGATGGCAAATTTAGACATGCCCAATTGTTGGATTACATTGAACGAAATGATATTTAACCCTGCACCATTGTCTATCAGGACTCGGCGGATGCGGGTACAAAAGATTTGAACTTCAACATGAAGAGCAAGGTTATGGGGATGACTAAGAGCTCGGTCATCTTCTTCAAAAAAGGTGAGATAGTGAGGCGAGGAGATGTGGTTCAACATAGCTTGGAATTGTTCCACATCAATATCTGTGGGAACATTGGTAGAACGTAAAGATTTCTCAAGGATATCCCTGTACAAAGGAGATAACTCTAGCAATTCAAAAATGGAGATTTGTGCTTGTGTGCATTGTAGTTGGCTAACAAGATCATAGTTGGAGATCTTGGAAGTAATTGGTTTCTTAGATGATGAAGCATTTTTAGGATCATTAGCAACTTTTAGGACAACCTTAGATTGCCCCCTAGTGACAGCGTTAAGTGGTTCACCCTGAGAAGATGAAGACTCAGCCACTCGGAGTACCACCTTGGGTCTAGTATCAGTATGATCTTCAAGAGTGGATCGTGTCCTTAAGACCACTCTTGGTCATTCATCTTCAGCGTCATAATTTGGCCAGTTGTCATTGTT
This sequence comes from Cupressus sempervirens, assembly GCA_028749045.1. NCBI lineage: Eukaryota > Viridiplantae > Streptophyta > Pinopsida > Cupressales > Cupressaceae > Cupressus > Cupressus sempervirens. The sequence continues at coordinate 945,969,124 of CM053792.1, read as the reverse complement.
GGAGCTTGCCATACATATGTATTCAACAGGCTCAAGCATGCCTATAACATTATCAGTGTTAGCATAAGCATAACTGATTTTGGCATCATGATTCTTTTTGGCAGCTACCCTTGAGGTCTCACCCTTTTTGTATTCAGGTAATGGTTTTTGGAAAGCCTTATGATCAATATTCTTAACAAGGCCATCTGTAACAACTTTGCCAGCTTCGATGAGGTCTTGAATTACATCTTTGAGTTTGAAGCAATTCTCCATGTTATGTCCTTTATTTCAATGACAGCTGCAAGTATGATCTTCTCTCCACCATGGAGGTCTAACAGGTGGATTTTAAGGACGTGAGTTGTCTAGTAAGGTAACCAATTTTTTTTCTATTAAGGTTTTTAAAACCACTTCATAAGGTTCGACCATAGGTGTGTAAACACGTCGCTTCTTCGCAAATTTAGAGCCTTTGTCAAAGAGTTGTGGTTTTGAACCTTCTTGTTGCTTTGCTGCATAGATGGCATTGGAAAGGTTAAACACAGGCTCCTTAGTCTTAGAGTGTCCACTACTCCATCATTGACAACATACTTTTTTTTGTTCCAAGGTTTGCTTTTGTCTTTACCATTTCCATTGTTAACTCTATCCTTGTTTATGGCAATGTCACCTCTTTTGATAGCAACATCCTCAATGCAATATGCACTTTCTACCATGGCGTTGAAGGATGTGAATAACTATTTTCTTAGATCAAAGTATAATTTGGGTACAAGCATATTGACAAAAATGTCAATTTTTTTAGCCTCAAGCACTTGTCGAGGATACCGAGAGTATAAAGATCTCCATCGTTGAAGGTATATTGCAAAAGATTCTCCTAGTTTTTGTTTGATGTTGCATAAGTCTAGCACAGTCACAAGATGTTGAATGTTGTATGAATATTGCTAGATGAAGCATTGTGCAAGTTCATCAAATGTTTTAAGAGGACTCAATTTTGTGAACCATTCCATAGCTTGTCCTCTTAGACTTCTAGGAAACAAACGCATAAGAAAGGTGTCTTCATCCATAAAGTCCAGGCTAATAGAATAGAAATGTCTTACATGGTCGTGACAGTCACCATTTCCATCATATTTGTCATACTTAGGAACCTCTATATCCTTAGGAAATGGCAGCATGTATAGACTCCTATCAAATGGAAGAGCACAAATTGATTCAACAAATGATGTCTTAGGTGGCTCTTTTGAAGTTTGCAGTTGTGCAAATTGTTTCCTTAGTTCTTGTATTTCTTCCCTTAAGATTTCAGCCTCAGTGGGCTCTCATTTTGAAATAATATGTTCAACATTAAAACCTTGATGGAGCTTCCATCCCCTAGCTACCATGTATTGGAAGTATTGGTCTCCATTTTCCTCTAAAGCTCTGAGCATTAGTTTTTGGGCAAAGCCATCTTGTTGAAATTTGATCACGTCTTTGCTAGTTACTTCTTCATCACTATCATGATGAGATGGTTTAGGTGAAGGACATGCACCAGCAGTAGCTCTAGGAGTCCTTGTAGGCGTGTGATTGCCATCATTCTTCTCAAAAGGATTTCGAGGACAAGTTCCTTTATATCCTTCATAGCGTGCCTGATTGTCAGTTTCAACTTGTTGATTTTCTCTCTCCATAGCATATATAGCCTCCAAAGTCTTTTTGGTTTTACGTGCTTGTTCTTCTAAGTGGCATTTAATTTCATCAGGGTGCACCATAGTGACTATACCACTCGTATCCTCGGGTGTCTCAAAGGGTGTACCAAATGTATTTTCAAAACTATAAAGTGGTTTGTGCTAAGCATTAGCCGCTTGTGTTTGAGCAAATTCAAGATTCTTATCACAAGGTTTTTTGTGAGGACGTTTGGGTGGTGTTTCCAATTGCTTGAAAATGAAAGGTGTGTGGCTACCGTTACCAACTTGATATCTAGTTGTGACAAGCATGTAAAGAGTTGTCTTTGTTTAGTAGGACAAGAAAAGTGAGCCGAATTTGAAGCTTTTATGATCAGGACTAGTCACTTGTCAAAATGTGATAGATGGCTTGTCAAATAGTGCTCAAGATTTTACAGCATGGGTGACTTGAGCCGAGCGGACGAGGGAGAAGCTCAATAGTGGATAGCTAGAATAAAATAATAGCTAAATTTTGACAAGTGATTCATCAAGACGTTTCAAGACTTACATTCGATGGACTAAACCCATCTTTTCAACCTAGGACAAATTCTTCACACACTGATACGTAGCCAGGATCAAGGGTGACCAGCGTGATGCTCCTTAGACCAAATAAATCCAACTGCAAACTCTATTTTTGACCCAAAATGACTCTAGGTGATACTTTCTCAAAAGGAGGGTGACATAAGTTCAGAAAATAGTGTTGAGCGACAGAATTTCAAGAAAGGTGCGACACTTTTTGTCTAAGCGACAAATCTTTGAACTGAGGGCGATAGAATCTTACACATAGTGCGACAGAATTTTTGAAAAAAAATGTTGCGCAATATTTCTAGTGAAAGTGTGCGACAGAGTGCCAATTTTGTGCAAAAAAAAGTCAATTTTTGGTTTGAAGTTTGTTTCAATTTGTCAATCAGATAGTCGTTTCAATCAGACAACATTTTGTTTTAGTTCGTATCAGTAAATAGCAAGGTTTGTAAACAATAAGTGTTGTAACATGTCTCAAAACAATTGATCAAGGGTAAAAACAACCTTGTCAATATGCATTTGGGATATCAGAACGGCCTTCCTAACAACTTTTTATCAAAATTTTTATGTTGCAAGAACGTTAACATTGGTCAAAACATCGAAAACAATAGTCAAGCAATCTACCTTAGAGTCATGGTTCATTACTCAACAACTTGGCCCATGCTTGATGCTCCTTTGGCTCACACCAAGTGGTTTCCCACAAAAGATATTGGCTTTGTCATGGAAGTGCCATAAGAAAAACCAAGGGAACACATATGGTGAGTGTAAATCTTGGGGTGATTCGGGTAGTCCACTAGGATCGATCCTTGCACCAAGAAGTTGAGCGGCTACAAAGGGTAGTTACTAACTTAGGGTTTTTAGATCAAGCTTTCGTTCATAGTGTTCCTCTTGATCCCAATTATGGGACACCTCACCTTGCGATGAGTAACCAATCTCGCAATCACAAGAGTACCTTAAGCATTCTTGCCTAGTGATCTCCCTATGTTCGAAATCCCATAAGCAATCGCACTAGGTGAAGACAAACACTACATCTACCAAAGTTTTGTGTCCTTGGTAGCCTTGAGTTTATAGTGGGTTGGAAGAGCCAGGTAATCGGCTTGTCCCCACTTGGGTCGTTCCTCTCAAGTTGTCCAAGAGCAGGCCCTCTAAAGGATTCTAACTACAAAAAGTGGATCAACTTTCGAAAGTCAAGATTTTTGGTTCACCACAAGGGTGAAGAGCATACTCTCTTATTCCAATCGTTTTCTCCCAAACACACCAGGAAGATTTAGTTACCCCTTGCTTTTGAAACCAAATGGCAAGTCAAGATTTCTGATTCACCATGAGGGTGAAGAGCATACTCTCCTATTACCAAAAGACTCCAATCACAAGTTTTATGTGCCTATAAAAATGAACAATTATTCAATGCCGCACATGAAAACAAAAAAGCAAGAAAGTTTGGGTTTTTATGCTTTGGGCAGCCCTGCAAACAATGTTAGTAGCCCTTGTGCATTTGAAGCTTTGACATGCGTTCTTTTGTATGCAAGGTTTCAATTTATTTTTTTTTTCACAAAGAGGGCAACCTGCAATCACAACTCGTTAGCCCACAAGTTAGCACAAAATAATCACAAAAACTGTGAATTAAACCTCTTTAAAACAGCCTAGAAATCTGCTTAAAAACAATAGTCAGCCAGCTAAGAAGAAATTTGATCACAACCCTCAAGGAACAAGAAAAAAATTGTCAGGCAATACTTTTTGTTGAACAAATGTCATGCGATACTTCACAGTATAGTGGGGCAACAGTTTCTGTCCAAGCGATACTTCTTCTTTAGCCGTGTGATAGAGTTTTGGACAGAGGGTGATAGAATGCAGGCTTAAAGTGCGACACTATTTCCAAAAAAGTGTCACACGATAGTACTGTGAACTGTCGCACGATACTGGAAAAATGTCGCCCAAAACTGCGACTGTAAAAAAAGAAAAAAATGCATAGCAGTAAGAAAAATGCAAGTGGAAATAGGAAAATGTAGGGTGAAATGTACAGTCCAACCCCACGGTGGGTGCCAAAAATGTACACTCAAATATGTGCACTTCTCTAAACCCTTCTATCCAAACGATTCTATGAGTCGGAATGCTTGGATGCCGGCTTAGAGATCCCTATCCATGGAGTACAAGAAGTTAGTATTCAAGCATGAAGACTCTCAGCCAAGCCTTAGAAATGTACTTCTTTCTAGTAAACCATGCAACGGGAGGTTCTTTGAGACAAGAGCAAGAGTGCAAATATTTTCAAGGAATCCCTCAAGAATGCAATGCAAGTATGGAAACTAAGCTAAGATGATAATGCAAAATGCAGCTATGCTAAGCATGTATGAGAGTGTTACAATGCTTGTTATTTAAACTATGTGAGATAGATCATTACAAGAAAATAACTAAACTAGCATGTAAGTATGAATCTAAACTAGTGTGCAATGGTAATGAGAGAATGAGACAAGAAATGAGAAGTTCTCCACAAAGCTCCCAAGAAACCTATTAGAAAACTTACAACATAACAATATTCAAAAGATGGATCCATTGAGGGGGAAAGCTCTCTCCCATTTAAAGTCGTACGGATGGTAGAGATCAAGATGAAGATGGTGGATGATCAATGGTGGAATTCGAAAAGAGGAGTGATCCATGTGCACACACAAGTCAACCAATAGAATATAAGTTGACTTGTCACATAAGACAAAAGTCTCACAAGCCTTTTCTTTTAATTGTAAAATAGAAAAAGGACTTTATGTGTGCACTTTAAGTGGGTTAGAAGAATGGGGTGTTTTATTTAATTAAAAGGGGACATGTTCTTTTAATCAAATAATGAACTTAGGATAGCATAGTCAAACTATAGGTTATAATCAAATAAATTGATTATTAGCAATTTGGTCTAGATAAATGATTAAATTAATTTAGCCAAAATGCTGAGAAGGGGGCTAATAGTCTAGATGACCATTTTTAGGTGATTACAGTATACACTACATACTATAATTTTCCAATCATTGATCTGTATGTAGTTTGATCTACCTCTTTGGAATCATCATTTTTAGAAATTTTATGTCCAATAGACATAGGGGTTCCAACTGGTCTTGAATCTTCCATTCCAAATTTCTTTAGTATCTCCTTGATATATTTATATTGAGTAATGTAGATACCATCTTTCTTCTATTGAATATATAATCCAACAAAGAATTATATCTCTCCAAACATAGACATCTCAAATTATTTACTCATTTCTTCTGAAAATGCCTTGCACAAGTCATCATTTCCTATGAATAAAGTATCATCAACAAATATTTTGCCAACACAATCTTTTTGTTTGGTCCTTCTTTGATATACAGACTATTGTTATCATTTTTCCTTAAAAACCAATCTATATCAAGTAGTTATGAAGTCTTTCATACCAAGCAATGGGAGCTTACCTGAGACCATATAATGCCTTATGCAATTTGCAGACTATGCCCTTTTTGCTAGGATCTACAAAACCTTTAGGTTTTTCAATGTAGACTTCCACATCAAGAATTTGATTCAAGAATGTAGATTTTATATCCATTTGATAAACTTTAAATCCTCTATGAGCTACATATGCTAGTAAATTTCTAAAACCTTTTAATATTGCAATAGGAGCAAAAGTTTCACCATAATCAATACCTTCTTCTTGAGAATAGCCTTTACATACCAACCTTGCTTTTTTTCTGGAAACTTTTCTATCTTCATCTAACTTATTTCTGAATACCCACTTTGTGCCAATTATATTTTTATCCTTGGATCTAGGAACAAGAGTCCAAGTTTTGTTCTTCTCTATTTTTTCTATTTCTTCATTCATTGCTTCAATCCAACTTTCATTATCCAATGCATCTTTAAAATTTCTAGGTTCAAATTTAGTAAGTAAATATGTACCTTTCAATGTGTTTCTTGTCATTTTCTATCTGATTTGTCTCTAATGATCTGACTAGGTGCATGATGCCTTCTAACATATCTTGCTAATATAGGTTCTTTGGATTTGGAATGAGTTTCACTGATTTCATCATGAACTTTAGTATTAGGCTCGAGTCCCAATGTCTATGACTCAAGTCCATCAGACTTAGTTTTGTCTAGCTCAGTAGCCTCTAACTATGACTTGGGTCCTTTAGACTGTGACTTGGGCTGCACTGTTTACAACTCGATAGCTATTGGAGATTTTGGAAACTTGGGAGGTGAAGCCTCCTATCTACTAGATAGATTTGTCAAGGTATCAAGTTCATAGAAAAAAATCTTATGTAATCCTCAAGCTCTTTGCTTCTTTCTTCTTCACTCTTTTCTGCAAACTCATCAATTCTCACATGTGTACGTTCTATGATTTTATGAGTAGAAAAATTCAAACACTTGTATGCTTTACTTCTATAAGATTATCCTAGAAATATACCTTCATCACCTTTGACATCAAATTTATCTTTTCTATATTCTTTCAAAATATAACATTTGCTACCAAATACTTTCAAGTTAGTTACATTAGGTTTGTAGTCATACCATAGTTCATAAGTAGTTTGATTTGATTATTTCTTCATTTGTACTCTATTCAAAGTATGGATCACATTTCTAATATATTCCTTCCAATAATTGATTGTAACATTCTTTTCTATCATCAATATTCTTGCACAATCCATGATGGATATGTTCCTTCTTTCAGCTATACCATTCTGTTGAGGTGTACCAGGGGTTGATACTTGTCTTTTAATTCTTTTTTCAATGTAGAATTCATTGAATTCATTGGAGATGAATTCACCACCTCTGTTTTATCTTAAACATTTTAACTTCTTTCCAGTTTCTTTTTCTACTCACCAAATACCACTTGAATTTTTGAAAAGCTTTTGATTTTTCTTTTAGATACATTACAGTCATCATTCTAGAATAGTCATCAACAAAAAGAATGAAAAAAATTTCTCCACTAAAACTCTCTATTCCAATAGGTCCATATAATTTTGTATGCACAATCTCTAAGACTTCTTTAGAATGATAGTTCTTTCTTTTGAAACTGGTCTTTCCCATCTTACCAATTTGACAATTTTTGCATAGACCCATATTAGGTTTCCTCAAGCTAGGAATATCTTTTACTCTTTTGTGTTTTCTTATCTTAACTAGGTTATCAAAGTTTACATGACATAATATTTTGTGTCATAACCAGCTTTCTTCTACTTGAGCAATAAAATATGAACTTTCAGTGAGATCTAGAAAGAATAGGTTACCTTTTGTTTGTTTGTCAAATCCAACTAGATTTCCTTTTCCATCCACTAGTTTGGCCTTCCCATCCATAAATTCAACCTTGAATCCAATGTTATTCAATTGTGCTACACTGAGTAGATTATGCTTTAATCCTTCAACCCAATAAGCATTATCACATATAAGTTCATTTGTTAATGAGATACATCCTTTTCCTTTTATGCAAAAAGGTTCATTATTTCCAAATCTCACACAACCACCATCATAATATTCCATGTGCTCAAACTTTTTTTTGTCTCGAGTCATATGGTGTGAATAGCCACTATCAATAATCCATGTATCATTTTTTCTTATATGAGATATAAGTGCCATCTTATCTCCTTCATCATCAAATTCACCTTTTACAACAATATATACCATTTCATCTTCACTATTATCATAATCTTTATCCATAAAACAAGATTTCTTACCTTTGTCTTTATAGTTTTTTAATTCCTTCTTGCCTTTTATACTTATTACTTTTCTTTTCATCATTGTTTTCTTTGTTTTGGCATCTTACAGCAATGTGACCAACTTCTTAACAAGAAAAATAGATTAGAGGAATCTTACCTTTGTGCTTTCCTCTACCTTTGGAATATTTCCTCGCAAGTAGGGCTTCAACAACTTCAAGATTAGTGTCAAAAATTTCTTCTATTTCTCCTTCACTTCCTAATTAATTGGCCTTTGATTTCTTACTCTTTTTCTTGAGTGAGAATTTGGCTTCAAAGGCAAACTCAATACCTTTGGAGCTAGTAACATAGTTATCATAGTTATCCAAATCAAAAGTTGTCAATCTTCCAACTAGAGCATCCAAACTTATATTGCTATTTGGGTCACATCTCATCTCTTGAATTGTAGATACTCTAATTGCATAGATAGGAAGAAGGGTTATAAGTACCTTTCTTACAACTATTTTTTCATTAATGTCTCCTCTAGATGCTTTGATTGTGCTCACACTTGCTTTGACTCTTTCCACATATTTTGCAATGTTTTCATCTTCTCTCATTTTCATCTAATCAAATTGACCTCTAAGACTTTCTAATTTAGCTCTTCTTACATTGTCATCTCCTCCATAAATGTCTTTTAGTTTGATCCACATTGCATGAGTTGCAATACAGTCTTTTACTTCATCAAATTCAGCACAATTAAGAGTAGATGTAATATCAATCATCATGATGTTATGATTTTTCTTTTCAGCAATGTCTTCAACTAATAATGTTTCAATAGGATTCTTGTATTTGATACAAGATACTTACAACCTAAATTGTTGATACTTGCTAGATGTAATCTCATTAGTCCTTTCCATGTTGCAAAGTCATCTCGGTTCAACCTGGGAATCTCTCTTATGTAAGACATCCTAATCTTTAGCTTAGGTACTTGAAACCTTCTCTGCAAGCACCAAAAGCTTTGATAATAATTTTTGGAAATATAAGAGGATTAACTGAGAGGGGAGGGGTCAATTAGTTACCACTAAAATAAATCCCAGATCCCTTAGATGTTAGTACAAAATAAACTCTAAAAACTAAACTCTGCTTAAGCTTGGTAAACACACAAAAAATGTTCTAACTTGGTAAATACTAAAAATGCTCAATAAATACTCAACATAAAAATATTAAGATGTTATCTATGATTACTATTACTTTAACTTAGTTCTAGACACATAAGAAAAATAGCATAAACACATTTGACACCAAGATTTTAACCCAAAAATCCAATTTGGGAAAAACCACCAATTGCAATTAGTTACTAATTTTCACTCTTCTAAAGTGAGTCCTATTAGGAGCTAGCCGTGTTGAAGGTTAGAAAACACCGTGTTATGTGTGACCTGGTTAGAGGATTTAATCACCTGTTAGGAGTGGCCTTGTCAAAGGTCTTTGGACAATTCAATAGAAATGCCACCTTATTAGAGGATTTACAAATAGATGTTAAGACAACTTTGTTAAGAGATTTAGATCACTGCTACAATGGTTAGAGAGTAACAATGACATGACATGTTTTTTGATGCAACTAGATTGTTGATTATAGATCTCAATTCTGACTTGTATACTTGATCCTTCTTGATTGAATATATCATTTCAGCTTCTCAAGGATATTCTTCTTATCCTTCTGATTTACTTCCTCTTAGAATCATTAAATCTTCAATTATCTTCCATGCATCCATCTATTCTAATCCTCAACTTGACCTTATACTTATATATTTCATATTGTTAAGATGGCTAGAATATGACTTAGAATAATTAATATTCATCTTCTCAATCAACTAAAACCAACAAATAAATCAATTGAACTCAATATGCCAGAACAAGAAAAATCTTTCGTCAACTGACCCTGCTCTATAGACACTAACTCAGAAATGATTTTCTTGTGTTAACCAAGTGAACTCAATCAACACTACATATTTACAAAGTTCCTTTGGTAACCTAGTGAGCTCAATTCATACTAATTCCATCCAACATTTCCTTGATTAATAAAGTGAGTTTGGTTAACACTCATCTTCTGTAGACTTTCCTTTGGCACCTGAGTGAACTCAGTAAACACTTACTTTTAAACTAGGAAAACTCTAGAATGCTTGGTAGAGATAGAAAATTATCTTCAATGCCTAAGTGAGCTCAGCATACACTGATTGGTGATGATATGGCATTTTTTGTAAACATCAAAGATAATACATGATTAATCAATTATTTCAACAACAAAAACATCCAAACCATACCATATAACTAATCATGGATGTAAGCCTCTCATAAAAAGATCAAACTCATAAACCATTCCTAATCCAATAAAAATGCCCAACATAAAACCATCTCTCAAACTTAACCATCATAACAACATATGCAGAAGAAGATAACCAATGCTAAACCATGTCTCAAATGAACTCTCCAAAACTAACCCATCTACCATAGCTCAAGATCCATATCCATAAAAGACAAGCATAAACATAATTCACTTGAGAGAAACAATGGGCTATACCTTTCAAGTAGTATACAGACGAGTAGACCAAGAGTGGGGAATGAGAATGTTCATCAAGATATCCAAGTCTCCAACCTAGACTATTCTAACATCAATTTCCTCTCGAGTCCATATATATCAGGTGAATATTCCTCTGACTTCCTATTGAAACCATCAATCATCCCAACAATTACTTCTCTAATCACAAGAGAAATCAACATTACCATTGTCTCTAAGTATCTATAAGCACCTGTAAGCAATCAATCCATGCCAACTCCAAATGAAACATAGAAATATCATGAAGTATCTAGGAAATTATCAATGTACTTAATACCAAGAAACTAAACCAAGATTAGTGTCAAAGTTATAACCATGGCCTCTAGAATATAAACATGACAACTTGATCTAACCATCTCAATCAAAAGAGATAAAATAACATGTTCCATATCAACATACCATAACATGTGAAAATGCTAAATGCTTATCAAGAGTATACCATAACAAAATAATGAAACCATCATAATACCAAGGATAACATGTCAAAGGAAAGCATAAACCACATCTCTACCAAGACCTCCATGAGTTCTCAAGATGAAACCATCTCCACACACCATGAAGAAAGCCATCTCCACATACCATGAAGAACCATCTCCACACACCATAAAGATAAAAAAGAACCCCATGAGTCCTAAGGATCCAACCATCTTCACAGACCATGAAGATACAAGTGCACATTGCAAATGTCAAAGACACTTCTATAGCAATAGGATCTAAGACAAACCTCCAACATCTGCAAATACTCAATAAATATATCAATGCCAAAACTCCAACTCAACTATGGTACCAAGTCACCCATGGCATCATAAAACCCATCTCCTACATAAAGATCCCTCAAGCCTACACTCACAAAACCAAGGTGTTACTTCCAAGTGAAACCAAGATCTCCAAACCAAGAAGATAAAAACCAAACCAGGGACTAATGATGTACTACCACCTCATCATTGTCACAAGCTCCCACTAAATCATGTATCTAAGATATCCATGAAATCATGATTAAAATGTTACAAGCTAGGGTTGACATTGCACCAAAAGATCAACTTGTTAATGACTGATACAACCACTAGACTTATAGAACACAGAAGGTGGTTAAGCCATGTCCCAAATCCTAAAGGGGAACATTGGTGGTTAGTCCACCAATCCCTCCCTTAGCATTACCTAAGGAGATTTGAACCTGTGATCAAGCTTTGATACCACTTATTACAAGCTAGGGTTGTCGTTGCACCAAAAGATTGACTTGTTAATCCTTGATACAACCACTAGACTTATAGAACGCAGGAGATGATTAAGCCATGTCATGAATCCTAAAAGAGAACATTGGTGGTTAGTCCAGTAGAAAAATCATCCTCTAAGCTTTAGAATCAACCATAACATCAAACCATTAAAGATCTCAAAGTGCACATCATGAGCTCCTCAAAAGAAACTAAATAACCATGATCCTCAAACAAGAAGATATGCCACCATAACCAAATTAGGAATCCAAACCAATAAACAGCAAGGATGTATCTATATATCCAATCATGTCATGCCAAAATCCATCGCACCATGATCACATCCATGAACTGAGCATGTAACTCTCAAAGTGTCCAACTTGGTAGCATAAAATAGTCAACCACAATCCTCTATGATGAATGTACATGGCAACAACATCTCATCCCTTCTACATGAAGACTAATTAGTAGATAATGTGACTTAGGGCATAGTCAACCCAAATCTAGGCCACCAATCTAAATATGCATCAATAATGAAAGATCAATGGGCAAAGTCAACCCATAACCAATCCATAAATGTAACCTATAAGTATAGACTACTTACAACACTACACAACTTGTAGATCCAACAAGTCATCATACATATCCAAATAAAACATTGATAACCATAACATTAGAATAATCTGAAATATAAGTTGAGTATACAATGACATCAAATCTCAAATCTCTAGACATATAATGTCATAAACTCACAATGCTACCATAGTCAATAAATATCATAAACCATTTAAATTAATATATCATCAAATAAATTATGTCAAACTTGCACCAAGTTTGAACCAATGTGTAGAGCTCTCCAAGATCTTTCCTTTAACTACTCGAAGTCCAAAATCCAACTTCGTATGCCCAAGTTATGCCCAATTCTATGCTCAAAATAAACAACATCTAACTTTCAGGCTCTTAAAACCTTAAAAAAAAATTAGAATCAATAATCAAAATTGCACAAGGTTTTAGTGCTTGAATGAGCTTTCCAACAACTATAAGAAGTCTCAAATCTATCATCTTGAGTGAAATTTATGGCCATTTTACCAAGAAAGTCTTTTTACCAAATTTATTTCACTTTTTTTTGGGGGGGTGATGAAATTTTTGACAAGATTAAATTACATGGGCTTTGCAGGATGAAACTAAAAACCTTTTTCATTTTCTATTAACATGGCCAAACTAGGGCATAGTAATATCAAAATTTATACAAACATTGACCCAAATCAAATCATGAGGTCTATTTTTTCCCAGGACGTCATTTATGCAAGCTCCCCCTTAAAACCCTCATTCAAATGAAACATCCAAAAAACTTTTTTGACCAACAATTTCACATGCCCAAAATATACTAACATCCCATCATAATAAAAAGTCCAAAACCCTCAAATTTTCAATAAAGAACTTACAAAATCTATATATCTTGCACTTTCTTTTATCCTCTCATGCATCCCCATGGATTAAATCTAGGGCTACAACAATAAAACCATAGCTTTGATACCACTTATAGGAAAACTTCCAACAAAACCATAACCATTTCCACATAATCCATAATAGATCTAAAATAAATTTATAATTAAAATCCACATGCAAGAGAATAAACAACATACCACAAAAAATTGTGACACAAGATATACCATGGAAAAGCCTCATTGAGGGCAAAGACCAACCTCCAAAAAGCATTCATCTCTATGTGTTATTCAATAAAAATATTGTTCCAATACAACCATGTAAACCTTCAAAGTCATAGCCACCACCAAGCAATCCATGTGAACAAGCATGAATCCACACATCCCATGTCATGCTTTCAACCTTCACAAATGCTCCCTTGGCTAACCTGTCAAGCCTTGTCTTGCTTGACTTTCTATTTTTTGCCTTTTTCCTTTCTATATTTTTTCTACAACTACCCTTGTGGCTGCTTCTATAGTAGAAAGTCCCACAAAATGACCAAGAGGTATTACATAAACCATTTGCTACCTAACCTATTGACATCACATTTAATATTGGACATTTAATTCTTTTTCCCAATATTAAATAATGACATCAAATATTATCACAATGTTACAATAAAACTCATCAAGTATATGTCATAGGAATGTTATCTTTCATTCATTCTCATGAGATATGGGTTTGGTGAACCACTACTCATGAAATATGGGTCAGTGATTTTGACTCAAGAATCACACAATTAAATCATGATAGCAATATCAAAAAATTAAAATCTACTAAAAAATTCTCTCAGATGATGTGTAGGTTTCTTTACACCAATGTTTAACTAAAATACATGGCTAGCTACACATCAAGGAGTTCTTAAAATATCTTAGTTTGAGTTCATACACACTTGATACAATAAATGCTAGCATAAGAACTATCTGAACATAAGAAAATATTGAAAGAGTAAAGAGGAATTAGAAAGGTCACCTCATGCTCAAAACTCCACTTAGACATGGTTTAAAAAGTACAATATGGACTATTGAACATGTTAATTAACTAAGAGTGAGTGAATCAATTATTCTCACACATTTATTATTAAAAAAAAAGTGTCCATATGTAGTTAAAAACCATCAACTACCACTTAATATTTGTCAATTAAAGTATAATAAATCAGCATAGACAAGATAAGCATGAAATCAAATAAACACCAACATAATCAACACCAAGATTTATATGGATAATGGAAAGGAACTCACGTTGCAAGAGGCATTGAGGCTGCAACACTCTTAGTTCTTGGATGACACCTATTTTTTGGGTTTGGCCATGATTGCAGGGCTCAAACCATGAAAAATGTGTTTTCCTCAACTGATAATGTTGTTAATTTATGTGAAACAGTAATACCATTTATTATGTTTTCACTGATGTCAAGCCTTAATTGGTTAGACATAATGCTAATTTAGTAGAGTAACATATCATTTTATTGATCAAGAGGACTTGAAGAAAGTATAATGATGATGTAAGTGTTGATAAGTGTATGGTATTCAATGGGCACCTGAATGAGTTAGACTTTGACAATATAATGTTGGTTTATTTTTTTTACATGATTTAATTAAGTATTGAGATTATGTATAAGTAAGATAGTTTGGTTGGTGAATGAAGAATCATAGTATTAACTGAGCTACTATAGTTGTCACTGAGCACCTAATGAAGAAGTAAAGGATGTATAATATTAACCAAGCAATCATTATGTTAAACGAGCCTAGTGCTAACCAAGCAAGATATAGTGTTACCCAAAAATTAAAAAGAAAGAACAATTTAGAAAAGATTCAATCTGAGTCTGACATTTGATGAAAATAAATATTTTTCAAGAAGTTTCAAAGATAAGGATGAAATTAGTCATGAGATCAATGATTGGAGAAATTCAAAGAATATTTGATGAAGGAGATTTGACAATTTGAATTAGAGTACAAAGTTAAAGGTAGAAGGGTAATACCTGAGCATCTAGATTCAATGAATATGATCTTGATAAAGATCTAGTGATTGTGATTAAGTGGTGAAACCTGGAAGATTCTTAAGGAGTGGAAAAAAATCTATTTAAGTGATGAACACATTGTTGTTGATCAAATTGAAGAAGAAAGTGATAGCCAAAAGGATAATAGAGAAAAATTTCATTATAAAGATCAAGCAAGAGAATTTCTAAGTTAATGTATAAGTGAGTGGATCAGCCAGAAGAAAGTATAAGGAAGAAAGAGGATTAAAAAAGGAAAGAGAAAAAGCAACACAAAGATTTGAATCAGCAAGGTAGTGCTAAACATAATAGATCATTTCACTATTAGTCTCTAACCATTATAGCAAAAAATATCTAAACCAAATGGACCTAAGATTCTTATTTATAAATCCATTGTATGGTTACATTCTATTGAATGTTTTGTAAGTCCTTTAGAGAAGGCCAGTCTATATATATTTCAGGAGTGATAAGGTCTAGATGATCTTTGGTGAAAATCCTCTAACAAGGTTGCATTAATAATGTGCACATAACCTTTAAAAAGGTTGGGTTCTAATATAGCTCACTTTTGAAGAGTGAAATTTTGGGTTCGTGGTCCCAGGTGTTTTTTCACTTAATAGGGTTTTCATATTAAATACTTGTGTCAAAATTTTGTGGATTCTTATTGTGTTGCATCTTTATTTTGTTTATTGTTTATTGTTTATTGTTGCAACTTGGTATAAGCTAAAAGTTTACTAAGATACTCAATAGAAGAAATTAAAGTTGTTTGATGATTAAGTTGAATGTTAGATATGGTTACTAAGCTAGTGATCTAAAAGATTAAAGAGTTTAAGTTTTTGGAAAGCACTTTAAGGACTATAGGATAATTGGTTATCCTTGATTCACACCCCTCTCAGTTATCTAAAAATTGGTATTAGAGATAAGTTCTTGAAGGAGAAAGTTTGAACGGACTTAAGCTAAAGATCTAAAGATGCATAAGAGAGAGGTATTGAAGTTGAACAAGGAGTGGCAAAGTGGGATGAGGTTGCACTTATCAAGATTGGAGACAACACATTGTATTATATTGAAAACCAATACACACCTTTGAACCCTCTTATGATAGTTAAGGAGATGAACCAAAAGAAAGAACATAATAGCCTAATGATATAGATTTCTTTTGTACTAAATGATGTTGAATTTGATTATGTCAAAAATTGTGCTACTACTGAAGAGATATGGGACAAGATGATACTTTTGTATGGAAGAGATCAGAATGTATTGAGAGTTAAAGTTGAAAGTCTAAGAGGTAAGTATGATGACAGGATGAAAGAAGGAGAATACATTGTTCAATATAGTAACTAAATCAAAGAAGTTGTGAGTGCCATCAAAGCTATAGGAGGAGTCATCAATGATGAAGATGTTATAAGTAAAGTATTGAGAACCTTATTTCTAGTTTGTTTTATTAGAGTGTTTTCTGTTCAAGAATTTAGAGATATGCACCTAGTAATGTTCTTACTCTTGTTGCCTTCATCAATAGATTGATTGCATTTGAGTTAAGTAACTTTGATAATAGTGTGCCTCTATTATGTTTTAAAATGCAATGAAGTTGGTCATATTGTTGATAGATGTCTGGTGCAGGAGCACCCTCAAATTCAT
This sequence comes from Cupressus sempervirens, assembly GCA_028749045.1. Classification (NCBI taxonomy): domain Eukaryota; kingdom Viridiplantae; phylum Streptophyta; class Pinopsida; order Cupressales; family Cupressaceae; genus Cupressus; species Cupressus sempervirens. Next base: position 945,952,373 of record CM053792.1, on the reverse strand, counting down.
CCATTGCAAGCACATCAGAAGGATCAAAGAAAAATGGTTAGGGTAGTTATTGGATCTTGAATCCAATATTAAGAATAATTTCCTATTTTTAAGGCAAGGTGACAATACGTAGGTTATAAACCTAGTTGTCTACCTTAGCCATTTTGTTTGACAACTTTTTAGTTAGGATGGGGTAAAATAGTATAGGAGGCTTAATAAAGGTTGAAATGTTGTCTTAACCTTTCTAAGATCCTAAGTGGAGTCTAGGCTTAAATTTTTATAAGGTTGTTGACACTTGACAACTTTTTTTGTCAATGTTGCATAGTGAAATTTTTGCATAAAAGGCAAGATTTGAATCCCAATGTTCACAACCACCTTAACTAGTTGGAACTACTTGGGAATAGTTAAAATAAGGTTTAGAAACCATTCTCTAACATAGGAGTAAATCTATTGTAAGAAATTTTGGGACTCAATTGCTTTCCCGATTTGAGTACCAGTCCAAGCTTTTGAGCCCCCTATAAGCACTTTCTAATGCATCCATACTTGGCTATCCATTTGAGGCCTAAGAGGTGTTTAATGTTTCTAACATATTGCATTTATTACATCTATGAATCCCATGAAAATAAATTTTCATTTCGAGTAATGTTGTGAAGTTCCAATTTGAGCAATGTCCAAATCTGCATTTTTGCTTAAGTGTCAAACAGTGATAGGAGGTCTAGTTTTCCATTGAATATCTTGCATCTAGTTATGTTTCATGACTTTACACTTTGAAAGTGTTTAGTATCCATATTAGAGAACCTATATCTTAGATTCTGAGTCATTTCAATATGTTTTGACTAGGTTTTGAATCCCTCAAAGTCAGTCATTTAATTTTGTCATGCTGATGTAAATTGTTCAGAATTCGAGGAGGCCCTATTTGACTTATTCTAACTTTGAACTAGTTGACCAAAATAAGAAAATTCCTTTTTTATTGCATTCTAGAGTTTAGAGACTTGTTATGTTTCAATTTTGAGCTTATGACAAATCTGTTTGATCAATTTTCAAAAATGATTCCAAAAGCAATTTGTAAAGTTTTACTAGTGTCATAAAGTGCAGATTGATCAGAACCCCTATTCGGGCTGTCATAATTCTGAATCTCTACTAGGTGAGATTAAATGGATTGTATTGTTGCATTCTACTTTGAAAATTCTTTAAGTGTGCCAATTTTCAAGTCTTAATGAATCACTCTAAACACTTTCCTAGGTCCATTCCATTTGCAAAAATTACTTTTTTGTTAGTGTTTCCAATTCTGCAATTCAAAGTAGCCCACTTTGACCGCTTGTCAAACATGCCCAATTATTCTTCATGAGTCCAAATCATAGATTTATACTCTCCTTGTGATAGTGAACCAATTCCCCAATTTTTGTGCCCCCAAGGGTCAGTTTTCCTTGTTTTCAAAGTTGAATCTGAACACAATTTTTTTTTTTTTGACATGTTTGCTTGCATACAGTTCTGAGAGGAAAACTCTGATGGTCAATATCTTTTGACTGAATGATCATCATGACATGAGATTTGGTAGGGTGTGAGAATGTAGAACAATGAATTAGTGTGTTTGATTTCAGAACCCAATTTGGTGTTTTTCTCAATTTTTAAAGCCGGTTAGAAGACTCTTAAGCATGAAATTGATAGTTGGGAAAAGGTGTTAAAATGAGTTTTAAATGTTGCGATAGGGATTGATTTTTAATCAAATCAATATCACATGACTAAATGGACCAATTTGACAATTTAGTTGTTTGAAAACAAAAAAAATAGCCAAACCTAATTTGGAGCCCAATTATTTCCACTAGAATAATAAAATATAAGTGACTAAAAGATGTCACTTTCCCTATCAGTATCCATATTTTGAGAAGATGATTTTGTTGTTCACCTCTTGGATGGTATGTGATTTGAAGATATCTTGACTTTCTTCCAAATGTAGTTCCCTGTGCAAGTAAACTTGGAGGTAGTGGTGGGAAGATTTTTCTAAATCCATATAATGATTTTGTATTAAGAGATGAAGGTGAAGTTATGGTTGTTGTAGAAGATGGTGATGAAAAATACTTTTAAATGGGTGGATGAAGTTATTGTGGGTGCTCCCTATATTGTGTGATAACTTGTAGCTAAATCTATCACTTTCCCATGTCATTATTTTGATAATAAAATATATGGAGAGGCCTGAGTTGGAAGCAGAAGTCTAAAAGTTTCTCATGCATTGGCCTTTGCCAAAATGAGAAGAGACATTTCCAAAGTACAAACTAATTTCTTCCCCTTGAATTTGTTGGAATGTTACCCAATAACAAAGGCAATGCCTTTTGGTGGAAATGACACCCTATATACTCACAGTGAGTACCAAATGTAAATGGGTGATGAGAAAGGAGTGAGTAGCTCATGTGAGTTGACACATGGATGAAGAAAAAGGCTGCCAATTCTAAAGTTTTCCATCTATTTGTTGGGCTCTCATTGCACTTGACTAATTACATCTAAATTATATGGCAAACTTTAAAGGAATGAAACTTTTGAAATGTTTTTCTTATCAGCACATTGTTCTACTAGATTGGAGAGGCTAATACAATCTTCAACTATTGTTAGCTATGAATATACAAGTCTCTGTCACTACCCCTCCATGTCAATCTCCTATGAATGCATTAACATTGACTGCTAATATAAAATCTCCTGCATTAATGCCAGTAGTGGAATTTGGTGTTCTAAGTGTTTAGCTTTATTATCCATTAAAGAGAAGATTAAGTCTTTTGTCTTAAAACATGTAAGTATTGTGTTGGAGGGTTTGAAATCCCATGGAGTCCAAGTTATGGGGAAAGCTGTTTGCAGGCAGATGCACTCAAATACATACCCCCTATATGTAAGAGTTTTTTTTTGTAAAAATTATAAATGGAATTGAGTAGTGTAATCATTGAGTCACATGAGGATGGAAGAAGCATTTGGATCTTCAAAAAACCACTCCACACGTGTCCTTGCTAATCATTTCTACCAAATGAGCAAGTGTGGCAGTTGTGTATAGAGCTAATAATTTGCAATGAAGTTTTGGTATTGGAATAGTTGTGCATAAATTTTGGATCTATCATGGTAAAGGCATGATTGAATCTTAAATACATGGAAGCTTGATCATTTCCCTTGAGCTAGAATTTGTCAAAGTGATGCAATAGTCCATGAGAGGCGTCAATGTATTGGTTGAAGGCATAAGCAAATGGAAAATAGTTCAAAGCTATTATCCCACATTCTTGCTATAGGGATACTTTAAGCATATTAAATACCTCAAAACTCTCATCTTAAATGTCTTAAGTGGTTCACAACTTAATGACAAGAGAAAGAGCTTGTATGGTGGACCCCAACCAATTGAGCACTTAGAATAATTTTGAATAGAAATGCCAAACAAATGCTAATTTCATCAGATGATGTGAAAATTCTAAAAAAATCAAAATATAACAAGTGACAAGCCAGAACGATGAATCTAATAGTGACACATGGCAAGAGGATCCATGCATGGCACTATTCCTAAGGTGTTGATGTGGTGGATAGTGCCACATGTTGCAATGTCACTATGTCATGATGATGTGGCACCATGTTGACATGTCATGCAACATAGAAACTGATGACATGGTAGGGTGATGAGGCAATGACAAGGCACTACCAATAGGATGTTGATGTGGACCAAGGTGCCACATGTCGTGATGTCACTATGTCACGATGATGTGGCATGATGCTAACTAAGGTAGCAACATAGCAATTAATGGTGTGGCCTCCATGTGGTAGAATAGATGATCAATAGGATAGTGATATGTGGTGCTTAGGTGGTGAGTGTTAGGTGACTATGTAGGAATCCAATGAATCACACATTACCATGTGTCAAGGCCGATCAAACCAATTTGACCTAGCTGAAAGGATGGAAAAATTAAACTGACATAAAAATATATTTTTTATTATTCTCCCCTTTTTTCTGAATGTGCAAAAGAGTTTTAAATACATTTTGATTTAAAGAAATAGTTCAAACTTTGGAAAATGTTTAATATTTGTTCAAATGCATTTTCAAAGTCATGACAGGAGCCTAAAATTCAAACTGATATTTTGGGCATTTTTGATAAGAAAGTATAGTTATATTATATATATCTAGAACTAGGAGAGAACAAACTTTCTATTTCTAGTGTTTTATCTCACACTAGAGGCCACTAGTTCAAGTTATGCAAGGATTTGACTCAAGTGCCCAAATTTTAGTTTCATTCAGATGGTGTAGTTCAGATTTGATTTCCAGTGAAATGGTGAACTGAGTGAATGTAAAAGGTAGTAAAAATGCAGTTATGGAAGAATTTTGTCACATCCAAATCATTTGAATCAAGGTATTATCAACATTTCATGATGCATTTCAAATATTTTGGTAACACAAGGGTTTTCATCATTAAGGAAGAGATATTTCAGGTTTGTTACAAAATAATGATGAAAATCATATCAGATTTCATGGATAGAAAGATGAGAGATGTTTTACAACTACATGGAATGCAAATTCAAGTGGTCACTTGTCACTTCTAGATCAGATCTGGGATTCCATTCTTCTCCTACATCTTTCTCTTTCTCATCTATTCTAAGGGTTGGTTCCAGTTTGTCTATGAGGCCATATTGTTGGATCTAGGTTGTGATTCCACCACATTCTTCAACAATTTCCCTTGTAATGAATAGAAAGAAATAAGAATATAGATAGTTCTGATCTGTTAGGTAGTTTTACCTTTCAATTTCATCCATCTTATTGTATTTTTTATAAAGAAATGAATGAAAATTTAGTAGCAAGTTAATCTTCATTCTGATATCTTGTCTCCAATTCATGTTGTTTATGATCTTTTATGTTTTGTAAACAAAGAGTATGAAACTCAATTGCAATCTGTTGGTTGTATATGTTGATTTATTTTTCTTATGACTCAAGGAGTTATGCAAATGCTTGATTTATCATCATAGGATTTCAGATCTCATGAAGGGATAGGTCGAGTATGAGATTCAAAAAGATGCAGAATGTCTAATTCACAAGGTGAATAGATAGATCAGGAAGTCTTGATGTGTGGGATATGTCAATGACTTTGAGGGATGTGTGTTATGGGTTTGTGGGAATGCCCAATAGATAAGGCATTAATCAGCTATAGGATTAGAGTGTTATGTTGTTCATGTCATGTTTTTTTTCTGAAATCAACATCATTAATCAAATATCTTTCCCTTTAATGTTGAAGGAACCAAAATGTAATGCCCTCACTTAGCTTATCAATTTCTCAAGCCATATTATTAGATATTTCATGTCTAGGATCTATTCATAAGTGTTAGAAGATAAATGGTTTTATCTTATTTGTTTAGATTCAGTCTATGCTTTAAATACTGGTACTATATGAAGAATCTAATAGGTCCAGTTGCCTAGGTTTTGCAAAGCCTCAAGTAGAAGAAGGGTCTAGCCTTATAGTTGGCCTAATGTTTAAAAGGGTATGTTGAAGATGGGAAGTAGCTTCCCTTATATGTATCTTGTTCTCTTCAGGGTAATTTGAAACCATGTTTTTTCAAAACACCAACAAGACATTTTACTGAAATCAATTAAATTCAACTATTTTCTTGTACAATCTGTTTGAAAATCAAGGTATATGAATGCCTTTGCACCACTAAAGGGATTGAAAAGTTGGCCTAGTTTCCTATGGAATTTTTTTAAGTGGTTTGAAGTTCTGAAAGAAATTAGACTGAGAGTTTTCATTTTTGTATAGTCTTTGGTCAGAAGGCCCTAACTAAGGTTCTGAGGTAAAATCCCTCTTTCCTAGAGACTCCACCATGGGAAAATTCTAAGCCTTGGTGGAAAGAAAGCGGGGGGATGTAAAAAAATTTTAGAGTCTTAGATCAGGAGGTAGTTGATGGAAGGAAAAAATACTAAACCCTTTGGACAGGCATCTAAATGTGACTGTCTAGAATCGGGTTTTTAAGGCACAACTTGGCTCAGGGGTGCAGTAAAAGTCTAAATTCTTAGATTTAGAAGTTTTGTGTGATTCCTCAAGTGTTCCAATTGGGTTTATTGGAAGGTGAATCAAAATTTAATTACTTTATTTTTAAAAGTGACCTAATAGCCTTATTGAGCCTAGGAGAGAATTGAGGAAACTTATAGTTAGCAGATTGGTCAAGAACCCTAACTTGGAGGGGCTTGTTGTTTCATGGATTGAAGAAGTTGGAGGTGTTCAAGACTTTTTGTGGGGGATTTCCATGTAATTTGCCTTCAAAAATCCATGATTTCTCCTTGTATCCCTATATAGAGATTTGGGTGTGTTTTGGAAACATTCTTGTGGAATCTTGTGTTTGCCCAACATTTAAGATTTATGTCTTAGTGTTGATAGAATTACTATTCCATACCTAAGACATTTGGTCTTAATTTTTTTCCTATCATTACATAAAAGTTTTGTGAACTAGGAAGAAGATCCAGTATAGTTATTGTGGGTTTTGGGAACTGTTGTCAGAGTCCTAAATTGTATTGGGAAAAGTGGTATTATGAACCTCTAAGTGAAAAATTTGGATATAGTTTGGGGCTCTGCTCCAATTTCCTAACAAGAATAGGAGTGACAAAAATGAAAAGAAGGAGAAAAAATACATAAGGAATAAAGACTACAAAGGAAAATGAAAGAAGTCATGCTACATTGTTGAGAAAGAGCACACTAATTCAAATTATGATGATGACAATAAAGGTGATGAAGTGACCTTTATGTTGCTTTTAAAGAATATTTGAATGAGAAAAATTATGAAGAAGGGAAAGCCCTTATTTCTCATTGTATGCATGAAAACCTAACATGTTGAGAGCATGCATAACCAAGAAAATATTAGTTGTACATGTGCATATCAAAGATCCCAAAAAAAATAAAAAATACAACTAATGTTAAACTTGAGTTTTAAAATTATGCAACAGAAAAATTAGAATCCTCATGCAACCTCAAAGTAGCTCAACAAGGGTGCCCATAAGAGGCCTTGTTGGTGTGCTTAAAAATGAGAGATGTAGATGTGCTCTTCCAAACACAACTATTGAATAAATCTCATGATTTGATAAATGATATGCAATGATATGAAACTAATGCTAATATGAATGGAGAACACTTCAAACAATGGTTATGGAAGCAACCATGATTTAAAGCATTCAAATGAATATGAATGTGGATGCAAGAAATCAAACTAAGTTAATAATGCAAATGAAAATGAACTAGCAACTACCAAAGGTTAGTAATAATGCATAAAATCGCTAAAATTCACTAGAAATATCTAAGTCTAAACTAGCATGATAACAATACAAATGAGGGAGATGAGAAATGCTTAAGACAAGGGGTCTATTTATAGGTTTGAGAGAGGCCTTGGGGAGGTGACATCTATGTGGCATCCACATAGGTGCCACAAGGGAGACACATGGATTAAGACGAAAAGCTATGCAAAGATCAACATAAGCATTTTTAGTGAAAGTGATGGCTCAAGGTTTGCTCACACATGTGTGAGGAACCTTGGAGAAAAGAAAGGGGGACAAGTATGTAAGAGTGTAAGACTCTTTTGAATAAATTAATAAAATAGAAGCTTTATTGGATCTTGAGTTGCTCACACATGTGTGAGAAAATACTTAGGGACTAAGATGTGGTTAGAAAGGTGTTTCAAATTAATTAAGTAGGATAAATTAATGGGTAGGCATAGAAGGATGAGAGTGATGGGTGTAGACTAGGTTTTAAGTGGGATTAGGATTAAACTAAATAGGATTTAACTTAATCACAGGATGATATAATTTAATAAAGTGGAGGGAATTAAAAAAAATTTAAAAAATTTAAAGGGGATTTTATGGAGCACTATTCATTAAATAAATTTAATACATTAGAGGGGATTTATTTAAATTAAATTTAACTACCTTTAGGAAATGAACCTATTTAATTAAATAAGTAGAATAATATGACAAATATAATTAATTAATTAATAATTAATTATAATGTCAAAGGAAACATTATATGAATTAATATGGTGTTTAGGACAATTTTAAGTGACTAAATTTTACCACTCTTTGATGTGATGTCAGGACAACATTATATCAAAGAAAAGAAAATATAGGTTGTCCTAGAGAGGATAGGAGTCCTAGGAGTTGTGTCATAGCAATGACAGGGGAGGAGTGTGCCCCCTCGCAAAATAGAGAAAAAAATAAATTTTGTGTAATTTTCGCAAAAAGGACTTTAAAAGAAAAGAAATGGTAGGAAAAAGGCATAAATGAACATGTTGCATGACTTGGGGATAAAAAGGGGTTGCAATGGCCAAGCAAAGGGTACAAGCTCAAAAGAGGACCTTGGAGGGCCTATATAAGACTCCAAGGGGCACAAGGAAGAGTCATTTGTACACCTAGAGAGCATAGAACTAGAATGAAGGATGGATCTGATCGAGAGACTACAGCTTGGAGAGTGCATCTAAGAGCACTAGAGGTCAGTTGACATGGGACCACTGGTAAGACAACTATTCTTGCTTGTCAAAGTTTCATTATGCATTCAATTTTGGCATTTATTTCACATTAAATAGGGTCAGGGTGAAAAAAACTGGGAAAGTGACTCTACAAAGATGACAAGATATGTCCTATCATCTTCGAAGATGATAGCTTTCATCCTATCATCTACACAAATGCCAAAAGGGAGAAGCAATAGGTCAGAGATGGGATTAGAGATGATGATCTCCATGTTGTCATCTCTAAAGACAACAAATGGGTAGTCACTAGTAGGAAAACCAACATCTGCATAGCCATCAAAGATGCCAAATTGGCATCTTTGTGGTTGGGCAGCTCTGCCGATCCACATCTACATGGATTGGCATCTTCACTAATTAGGATGAATCATCAAAACCAAGCGACATGGATGATCGGGGGGTGAATAAAGTATGTTGCCCCATGTTGTAGATAAGCAGAAAGAGAAGGAAACAAATGATATATTGACCATTGCATGTCTTTGTTGCAGATGGAGATGGTGACAATTTAGTTGTGGGAGCACTAGCCAATGACGATGGTGCTAGGAGAGACACTCACGAAGGTAGAGTAGATTCACGTGAGGCTATGCAATTTGGAGCATGTCCATGAGTGGCCCAATCTAAGGACACACTTAGTACAAATTTCTACACTTATAGAGTAGAGGCATACACTAACCTCTAGCTTCCATCTACCTACTAGAGAGACAATAGTTACTCTTCTCAATGTGTGGTGGATTCTTTGAGTGTTGATCCATGATAGATATCCTGAGTATTTACTAGAGGATGCAGATCCCTATCTATGAGAGTGCTTTGGGAGGTGATGATAGAAGCTACCTATTTAGAGATCATGGTTGAAATGGAGGGAGGCATTAGAGCAGAGGTTACGGTAGATTTCTCTCTACCTTACCTCACTTATATGGAGGATGGTGTCAAACCATGTTAGGAATGGGTTTTCAATCAGGTGGACATGAGTGTTGAGCACTCTTTTACAAGATGATGATGTAGTCTTCTACTCTAGGGTCAGACTATCTTGGCCTAGCTATACCATGATCTAAACATGTGTGCATACAGGACATAGTGGACCATAGGTCCAGGGTTGACATTGTTGATGGTGTGGTCATGGGAGGACCTAGGTGTGACACACCTTATTATGAGGTGAGAGACCCGATAGTGTGGTGAGCCTTATGCATGTTGATATAGGCCAATATTCTAGTACAAATTGATCGAATCAATCAAATTTTGGAGGAGATGTCTAGATGAGATTATCATTTTTGACTAGACACCATATGATGGTGATGAGTGGTGGTGGGCTATATTACTAGCAGGGGGAGAGGATGATAGCAAGAATCAACTCTACCTTCCTTATATGTAGAAAAATTATTGGGTGATTAGTCAAGTCATTCACATTGTTATGCATTATATGCCCTCTAGGGTGCAGTGATAGTTTAGGCGGGGTCAAGATGTTGTGCCTGATAGATTCCTATACCTAGTGTTATCCTAGGAATATGGTAGATTATGGGGTCATGGGACCACTTTGAGATTGGTGAGGCTTTCATGGCATGATATTCAGCTGGTGCCATGGGTACATGGATAGGATATGGGGGATGTAGGGATGACACCCACATATACACAGTGGTGGATGGCCAATTAGGCAATGTGATTAATAGTACTAGGAGTGCCACCAATAGTAGGGTAGGCATAGGGTAGAGGAGATGGGGTAGGAGATGGGGGACAAGTAGTAGTAGGTCCACCACTAGTGTAGGTACCACAGCAGGTGTCATAGGTATGGCGAGTGTGCTAGCAGAGATTTCCACCACCAGTAGGGCCACTACTAGGGTAGGGATAGCAATCAAGTCCACAGGGATAAGTGCTATAGGTATAGGTACCACTGGGGCCACCATAGTATATGGATGAAAATATAGTGAGGGTTAAACGTAATAGCTAAGAGTGCCCAAGCTGTGATCGCACATGTAGAGATTTTCCAGCTATAGGTTGAGATACAAGCATAGTGGGTTAGGGAAGATAGCAAACAGGAGGCCTTTGCAATGCTACAGGTGAGGGTGGATGCTGGTGACTTTAGCAATTCCACCATGCAGGTGGAGATGGATGAGTTGGCCAAGATAAACACTCTTCAGTAGTTGGTGGACACCCTACAGGTAGAGAGGGAGACTCATCAAAGGTAGGTGGATGAGTATAATGGCCAGGGAGATATCACCAAACATATGGTACAAGATGCGGGGGTGGTGATGGTGATGGTGATGTAGGAGGCCCTCACTGTACACTGACATGAGGCATGAGCCCTATGAGAGGTAGGTTATTATATGACTTTGTATCATGATGTCATGCCAAAAAATTAGTGATAGCTAGAGTTTTAGGAGGCATCCAACTCATGGGCCACAAGGGGCCATCAGAGATCAGAGTTTTCAGTTAGATAGAGCATGCCTCCATGAGGAGGGGATACATGAGGAGCAGGGCCCTCGCAGCTAGCTACATGATCTTTATAGTGAGCAATTTTGACATAGTGATGCAGATGCAGCAAGTTTTTGATGGTGCATTATGCATAATTTACTACATGATTTTTTTTGTATATGGATTGTACATGGACACTTATTCTTTTGATATATATGACATGATTCAATGAGCCTATATGTATATGGATGATAGTCTCTTATGCATGTGATGCTTATGGTGGTTAATGAGTATTGTGCATGGTGTTATGATACTATTACTGACAATGTGATGCAGGATGTGTGTGATGTTATGTTTCTTATGATGCCTATATGATGACTAATGTGTGGATGATGCATTTCCTATGGCAAGATATGAGATGTATGCATTTTTTTATGTTACATGTATGGATTAACTATATTCTTTGTGAGATGTATCATGATGTATATGTCACTAAATGTAATGGTTCTAATGTATGTACTTAATGGATTAATGTAATGAACAAATAAAGGGATCTAACAATGAATGAAATTCATAATGTAATGAATGTACTAATATGACAATGAATGTATCCTAAATGAAAATTCCAGTAACAAAAAAAGACACTAATCATGAATGCAAAGTGAAATGATGCAAACTTAAAGTGTAAATGTGAAATATGAAAATGTAATATGAATGACCCTGATGAATGGACATGTGTCAAACTTTTCACTCATAGGAATCAAGTAGCTTAGCATAGGAGGGGGGAGAATAAATAGAACCCTTGTCTCAAGCAAAGGGCAATGAAATCCTATACTACATGATACGAAGGGATTTAGTTGTGTTTATATGGGAGAGCACATCATAGTTTTATTTTGCAAAAGGAGTTATGCACCATATGTTATAGAAGCATAGATGACAATATTCCTTTGTGTGGAATAGACTCTCAACATAATAGATACCTAGGATGATAGATGTAGTTTGCATAGTCATGATGGAACAAATGACATATATGCATTAGAGAGGTTTAGGCACACCCAAATTCTTTTTAGGGATCTTTGGTGGAAAGTGTGCTAACCTGTTACCCCTAGTGAGCAATGCATAACCATAACTTAAAACTGACATACATGCACTAAAGCATCAAAAATAGATCATATTGCATATGACTCGTGTAGTCAATTGGATCCATTTAGCTGATACCAAAATATGGAAGATCAAGGTACACCGTAAAAGGATACTACTAACACACAAAATGAAATCAACTAAAAGAGACTGCATGACCAAGTAGTCATTCAATCTATAGTTACTACCAAAAACATTAAGTCTAAAAGTGAAAGTTGTTGTGCCATATGTAGGAAGGAGTCATCCAATGAAAATTAGTTTGTTTGATGTTGTTGTCGCAAATGTTTGTTGGCAATAGCTATGAAAAGAACAAGTTTCTCAAATCATTAAGTTTCAATGGTGATTTTGTTTAGGTTCTATTGCAATCATTATTGTGGAAAAAATCTCAATGGAAAGTTATTAGGACAAACACTTGATGGGAAAATGCCTCACAAACTAGAGGTCTTTTGAATGATGGAAGTGAATGGATGCCTTGTAGACAAGAGGTCTTTTATTAGATGCTCAAAAAGCGCAAGTCAAATAGGACTTCTACACAAAGATGGGATGAAATGAGAGAAAATATGGTGAAGTGATATGAGCCTTATAGATAATGTACTTTACAAACTTTTCTTCAATAACTTTTTTTCTCTTTTTAGTCTTTTCTTCAAAAACAATTTACAAATTTTTTTGATTTTTTAATTTTTCGAGAGTTCTGTAGAACTATAACAACACTATACAAGAACTATGGAACCCAAGCATAGAACCACTTGAGGTGTTGGATATTTATAGGCTTAGCGAGAAGATCTCCCTCTGAAGTGGCAATCTAATATGCCCCATAACCATATTTGGCTATAATGATAAATGGACCAAGCCAATTAGGTTCAAATTTTCCTTTCTTTTCACAGTTATGGAGATTCCTCGTGTTATGTTGTAAAACTAAGTCACACACCTCAAATTCTTGAGGTTTGACTTTTTTGTGAAAATGGAGTTGAAGGAAATTTTAATACATGCAGAGGTGGTTAGGGTATTGAGGCATCTCTCATCGAGGAGTTGCAGCTCTTGCAAGTGAGCAACTTGGTATTCTTCTTCAGACATCAAATTCTTTAGAGAGACTTTGAGGGAAGGGAGCTCAATTTTGATGGGTAAAATAGCTTCAGAACCATAAACAAGGGAAAATGGGGTGACTCTTGTGGGGGTATGGATGGAGGTGTGATAGGCCCAAAGGGCGGGAGCAATTTGGAGGTGCCAATCATGGCTAGCTGCATCAACAGTTTTCTTTAGGATTTTTTAAATGGTTTTATTGGTTTCTTTAGCTTGGCCATTTCCTTGAGGGAAGTATTTGGTGGAAAATGCTAGGTGATTCCAAATTTCCTACATAATGTGGCAACTTCTTAATTTTTGAGAGGAGTTCCATTATCAATCATGATGTCTTGAGAGATACTAAAATGACAGATAATGTAGTTTATGATGAACTTTGAAACCTATTTTTTTGTGATGTAGATTAAAGAGATATCCTCGACCCACTTTGTGAAATATTCAATGGTGGCAATAATATACTTGTGGCCATTTGCAAAATTTGGATATATTTTACCAACAAGATCGAATTTCCAATGGGAAAAGGGCCATGGTGTGATGGTGGGTTGAAGTCTTGGGCAGGAATGTGTATCAAATCTCCATGTTGCTGATAAGGAACACATCGTTTCACAAAATGATAAGCATCCACTTCCATAGTAGGCCAATAGTAACTTATTCTGAGGAGCTTTTATGCTAATGTAAGGCTATTGAAATGGGCACCGAAAATTTCGTGGTGATCTCTTCTAATTTCATTCTAGCTTCATGTAAATTGAGAAATTGGAGAAGGATTCCATCGAAGTGTTTTCAAAAAAGTGTATCATCTAGGATAGTATATCAAGCAATGTGACGAATGAAGGTTTTTCTTTGGTTCATGGAAAGGGCTATGGGGATCATTTTGTGATGAAGGTAGGAAAAAATGTTGGAATACCATGGAGACACAGGACTGACAATCTCACACATCAGCTTTGATTTAGGTTTCTCATAAGCAGGAAGAAAAAGATTCTCAACAAGAAATCCACACTTAGGACTGTATTCAGGAGTTGCGATCATGGAGGCTATGGTGGCCATATCATTTGTTGCTTTGTTATTTGTCCTTAATATCTACTGGAAAACTATCTCAGTGAAGTGTTGTTTAAGATCTTCTACTATCTGGCAATATAGTCTTCAAAGACAAGTAGGCTCTTAATATTCCATCTAATAGCTTGACAGAGCCTTGTTACTAATCCTTCATACTCAGCTATATTGTTTGTGCAAGGGAATGATATTTTATAAGACTTAGTAATAAGGTCTCCTTATAGTGTAACAAACAAAATTCCTACCCCCAATCCCTTTTGTGTGAAAGTACCATCAAAATATAGTTTCCATTATATACTAGTGGTAATAGTCATAATTATGTCATCTAGAAAATCTGCTATGATAGGATGGTCTCCTTGAAGAGAAGCTTTGGCAATTTGGTTTGCAACGACTTGTTGCTTAATGGCCTTGTGATCTTTATAGACAACGTTGAATTCACTTAAAATCAAGATTCATTTTGTAGCACGACCAGTGAGAGAATCTTTTGATAGAAAATACTTGAGGGGATCTATCTTGGCAATGAGATGTGTAGTGTGATTAAGCATATAATGGCATAGTTTCTACATGTAAAAGACTACCGCCAAACAAGCTCACTCAATAGTAGTGTAATTCAACTCATAGCCAACTAATGTTCAATTGAGATAGTATATAGCTTGCTTATTACCTTTGTCATCTAGTTGTGCTAAAAGAGCACCTAGGAGAACTCAAGTGGCACAAATGTAGAGAATCAATGGTCATCTTGTGATTGGAGGGACTAGAATTGGTGGATTAGCCAAGTATACTTAACTTGCTCAAATTCTTTCTGACATAGGCAATCCCATTGAAACTTGGTGTCTTTTTGAAGAAAATGTTGAAGTGAATGGACTTTATCTACTAACTAGGACACAAATTGTCAGATTGATCGTAACTTCCCTTGAAAACTACAGATTTATTTCAATATAGTAGGTGGAGGCATTTCCATGATGGTTTCACTTTGGTGGGATCTACCTTAATAACTCTTCTTGACACTTTGTAACCTAACAACTTTCCTGATTGGACCCCAAAAATACACTTCTTCAAATTTAGGTGCACTTTGTATTTCTCCAATCTCTCAAATATGGTGGTAAGAATAGCAATGTGGGAATCCCATGTCTTACATTTTCTTGGAATGTCATCAACATAGTCCTCCATTATAACATGTACAATATCATGGAATATTGTAGTCATTGCACATTGATAGTTGGTGCTAGCATTTTTCAAGCCAAAAGGCATGACTTGGTAACAAAAGGTTCCCCATGGGGTAGTAAATTTCATTTTATATTGATCTTCTTCTGCAATTTCGATTTGATTGTAACTAGAGAAATCATCCATTAAAGACAAAATTTCATGTCTGGTAGTCAAATCCACTATGATGTCTATCTTAAGAAGTGGAAATCATCCTTGGGACATTGAAGATTTAAATCTCAAAAATTTGAACAAATGCAGATGCCCCCACATGCTTTACCTACAAGAACAATGTTGGAAATCCACTTAGGTTAATTGATAGGTCAAATGAATTTTGCCTCTAGCATTTTCTATAGTTTTTCTTTGACCAAAAGTGTTACCTTAGGATGCATCTTCTGCAACTTTTGTTTCACAATTTTAATATTTGGATCTACTGCTAAGTGATGCACAATGAAATTTGTGTCTAAACCAGGCATGTCTTTGTATGTCCATGCACAATTAATTTTTCCTTTCTGTAGGAACTTAGTCATTGCTTTTTGTTCTTCGGGACTTAAGGTAGCTATAACATAGGTGATCTACTATGCCCAAGTTAACTAGAATTGTTTCCTCATTCAATATAGATGACTTTTCTAGTGGTAAAGATCTGAATGGAAAATCAATCTCTCCCAAGTCTGGCACCTCTAGGAGGTTTTCACTAGAAGATGTGTCCTTTATTTTGTCTTTTTCTATTGGAAATATAAGAGTAACTAAGAGCAGAGGGGTGAATTAGTTACTACTAAAATAAATAGTAGAACCCTTAGATGTCAGTACAAAAAAGCAAACTAAAAACTAAATAATGTTGAAGCTTGGTAAACACATACAGAAAGTTGTAACTCAGTAAGTACTCAATAAATGCTTAAAATATAAACTTTAGATGTTATTTGTGATTACCATTACATTAATTTAGTTGCAAACACATAAAATAAAATAGGATGAACACATTTCACATGAGGATTTGACGTGGAAACCCAATTTGGGAAAAACCACCAATTGCAACTAGTTATTATTTTCACTCTTCTGAAGTGAGCCCTATTAGTAGCCAACCATGTTAAAGGTTACAAAACACGTTGTTAGGTGTGACCCTGTTAGAGGATTTAATCACCCTATTAGGAGTGGCCTTCTTAGATTTATTTAGATAATTCAATAGAACTACCACCTTGTTAGAGGATTTGTAAATAGTTGTTAAGCCAACTCTGTTAGGAGATTTAGATCATTGCTACAATGGTTAAAGAGTAATAATGAGATGACCTAATTTGAATGCAACTAAATTACCAATTATAGATCTCTGTTCTAGCTTGTACTTGATCCTTCCTGATCACATATAGCTTTTCAGCTCCACAAGGATACTCTACTTATCCTTCAAATTCACTTCCTCTTCTCATCATTAAATCTTTAATAACATCTTCATACTTTGCACATCCACTCACACTTTGAAATCACAAGTTGACCTTATACTTATATCTTTCACTTTGTCAAGTCGGCTCAAATACGACTTAGAATAATTAATATTAATTGCCTTAGTCGACTAGAATTAATAGATAAATCAAGTAAGCTTAATATACCAAAATAGGAAAATCCTTTGTTAGCCGACCTAGCTCGGTAGAAACTAACTTAGAAATGATTTCCTTCATAAACCAATAAAAGGTCAGTTAACACTACAAACTTCTTGAAAATACTTTGGCAACCAAGTGACCTTAGTTAGCATTGGTTCTACCTAACTTTACTTCATTAACTAAGTGAGCTCGATTAACACTCATCTTCTACATACTTTCCTTTGACACCTAAGTGAACTCAGTAGACACTACCTTCTAAACTAGGTAATTATAGGAATGCTCAGTAGACACAAAAAATTGTCTTCACTGGTCGGAGGAGCTCAGCATATACTGACTGATAATGATATGACATTTGTGTAACATCAAAGATAATACATAATTAATCAATTTTATCCAACAATATCCCTCTTTGGCATTGATGGAAACACAACATGTCATAGCTCAATGGAATTTTGGATTTTTTCTTTGAGAACTCCCTCTGTTAGTATGAGCTCTTCCTTTCACTAGATTCTTCCTTCATCTACAACAATTACTGTCAGGTTTATTCAAAACTTTCACCCTCTTATAGAAAACTTCTCCTTCTTTGGAATGATAGTATGCTTTTACCTCTTTTAGTTCCTTACTTTATTCTGGTTCCAAAAATTTCTCAAAGATATCACAATAAACTTCTCCCTCTTTGACAACACATGCCAAAGACAACAATTCTGTTAATACCAATATACCTTAAGTACTAATTTATTTGCAATATTCCCTTTCCAATTTTGCACCAACTAATTGATCTTCAACTTAGCTCTTGTTGATGCATCACTGTACTTTATTTGGTGAACTTTAGATAGGGGAATGACCCCTAGCTTAGCTCTTAGATACATAAATGCATCCTTAGGTAATGGCTTGGTGAATATGTCTACAATTTGTTCCTTTGTATTAACATATTCCAATCTAACTTCTTTCTCTTGTACTAACTCTCTTAAGAAGTGATATTTTATAGCAATGTGCTTTGTTTTAGTATGCATCACTAGATTCTTTGATATATTGATTGCATTGGTGTTATCATAGTATATGACTATTGGATCCTTATTCTCTATCTTCATTCCTTCCAACAATTGTTTGAACCAAACAATGTTAGAACAATTAATGCTACTGCCACATATTCTACCTCTACTATGAATTGAGATGTACAATTTTGCTTCTTGCTTGTCCAAGACACTAATCTTTTACCAAGAAAGAATGCTCCACCACGAGTGCTTTTTTTGTCATAAATACCTTCAAGTCCAAATTGCCTCCAAGTTTATATCATAAGCCATAGTCTTTAGTACCTTTCAGATATCTCATGATTCTCTTGATTACCATCATGTGATTTTCCATAGGATTCGCTAAGAATCTTGCCACTATTCTAACTGCTAGAGCAATATCAGGCCTTGTATGTACTACATACTGCAATTTTCCAATCATTGATCTATATGTGGTCTAATCTACTTATTTAGAATCATCATTCTTGGAGAGCTTATGTCCAGTAGACATATGGGTTCCAACTAGTCTTGAATCTTCCATTCCAAACTTTTTTAGTATCTCCTTGATATACTTAGATTGAGTGATGTAGATACCATTTTTGTTATGTTGTATCTACAATCCAAAAAAGAAATTTTATCTCACCAAACATGGACATCTCAAATTTTTTATTCATTTCTTCTTAAAATGCTTTGCATAAGTCATCATTTCCTATAAATAGAGTATTATCAAAAAATATTTTTTCCAACACAATCTTCTTATCTAGTCCTTCCTTGATATACAGACTATTGTTATCATTTGTCCTTTGAAAGCCAATATGTACCAAGTAATTATTAAGTCTTTCATACCAAGCTTTGGGAGCTTGCTTGAGACCATATAAAGCTTTGTGTAACTTGCAAACCATGTCTCTTTTGTTAGGATCTACAAAACCTTCTAGTTGTTCAATTTAGACTTCCTCATCAAGAATTACATTCAAGAATGTAGATTTGACATCCATTTGATACACTTTAAATCCTTTATGTGTTGCATATGCTAGTAAAGTTCTAACAAGTTCTAGTCTTGCTAAAATTTCACCATAATCAATACCTTCTTCTTGATAATAGCCTTTGCACACCAATCTTGCTTTGTTTCTTGAAACTTTTCCATTTTCATTCAGCTTATTACTGAATACCCACTTTGAACCAATTACATTCTTATCCTTAGGTCTAGGAACAAGAGTCCAAGTTTTGTTCTTTTCTATCTATTTTATCTCTTCATTCATTGCTTCAATCCAAATTTCATTTTCTAGAGCATCTTTAACATTTCTAGGTTCAAATTTAGCAAGTAAACATGTACCTTTTAATTTGCTTCTTGTCATTGTTCAATCAGATTTGTCTCCAATGATCTGATCAAGTGCATGATGCCTTCTGACATATCTTTCCAGCATAGGTTCTTTGAGTTTTCAATGAGTTCCACCATCTTCATCATGAGTTTCAGTTTCAAGCTTGAGTCCTTCTATCTGTGACTTAGGTCCATCAAGCTTGGATTGAACTTGCTCGATAGCCTCTGATTGTGACTCAGGTCCTTTAGACTATAACTCGAGTTGCATTGTCTACAACTCAGTAACTATTGGAGATTTTGGGGACTTGGGAAATGAAGCTTCCTTTCTATCAGATAGGTTTGGAAGGCTAGCAGGTTCATAGTCAACAAATTTTTTGTGATCTTCTAGTTCCTTGTTGCTTTCTTCTTCACTTCTTTCTACAAACTCATCAATTATAACATGTGCACTTTCTCTAATTTTATGAGTAAACAAATTTAAACATGTGTATGCTTTACTTCTATAGGAATATCCTAGAAATATGCTTTCATCACCTTTTACATCAAATTTTCCTTTTCTAGATTCTTTCAAGATATAAAATTTGCTACCAAATACTTTCAATTAGCTTACATTAGGTTTGTAGCCATACCATAGCTGATAAGGAGTTTTTTTTTAATCTTTCTTCAAATTTACTTTGTTCAAGGTATGAACTACAGTGCTAATAGCTTCCTTCCAGTATTTGAGAGCAACATTCTTTTCAATTGTCAGGGTTCTTGCACAATCCATGATAGATTTGTTTCTTCTTTTAGCTATACCATTTTGTTGTGGTGTACCAGTAGTTGATACTTGTCTTTTGATTCCTCTTTCAATGTAGAAATTATTGAATTCATTGGAGATGAATTCACCACCTCTATCTGATCTTAAACATTTCAATCTCTTTCCAATTTCCTTTTCTACTCTTTCCAGATACCACTTGAACTTTTGAAAGGCTTGCATTTTTTCTTTTAGATACATTATAGTCATCATTCTAGAATAGTCATCAACGAAAGGAATGAAAAACTTTTCTCCAATATAATTCTCTATTCCAATAGGTCCACATAAGTTTGTATGAACAATTTCCAAGACTTCTTCTGACTGATAGTTTTTTTCTTTTGAAACTAGTCTTTCCCATCTTACCAATTTGGCAATTCTTGCATAGACCCATATCAGGCTTATTCAAACTAAGAATACCTCTTACTCTTCTATGTTTTCTTATCGTAACCAGATTATCAAAGTTTACATGACATATAATTTTGTGTCATAACCAACTTTCTTCTACTTGAGCAATAAAATATGAACAATCACTGAGATCAAGATAAAATACATTACATTTTGTTTGCTTTCCAGATCCAACTAGATTTCCCTTTCCATCGAGTAGTTTGGCCTATCCATTCTTAATTCTACCTTGAATCTAATGTTATTTAACTATTCCACACTTAGTAGATTATACTTTAGTCCTTCAACCCATTAAACATTTTCACATATAAGTTCTTCAGTCAATGAAATACATCCTTTTCCTTTTATGTTACAAGGTTCATTGTTTCCAAATCTCACACTACCTCCATCATAATATTCCATGTGCTCAATTTTTTTTTCTCCAATCATATGATGTGAATAG
Source organism: Cupressus sempervirens (assembly GCA_028749045.1). Lineage (NCBI taxonomy): Eukaryota > Viridiplantae > Streptophyta > Pinopsida > Cupressales > Cupressaceae > Cupressus > Cupressus sempervirens. The sequence continues at coordinate 945,931,456 of CM053792.1, read as the reverse complement.
CCACTCTCAATAATCCATATATCATTTTTTCTAACATGAGGGATAAGTGCTATCTTATCTCCTTCATCATCAAATTCATCTTTCACAGCAATATATACCATTTCATCTTCACTGTTATCAAAATCTTTAGCTATAAAACAAGATTTCTTACCTTTGTCCTTGTAGTTCTTGTAGTTTTTGGAATCCTTCTTGCCTTTATGCTTATTTCTTTTCTTTTGATCTTTGATTTCCTTATTTGGACACCTAGCAACAATATGACCAACTTCTTCACCAAAAAAGAAAATCAGAGGCACTCTACCTTTGTACTATCCTCTTCCTTTGGAATACTTCCTTGCAAGTAGGGCTTCAACAACTTCAATATCATTGTCTGAACTTTCTTCTGATGTTCCTTCTTCTTCACTTCTTGATTGACTGGACTTTGATTTCTTACCCTTTTTTTGAGCAAGAGTTTGTCTTTAAAAGCAAATTCAATAACCTTTGAACTAGGAACATAGTTATCAAAGTTATCCAACTCAAAAGCTATCAATCTTCCAACTAGAGCATCCAAATATATCTTATTATTTAGATCACATCTATTTCTTAAATATCAGATACTCTAATTGCATAAATGGGAAGAAGAGTTCTATGTACCTTGCTTACAATTATTTTCTCTTCAATGTCTCCTCTAGATGCTTTAATTGCACTTACACTTGCTTTGATCCTTTCTACATATTTTGCAATGTTCTCATCTTCTCTCATTTTCATCTGATCAAAATGACTTCTAAGATTTTCAGCCTTAGCCCTTCTTACATTGCCATCTCCTCCATATATATCTTTTAGCTTGATCCATATTTCATGAGTTGTCTTGCAGTCTTTAACTTCATCAAATTCAACATAACTAAGAGCAGATGCAATATCAATCATCATGATATTATGATTCTTCTTTTCAGCAATATCTTCAACTAATAATGTTACAGTGGGAGTCTTGTATTTAATATCAAGATACTTGCATCCTAAGTCAATGATGGTAGCCAACTGTAACCTCATAAGTCCTTGCCATGCTACAAAATTCTCTCTGTTCAGCTTGGGGATCTCTCTTCTGTAAGACATCCTAATCTTTAGCTTAGGTCCTTGAAACATTCTTTGCAAGCACCAAAAATATCTAATACCAATTGTTGGAAATATAAAAGGATTAATTGAGAGGAGAGGGGAAATTAGTTACTACTAAAATAAATCCTAGATTCCTTAGATGTCAGTACAAAAATGCAAATTAAAAATTGAATACTATTGAAGCTCAGTAAACACATATAGAAAGATGTAACTCAGTAAGTACTTGGTAAATACTTAACATATAAACAATCATTGTTATCTATAATCACCATTACTTTAACTTAGTTGCAAACACATAAAAGAAAATAGCATGAACACATTTGACACCAAGATTTAACATGGAAACCCAATTTGGGAAAAACCACCAATTGCAACTAGTTACTATTTTCACTCTTTTGAAGTGAGCCCTATTAGGAGCCAACCCTATTAAAGTTATAAAACACATTGTTAGGTGTGACCCTATTAGAGAATTTAATCACCCTATTAGGAGTGGCTTTGTTAGAGGTCTTTAGACAATTCAATAAAGTTGTCACCTTGTTAGAGGATTTGAAAATAGTTGTTAAGCCAACTCTGTTAGGAGATTTAGATCACTGCTATAATGGTTAGAGAGTAACAATGAGATGACTTGATTTGAATGCAACTAAATTGTTGATTACAGATCTTTTTTTTGTCTTGTACTTGATCCTTCCTGATGAAATATAGCTTTTCTGCTCCACAAAGATATTATGCTTATCCTTCAAATTCGCTTCCTCTTCTCATCATTAAATCTTCAATAACATCTTCATACTTTGCACATACACTCACACTTTGAAATCACAACTTGACCTTATATCTTTCAATTTGTCAAGTTGTCTCAAATTCAATTTAGAATAATTAATATTCATCACCTTAGTCGGCTAGAATTAATAGATAAATCAATTAAGCTTAATATGCCAAAATAAGAAAATCCTTTGTTAGCCAACCCAGCTCGGTAGAAACTAACTCAGAAATGATTTCCTCTGTTAACCAATGGAAGCTTGGTTAACACTGCCAACTTCATGAAAATACTTTGGCAATCGAGTGAGCTTAGTTATCACTTTTTCCACCCAATTTTCCTTCATTAACCGAGTGAGTTCAGTTAATACTCATCTTATGCATACTTTCCTTTGACCCCTTAGTGAACTTGGTAGACACTACCTTCTAAACTAGGTAATCACGGGAATTCTTAGTAGACACATAAAATTGTCTTCACTACCTGAGTGAGCTTGGCATATACTAATTGATAATGATATGAAATTTTTGTAACATCAAATAAATATACAATTAATCGAATTGTATCCAACATTTTTCTTCATCCAAAAGTGCTCCAAAAGAGTTTTTACTAGGGGATGCTTCTTCTATTTTTTTATTTTGATTTTTTTATTCATTTTTTGTGACTAAGAGAGTTGACTTGGCTACCAAAGTAGGTTTCCTCATTGTATTGGATTTCATGTTCATAATATTGGAGATTCTTAAGGCCAAAGAGTGCCATCACTACTTCATTTGAGTTATAGATATCAAGAGTTGGTGGTGTGTCCTAAAGGTCCCAGTCTATCATGTTAGGATTGGTGAGGGTTAAGTGAGTGGATGAAAGGTCAATTATGGTAATGGCATGGACATAATTATCTAGGTCATCTTCAATATATTGGAAGGGGATTTTGAAGAATTCCTCCTCCTCAGTCTCATAATCAGGCTCAATCATACAATAGTTGTCAGCAAAGGACACCATGGGTTTAATGGAGCCCAAACCACATCCTTTAGGATATTTATTAGCCTCAAGGGCTATTTGATTCCATCTTCTTTAAGTTTGAGACCAATTTCATGATAGCCCATATTTTCAATGATGGGAGGAGCCTTGGCATACTTATCTATAGGGAATTCCACAGGATCATCTTCTCTATCAAAATATAACCAATCTAAGACATTAGATTCCATTTTTTCATCACTAAGTGAACCCAAATGTTCAAAGGTTATTTTATTAACATGCGTAGTATTCTTATTTGTAGAATGTGGTATTTGGGAAAGTTTTCCAAAGGATCAGGGGAAGAGTGGCAGTTGTCCATCACACATGGCATTTTCATAATTATACTCTCCCATGCCTTGGTTAGCAAAAGTAACATTCTTCACTGTAGCATTGACCTTAATATCTTTAACCTTCTCTTTTCCTTTATAGGAACTAGAATCAATATTGAATAACTCTGGTGTTGCTATGATAGATCTAGGTGTAACCTTAGCAAACTCACTGATTGGACAAAAATTTGTTAGGGCACCTTCAATTATCTTACAAAAGGAAAAAAGCAAAGGATTTCCTAGAATTGTGACCTCTCTTCTCTGGTGGGGAAATTTAAAGCACTAACGATATGTAGATGGGATCGCTTTTAGTGTATGTATCACATGATAACTTCTTTTAATTCTCTTTCTCTTTCATCATATGCTTTAATTGTTATCCTTTTGTTGATATCTAGGAGGTCTTTTGGAAGCCTTAAGAAATGGATCATTTTCAATGTACAAAGGTTCAAACCATATCCATTATCTATAAGGACTCATTTTATTTTATGTCATTGTATAAGGACTTCAATGTGGAGTGACAATTTGTGGTGTTGATTAGGACCTTGGAAATCTTTATTTGTGAAGACAAGGTGTTGTTGTGTGGCAAGATTTCCAATCATGGCAGTGAATTGGGATGCATTAATGTTTTCAAGAACATGAGACTCTAAAAGAGCAGTCTCCAAAATTTCTTTTTGGATAGGTGAGGTGGTGAGAAGTTCTAGAATGGATATATATGCAAGAGTCTTCCCTAACTAAGAGAGAACATTGTAGCGAGAAGCAGGTCTTTGCGAAGTGGATGGCATAGAAGGCACATGTAGAACTAATGGATTAGTGGGATTGGGATGGCAGCTGGCAAAATAATTCTTTCCTAATGAGTGGTTACATCACAATTAGTTACTTGTAGGACAAGGGTATTTACATAGGTGTCCACTTCTTCAATGCAGCCACACATGGAGTCAAAAACCACATATATCATTTGTTTCTATTTTACCACATAAGGAGTTGGATCCTGATATGTGGTTAGTAGAATAATCATAATGTAGTGCATTAGACGTGGAAGCTTGATTTCCATTGTTTGTATTGTTGTTTTCGTTGTTGTTATTATCATTGTTCTAGTCAAGGAACAGATTTTGAACTACCTTTAGTTTAGCATTTTTAGAGTGTGATCCTCCTTCAACCTCAATTTTCCCATCATTGAAAAGATTTTGAATGAATATTTTGAGTTTGATACACTTGTTTGTCTCATGTCCTTTGATGCGATGGTATTTGCAATATTCATTTTCCCTATACCCTTTTGATTTAGGTTGATTTTCATCAAACGGTCATGTGTTGGGAAAGATCATTAAATGGTGATCCACTAACTTCTGAAATATGGTATCCAAGGGTTCATGAAAGTTAGTGAACTTTCAATTTTGCTCATAATCACCATTGTAGTTATTATAATTGTTATTGTAGGGAAAGAATTGTGTTTGATTGTGAGATTTTTTATTGTTCTTATTGTTGTTTTGATTTTGATTCTGATTGTCATGGTTTGGGTTGTTGTTGTTGTTGTTGTTGTTGTTGTTGTTGTTGTTGTTGTTGTTGTTGTTGTTGTTGTTTCCACCTTGAAGGTTTTGTACACTTTTGACATCAGTGACACCATCATGGGTAACACCTTTTTTTTTGGACCAAAATTTGGTTTTTCTATTGTTGTTCATGTCATTTTTTGATGATGAAGAGCTATAATGTTTAATGGAACCCTTATCTAAGTGTCCATTTTTAATGTTCTTGCCTTTCTTGACTAGTGGCAAAGTCCTCTATACTAGCCATCTTCATTTGGAAAGACATCTTTGCTATTAAATTCTTGATGAATATATCCACAAGGTGGGAATCCTCAATTTTGTAGGGCATGTGATTTTCAAGGTGCCACCATTGTTGTAGAAAATTCACAAATGTTTCATTGTTTCGTGTTATGTAAGTCACTCAATGAGGCATAATGTTCAATATTGTAGGAATATTGTGCTATGAATTTCCTCGTCAAGTCATTAAAAGAGGTGATGGAACCTCTAGGCAAGTTCATTAGCCATTCAAGCGTGGGGCTGCCAAGGCTTCTTTTGAAGAGCCTCTTAAGATAATCCTCATTGTAGGCCACTTCTTGACATAAGATGAAAAATTCCTTGAGATGTGTGATGGGACATGTTTCTCTCGTGTATATATCGAATTTAGGAATCTCAAAGTTTGGTGGAAATAGTATCATATTAATGGATCTGTCAAATGGAAAGGGACAAATTTAAAAAGAGAAATCCTTCACCCTTTTGTTGTTCATGTTATGGACCAAATTTTGAAGTTCATGCAATTTTTGGGCTAAATCTTGGGTTGGTTGCATTTATGATTGTTGGAAATTGATGAACCCACCTCCAAAGTTGTATGGACTCCCAAATGTATTATGAGGTGGTGGAGGTGGCAGTCCATCACTTTGGCCAATGTATTGATATGCAGTTGTTGAAATTAGTAAATAAGAGAGGAATATATCAGTTGTGTCAGGATTGTCATATGTTTTATATGTACTTGCCCAATGTTTAAGCATCCTTTAGTTGGACTTGTCAAGGTTGATTTTGGAATACTAGCATGTGTAATAGTGTTAGGGATAGCACTAGTGATTTTTTGAATATGTTCCATGCTTAATTGGAATGTGGGTTATGTTGAAGCACTTGATATTGGTATGGAACTAGTTCTCACCACAGGTTATTTTTCCTTGCCAGATGTTTGGGCTATGTTTGAAGTTGGCAACACAAGAGCACCATCCTTAGTAATTTGTCTAAACAAAATGCTCTCATTAAAACTCACAAGGACATTATTACCATCTTTAACCAGGTTTAGGAATATCTCCATCTTGTTTTCCCTAATAGATTTTTCCAACATTTCCAAGCTGTATGGATATGCAAGAAATGTTTGGACATCACTAGGGATGTTATTATTGTCAATGGGATCTCTATCTTGGTATACTTCTTCGTCATGTGGGTTACTCCCTAGAGTGGTGTTTTGAAAAGGATTCTTTAGTTCTTGTGTGGATGTTGAGCTAGGCATACCAAAGTTCATACTAGGGAGAAATGTGTTCCCTAATGAAGCTAATCATGGAAGAAAAGGATTCTTTGTCTCTTGTTGTCTTAGTGATTCCAATAAATGTGACTTAGGATTAAATGTTTTCTATGAGATCATGTTTGTACCATACAATTGTGACCAAATGAATGGGTGGAAGATTGTGGAAGAAAGAGAAGATGTGAGAGAGCAACTGAACCTTATATGATAAAAGGGCCAACAACCTTAATGTAAACAAAAGACCTTGTTGATTTGGAAAACCAAGTGTGATATAGAATAAAAGTATCTTTCTCCTACCAAAGATGGACAAGTGATCTTTGAGCAAGGTAGGATACCAAATAGATTACTCACTATTTGGAGATGGACTTGTGATCCCAAATGAGTAAGTATAATTATGATAAATGTTTGCTTGTGGATAAAGGTCTAGTGTTGTAATCTTAGAAGTTTGTAACTAAGATGTTCTTAGGCCAAAAGATTAAATTCCAAATGGTCAAGCTCTCTTAAGGAAATTTTGGAAATGGATTGATGTGGAAAATGAGGGTGATATGGTCACTATGCATATAACTCAATCTTCTCTCACTGGAAACAAAAATCTTGGGTTTACTCTAGGGAAAGCAAACCAATTTTGAACTTTACCATTGTTTAAGATTTTGTCATAACAGTCCTATTCAGCTTCTTCTTTCTTGATGTCTTTGATAGCATATTAAAATTGTTTATCACTGTATGTTAGGCTTTTCCTTTCCTTGTAGGAAAATGGTTTGGACAATTTCACCTTCTTAGGTTGATTTTGTCGATCATGGTAGGAACAAAACAAACCCAATTACAAGACCAAGCATAAAAACTTTGCAAAAAAGTTTGTGACTAAAAGACCCAATGAATTTCAAATGCTAGACCAAATATAAGAACTCATGAAAATAATCATAGGTCAAGAGAACCCACTTACAACCATTTTACTCATTGATTCTTTAGCTCACTATTTCACTCATTTTTGGAGTTGTTTGATGTTTGGTATTGGTTTTGGATGTTTAAACTTGCAATCATGATGAACACATCAAAAATTCTAATAAGGCTTCAACTAGGATGAACAAGGATCAACTAGAGGGTGTCCTTGATAAATGCAAGGTACATGAGGCCCAAATCTATAGATGAAAAAAAATAGTGCCACATAGCCAGGAGGAGATGGTAACCCAATTCTCCACCTTCACTTCCCAAAGGTATAAAGTTCTTTGGGGCTTAGCCAAGAGTGACAAAATTTTACTTCCAAGAGAGGTGTCTTTCTATTCACCTCCTAATATTTATAATCTGCCAAAATGCTAGAGTTAAGGTTGTCCCAAGGGGTGATGAAATTCACAAGCAAGCCTCCTAAAAATAAAAATAAGACCACTTATTTCTTGTGCTCTCAAGATCACCTAAAGGCATGAGAGGAGAGAATACGTAAGTGGCCTTAGGGTTTCAAAGATGCTTGTCCTTTTTCAAAAAGCTTAGATTTTCTATCTACTTTTGAAGACACTCATGTTTAAGCATGCATTGTCCTTTCCAATTTGACATGTCATCAACATAATAAAAAGTGAGGATTCATCAACAAAAGTAAATCAATCATCTTTAACATAAGCAAATTGAAGGCAATGAAACAAATTCCCTTAAGTCATTCAAAATTGAGTGTATTCATTTTAAGCACCAAGTCCAAATGTTTTATAGAAAGCTTCTTTCTCCCTTAGTCATTCAAGATTGTATGAGAGTGTTTTAAACCTAAAATTGAAATGTTTCATTGCATTCTTCCTTGACCTTAAGCATTCAAGAGTGTATTCACTATCTAACTATTCATTCCAATGAAAAGCATATCAATTTCCTTAAGGTTCTCAATATTTTATTTGGTTACTCTACACATGAATTCCAATAAAAAGATTGTTCATTCATTAAGGAATTCAAGAGTGTGTTTGAACAACATTCATTCCAATGAAATTTATGTAAATTTCTTTAAATCATTCAAGAGTTTTCCTTAATGCATTCAAGAGTTTGTTTGACCTTTTGATATTAGTTGCAACATGCATTCCAAGGAAAAATGATTAATTCATGCAAGTTCATTTACTATTTTGAATCCTACAAGTGATTAAAATCACTACAAATCTCCAAATGATTAAAATCACTAAAAATACCCCAAAGGTTGTCTCCTGCAATAAAAACTAGATTAGAAATCCATGTATATCAATTGAATAATGAGTTAGGAATAAAAAATTATAAGTCAATCTATTAGTACTCGAAGACAACAGACACCAGGCATAGATGATAGAACATCTGAGACAACAAAACTTGCAGACGACAAAACACAAAGGAGTACAATTTACTTTTCACTAATACTTTATAGTCGCATATGATAGAACATTCTCAAAGATGCCAAAACTTCCCAGGTGACAAAAAATACAAATGAAAGAGTACTATTAATATTGATTGGAATAGATGATAGTGTATTGATGTGGAGATGACAATTTAATGATACATTAGAGTTCAATCTACCAACAATACAGACAATAGTACTGGCTAAATATCTCAAATGACAGTTTGTTAAAAGCACTAGTTTTTTAGTCACCCACTACACAGACAACCGAATGGTAGAATTTGAAGATGAAAAGGTAATTCATGGAGATGTTGAAACTTATCAAACACAACAGAAAGGTATATACTATAGGATTAAATAGTTTTGAAAATACAGGAGTGGGCAAAGACGCCAATGTACAGAAATGTTGATCTACAGAGATGACAAAGTGTCTTCACAAATGATATTGCATCTTAATAGAGATGATAATGTGTAGGTTTGGAAAGAAAGTTACAAGTTTTTATGAACTTTAACAATGGAAGACGAATGTGGGTCCCACCGGGTGTGCCAAAATGTATACGTGAAAACCTGACATGTCAGGAGCACGTATAAACAAGCAAATGTCAGTTGTACATGTTGATATCAAAGATTTAAAACAAATCAAAAATACAACTAATGTTAACTTGAGTTTTAAAACTATGCAACAAAAAAACCAGAATCCTCATGTAACCTCAAAGAAGCTCAACAAGGGTGCCCATAAGAGGCCTTATTGGTGTGTTTGAGAATGAGGGATGAAAATGTGCTCTCCCAAACACAACTATTGAATGAATCCCATGATTTAATAAATGATATGCAATGATATGAAACTAATGCTAAGATGAATGGAGAACACTTCAAATAATGGTTATGGAAGCAACCATACTTGAAAGCATTCAAAGGAATATGAATGTGGATGCAAGAAATCAAACTAAGTTAACAATGAAAATGAAAATGAACTAGCAACTACCAAAGGTTAGTAACAATGCATAAAAATCACTAAAAATCAATAGAAAGCTCTAAGTCTAAACTAGCATGATAACAATGCAAATGAGGGAGATGAGAAATGTTTGAGAGAAGGGCTCTATTTTTAAGTTTGAGTGATGTCTTGGGGAGACAAGAGATACACAAGGATTAAGAGGACAAGCCATGCAAAGGTCAACATAAGCCATTTTAGTGAAAATGATGGCTCAAGGTTTGCTCACACATGTGTGAGAAACCTTGGAGAAAGGAAAGGGGGAAAAATATGTAAGAATGTAAGACTCTTTTGAATAAATTAATAAAATAGAAGCTTTATTGGATCTTGAGTTGCTCACACATGTGTGAGCAAATACTTAGGAACTAAGATGTGGTTAGAAAGGTATTTAGGATTAATTAAGTGGGATTAATTAATGGGTAGGCTTAGAAGGATGAGAGTGATGGGTGTAGACTAGGTTTTAGGTGGGATTAGGATTAAATTAAATAGGATTTGACTTAATCACAAGATTATAGAATTTAATAAAGTGGAGGGAATTAAATAAATTAGAATTTTATTTAAAGGGGATTTTATGGAGCACTATGTATTAAATAAATTTAATACATTAGAGGTGATGTATTTAAATTAAGTTTAAATACCTTAGGAAAATGAACCTATTTAATTAAATAATTTTCAATTAAATAAGTAGAAAAATATGACAAATATAATTAATTATATTGTCAAAGGAAATATTAAATGAATTAATATAGCATTTGGGACGATTTTAAGCATCTACACTCATGTTAGTAAAAATGAGACATGGATTATTGAAAGCAGATATTCACATCACATGACTCGTGTTATAGACAATTTTGATAAGCTAGAAGAATGTGATGGAAGATTTGTAAAGCTTGGAAATGATGTTCCATATCCTATGAAAGGCAAATTTTAATTGATGTTGAATGATGAGATAAGATCTTATGATGCTTACTGGGTTTAAGGACTAACATATAACTTGTTGAGTGTTACACAATTGAATAACATAGGTCACAAATTAGGGTTTTAGAACATAAAGGTAAAGATCTATGATGGTGATGGGAACTTGATTGGAACTGGTGAACAAACAAGAGGTAACATATTTTACCTAGACCCTATTATTAGAACATGCCTATTTTCTATAGTCAAAGATGTGTGGTTATGGCATTAGAGACTATGTCATGTAAATTTTGGAAATATGGTCAAGGTGAGTAGAAAGAAGAAAGTAAGGGCTTACCGAACTTGCATAAACTTGATAATACTATGTGCAAGCAATGCCAATTTAGTAAGATGACTAAGTCTATTTTTCAAGTAAGTCACATTCATCCAAGGATATTATGAATTTAATACATATTGATTTGTGTGGTCTTATGAGGGTTGAGAGCTACTGTGGAGATATATATTTCATTATGTTTGTTGATGATTTTTCTAAAATGATGATTATTATATTTATAAAGTTCAAATCCTATACTTTTGATATGTTTGAGTGGTATAAAGCTAGAACTGAAAAGGAAACTAGTAAACAACTAAAATGTTTGAATTATGATAGAGGTGGTGAGTTTATGTTTGATGAATTTACTAACTATTGTGTTGAGCATGGAATTAAGAGACAATTTTTTGCACCAAGGACACCATACTAGAATGGGATTGTGTAGTGAAGAAACGGATCTATTGTTGATTGTGCTAGAACACTATTGATTAAAAAAGGAATTGCAAAAATATTTTGGATATAAGTTATAAGACCTAAAATTTATACTCTCAACCAAGTTTAGTTAAAGAAAGGAACAAAAAAGATACCATATGAACTCTCGTATAGTCATACACCGAATGTAAGTTATTTCAAAATCTTTGGAAGTAATTGTTATATTATTAAAGATGCAAATGGGAAGTTTGATTCAAAAGGTGATGAAGGTATACTCCTTGGTTACTCTACTAGGAGAAAGGCTTATAAATGTTTGAACAAACTGACTAAAATAATGATTGAAAGTGCAAATATTAGAATTGATGAGTTTTTAGGTAAGAATGATGAGGAGAGCAAGAAAGAACCTGTGGACTACAATAGATTTTTGTCTATTCAAGATGATACATCTAACACTGTACCTAAGCACTAGACTAAGTCTTTAAAATGGTACACCCAGAAACAACAAAGAGCTACTACGAAAAAACCTACATTACCTGAGCCACAAACAGAATATCCTAAGAAGAATGTTGAACCCCAACTAAGTGATGATAACGCTAGAGATCATAGAATTGAGCATGTCTTAGAAAAGTATGTGATAAATAATCATTCACAAGATCAAATCATTAGAGACAAGAGTGTTGGAGTTATGAAAAAAATTAAGTTAAAAAGCAATACGTGTTTGATTGTTGAATTTGAACCTAGAACTCTGAAAGATGAACTTGATAATGATGACTAGATCAATGTTATGAATGAGGAGATAGATCATATTGAAAAGAAAAATACATAAAGACTGGTATCAAGACCCAAAAACAAAAATGTGATTGGAACCAAATGGATATTAAAGAATAAATTGAATGAGAAAGGAGGAACAAAGCCAGACTTGTTTGTAAAAATTATGCCCAAGAAGAATGAATTGACTCTAGAGAGACATGTGAACCTATTGCAAGATTTGGAGTTAGAATACTATTGGCTTATGCAACTTACAAGAGATTCAGAGTCTATTAAATGGATGTTAAGTCTACATTTCTAAATGGAATTCTAGAGGAAGAGGTCTACATTAAAATCTCAAAGGATTTATGGAGCTAAATCAGAAGCACCTGGTATGTAAACTAAAAAAAACATTGTATGGATTGAAGCAAGCACTGAGAGCATGGTATGAAAGATTACATTCATATTTTATCAGAACTAGATTTGTTAGAACAAGTGAAACAATAACCTATACTTGAAAAGTGAAGTTGAAAATAAGGTCTTGATTGTTGTAATACTTGTTGATGATATAATATTTGGTGGTAATGATGTATTGTGCAAGTCATTTGTTGATCAAATGAGAAATGAATTTGAGATGTCTATGTTTGGTGAGATTTTTTTTTTCATTGGTTTTCAAGTTCATCAAATAAAAGGAGATATTGAAGACATTTGGCATGGATGAGTCAAGGCCAGTTTGCACTTCTATTTCCACTTGATGCAATTATATAAGGAAGACAACACTGCTGAAGTAAATGAGATGTACTATAGATCAATGATTGGAAAGCTGCAGTATGTGGTACACAACAAACCTAATATTAGATATGTAGTTGGTATAGTTGTAGCATCCTCAACCAATCCTAAGGAGACACATATGATTGCAGTTAAGAGAATATTAAGATATTTGAATGGAATAGAAGAATATGGAGTATGATATAAGAAAAAAGGTAATTTTGAGCTAAGATTTTATAGTGATTTTAATTGGGAAGGAAATGTTGATGACAAAAAGAGTACAAGTGGTGGAGCTTTCTTTTTAAGAGAAAGGTTGATTACATGCTCGAGCAAGAAACAAAGTTGTATATCACATTCTACTATTGAAGCTAAGTGTATTGTTGTTGTTATTAACTATTCAAATATTGTTTGGATCAAGAAACTATTGGAAAGTATGCAAGAGGAAGTCATTGAACCATGTTACTATCTATTGTGATAATACAAGTGCTATTAACGTATCAAATAATTATGTGATGCAAGCCCAAATCAAGAACACGTCTATCAAGCATCACTACTCAAGGGGACAAGTTCTGGAAAAATAAGTAAGATTAGAGTATGTGAAGCCTAAGGAGAAAATAGAAAACATATTCACAAAGGCATTGCCTAAGGATGCTTTTGCATATCTAAGAGGTAAGTTAATGGTCCTTCCTCTATCAAGGATTCACTAAGAAAGGAATCATATTGAATTAATTCATGGATAATCATAATATCTTTATGGATTTGATGCAAGAGCTCACTCTTTAAGAATAATTTTGAAGTTGTGAAAATGATTTCAATGATGCAGGTGTAATCAGTTCATGAAAGGTATAATATATAACTACAAGGTTTTATAAGTTTCTAAATCAATCTTATAGTTACCTTTGGCATTATTGTCAAAGGGGGAGAAGAATAAGAAGGAAGGTATGAAACAAACATCAAATGGAGAAGAACAACAAGAGTGATGAAGAGAAGCAAATTTGTATAAGGAAATGAGTCAAAGGGGAAGAATTAGTCAAAAGAGAAAATAAGTTGAAGATGCTTCTAAATGGAGAAGTATATCCTAAGGGGGAGCATTATTGGAAACTGCAACTGCAACAATTGTTATATTTTCATTGATGACAAACCTTATTGGTGAAATAGTTGCTACCTAAAGAGAGTGCCATATCAAGATTAATGATGAAGAGGATTTGAGAAGAAAATATAACAAGAGGACCTAGTGGAAAGGTTAAGTTATGTGGAAATTAAAAAAGGTGCCTAATCAAAAGTTGGAATTTGACAAGATAATGTATTGTTTAATCATAATACTAAGTAGAGAAGATAGTTGAGTTGAATCCTAGAAGAGATAATCAATGAAGTACCAAATGCATAGGCTAAACTGAGCTTCAAAGCATAAGATTAAGGAACTTATAGTTGAAGTCAAGTTGTGCTAGTGTCGACAAAGTGAACAATTGAAGCCAAGAAAATATAGTGTCAACCAAGCACCAATAAAGACTAACTATCAAAAATTTTGGATTGAGTGAAGTTAGTGTAAGCCAAGCAAGATAATTAGTGATGACCATGTTATCTAGTGATGAACAAGGATGAGGAACACAGTATTGATCAAGTGTTAGCATTTGTTAGTTTGTGAAGGAATTAAGATTCCTAGCTGACATAGTTGAAATTTCATATTGGTCAAAGTGCATGAAGGATAAGTGTTCATGAGATAGAAAATTTAATGCAAGAGAAACTTTGTTTGAGAATTTATAGGCATGGATTCAAAGAGAAGTTTTGAGAAGCATCTAGAAGGAGAATGGATAAATGAAAAGATAGAAGGATTTAATGAATCTGACCTAACCCTAAGATCAACAGTGATGTTTAAGTGGAAAAAGATCAAAGCTACCTATTTGAGGAGGCATGAGGATTAATCTAGAGGTTACCAATAGCTAATTTTGTTGACTAGTGAACTAGAGTAGAAGGATGAGAAGAAGGAGAAGAGAAGAAGTGAAGAGTGATTACTTGAATGATTTTCCAAGAAGATTAGATACATTGATGGGGACATGAATGGAGTTTAGTCAATGACTTAGAAAATGAGCTACATTGTGATCTATATTTGCAAAGTGAGTTGTATTTATCAAATCAACCTATTTTTACTTTCTAACCATTATATCAATTAAAATCCTTTAATCAAGGTTGACCTAATAGTCATTTGTAAATCCTTTAATCAAGGTGACATTCTAATAGGATGTTCATAAGTCCTCTAACAAGGCCACTCCTAACTGGGTGGTTAAATCCTTTAATAGGATGTATTATAACCTTTAATAGGGTTGGCTCCTTATAGAGCTCACTTCAGAAGAGTGAAAAATTGGTGACATGTTGCTAGTGGTTTTTCCTAAATTGGGTTTCCACATTAAATCCTAGTGTCTTACTTGTATGGATTTTATCTGAGATGTATTATGATGTAATATTTTATATTTTGCAAGTTAGTAATTATTGAGACTGTGGACTACAAATTTATGTTATTTATAAGTTACTATAAACACTAAGCTACTTAATGAATAGATCTAAGTTGTTTGAAGTATTCAAAATTTTAATTGGTACATCTAGACTTGAGGATAATTGATTCACCCTCCCCCCCTCCCTCAGTTATTCTAAATCATTATAACAGAGCATATGATGTTGTAGATTGAGCATGAGAGCTTGATTTAGAAAAAAGATCATGAAAGTTGGTTATTGTTTCATAATGTAATATAATGTATAATGTCTTATATGTTACCATCAATGACAAAGGGGGAGATTGTTAGCCCTAACTAATAATGTTGTTAATGTATGTGAAAGAATCCATATCAAATGCTATGTTTTCATTGATGTCAAGCCTTAATCGGTTAGGCATTATGCTGATTCGATGGAGTGTCAAATCATTTGATTGATGAAGATGATTTGAAGAAAGTATAATGATTATGTAAGTGGTTATAACTATATGGTATCCAATAGGCACTAGAATGAGTTAGAATCTGATGGTATAATGGTGGTTTAATTATTTTACATGATTTTATTAAGTATTGAGATCATGTATAAGAAAGACAATTTGGTCACTAAGTGAAGAATCAAAGTATTACCAAGCTACTACAATTGTCACCGAGCACCTGATGAACAAGTATAAGATGTACAGTATTAACTAAGTAGTTACAATGTTAACCGAACCTAGTGTTGACTAAGAAAGATGTAGTGTTAATTGATCATCAAAAATAAAGAACACTTTAGAAAAGATTTAATTTGAGTCTTAAATTTGATGAAAATAAAGATTGTTTGAGAAGTTTTGAAGATAAGGATGAAGTTGGTTATGAGATCAATGACTGTAGAAATTGAAAGAATATTTGATGAAGGATATTTGACAATTAGAATTGGAGCACAAATTTCAAGGTAGAAGGATAATAGTTTAATGTTTAGATTCAATGAATCTAAGCTTGATGAAGATCTAATGATTTTGATCAAGTGAAAAAATATGGAAGATTCTAGAGGAGTGGAAAGAATTTCCTTTTTAAAGGATGAACCCATTTTTCATTGTTTCTGGTCAATTAAAGAAGAAAGTAATACCTAGAAAGATAACTAAGTAGAACTACATTGCAAAGATCAAGTAAAAGAAGTGCTAAATTAATGTGTGAATGAGTGGATCAGATAGAAGGAAGCAAAAGGAAGAAAGAGGGTAAATAGAGGAAAGAGACAAAGTGACATAGAGATCTCAATAATAAAGTTAGTGCTAAACCTAATCGATCATTTTATTGTTACTCTCTAACTATTGTCTTAACCAAGTGGACCTAATAGTCTTATTTATAAATCCATTGTATGATGGCATTCTATTGAATTTTTTGTAAGTCCTTTACAATAGACCACTCTTTAGATATTTAAGGAGTGATAAGGTATAGATGATATTTGGTGAAAATCCTCCAACAAGGTCATATTAACAATATGTATGTAACAAATTTAACAAGGTTGGCTCCTAATAGATCTCACTTTAGAAGAGTGAAATTTTTGGGTCAGCAGTCCTACGTGGTTTTTCCTTAACAGGGTTTATGCATTAAATACTTATGTCAAACTTGTGTGGATGTTTATTGTGTTGCATGTTTATTTTATGTTTATTGTTTATTGTTCCAACTATGTACATGCTAAAATTTTACTCTAATACTCGATAGAAGAAGTTAAAATTTTGTTGGATAATTAAGTTGAATGTTAGATGTGGTTATCGAGCTAGTGATCTAAAATATTAAAGAGTTTAAGTTTGTGAAAATAATTTTAAGGCCTATAGGATAACTGGTTATAATTGATTCACCTCCCTCCCTCTTAAAGTTATCTATCAAAATGTATTAGATGCATACAGTTGGGCATCTAGACAATTTGTACAGTAGGGTAAGTCAAAGGTATTCATTTTCAATACAAAACTTGGTTCTTAAAAATCCATTGCAAAATTATTCAAGGTTTGCATTGGCAAGTCATTGAGTAAGTTTTTTGATATGCCACTTTTAAATTATTTAGAAGTAATGACCTCTGGAACGTTATAGTGGATGATTTTTTTCTCTCAAATGGAAGGATGGAAGGTTTGTTGGCATACTTTACCTCGCCACCTGCTAATGTTCAAAACTATAATTTTGACAATGCCTATATTCTTAATCTCTTGTTTTAGGATTCCAAGGAAGATGATTATGGTGACCCAACAAAGAATCCAAAAGTTCTTGTGGAATAAAAACTATAAGCAAGATAAATTCCCTCTAAGGACATGAGAGACAATTTGTCAATCGAAAGGTGAGGGTGGTGCAGGTTTGAGATATTAGAAGATCCTTAACATGACAAGGGGTGGCAAGTGGATTTGGTTGATGTTCTCTTAGATGGATCGTATATGGGTTAAAGTTCTAAGATCAAATTTCTTATATAGCATGGAGGATGAAAGGATATTAATAAAAGTCAATCCATCAAGGGGTTCGACTATGGGATTTCATGATTAGTTATAGAAGTCTAATTTTAGATCATGTCACATGGTAAGTTGGTAATGGGTCCCAAGAAAATTTCTATTAATCTCATTTTGGTTTTGATAAAGTAGTAAGAAAACACTTATTCATTATTCAACAGAGAACAATGCAAACCGAGTGCATAGTGCATGTCAAGTGAATAGAGTGAGCCAAGTGATCAATGTGAACTGAGCGAACAAAGCATGTTGAGCATAAGTCTCCAAATAATACATGCCAATAAATATGGTAGTTAGTGTCAAGTACTAGTATGTGTTGAGTAGACAATGTGTATCAAGTCACTTAGGTGCCAAGCAGTCAAATTGTGCTAAGCGATTCAGGTGTCAAGCTATTCAGAAGCCAAGTATTAGTATATAGAGCACAATGAAGGCCCAACATCAGAGCCTACAAATGCTAAGTGGATAGATGTTTGTAATGGCACAAACTTCTATGTAAACCATTTCTGGCTGACATGAACATGAATTTTCAATCATAAGGAATAAGAAGGAAGTCATATTACGTATGCGTATGCTATGCATGCAACCAATCAGATTGAGGGAAGCATTAGGTAGTAATATGGATCAACCACAGTTGTTCATTCTAACCTAATTTTATATCCATGATGTTTATAAAAGGACACCCTAAGGGTAACCTAATTTTACAAAGGAGGATACTAATGAGAGTATTTGGTGCAAAGGAAGCATGGAAAAAATGGCTAAGATGGAGTTTTCCAATGAAGAATCAGTCTAAAAGGAATAGAGACAAGAAGTGAAAGGTTAGAGAAGATAGATCTGATCAGAAGGATCAAGAGATAACTAGTAAAGAGGAGATTTTACATCAAGTAGCAAGGTTCTAATTGAAGGATTGGGTGTTGGATTATTCTAACAGGTGATATAGAATAAATCTCTTAACAGAGTAGTCTTAACAGGCTTTTGCAAATTTCTTAACTTAGCATTTACTTTATCGTGAGTTAAAATCCTTTAGCAAGGTGAGACCTAACAGTCTTTGTAAGCCTTTGATAGGACATACCTCTCACAGGGTATATCATAGTTTATGATCAAAACATTGTAGCCGTAATAAGCCACACTTTACAACTACAATAGTGAAGATTTGTGGGTGCCATCCCCACCCTAGTTTTACCTTCTCCTTGGATGCTTTCTGGGTAACCAAAATCTCATGTGTTATGTGTTGATTTATTTCATGTTTTGGATGTGATGAATGGTTACATGTTTCAGTTTACATGTTAAGTTATGAGATGGATGTTTTGTGAAATGTTTTAGAGGTAAAAGTTTTAAGTGTTGATTCACTCACCCCCTTCCTAGAACTTGCTTTCCCATTATTAATTCCAACAATTCTTAGAGTGTTTCTTGGGACAAATATAGTGTTTTGGAAAATTAGGATATTTCCTAACATATTATTGAAGCAAAAAACATGTCTTGTGGTCTTAAGGTTGGAGATTTTGTGGATTAGAGGACTATGTTGTCTGGCAAGTCGATAAAGTGGAAAGCCCTGCCTTCACTGGATATCTCTCCTATAGATCAAGAAATTTTAAAAGGTATATTAGATAGTAGGGACATGATTGGTTCAACAAATTGGGATGTACTTAAGTGGTGCAATTCAAAGAGTGGAAGATACTCTATAAATTTAGGTTACACTTTTCTATAAAATCATCACAAGTTAGTAGAGTAGAAACAAAGTTTATGTTGGCATGGTTCTTTCTTGTGAAAGACGAGAGTATTTTCTTAGTTAATAGGTGTTTAGGGGGGAATGGGAGACACTTTTATAGAACTAAAAATCTCCCAATTATGAGGCTTACTAAGCCATTCAAATATGTGTATTGGAGAAAGAGGAGAGTTTCCAAGTATGATTCTACTTATCATCCAAATTAGATTAGATATAACCCAAAGGAAGAAGGGAGCTAATACTAAATTCAAATTATAAAGAGGAATGCAATATAAGAAAATGTACTCGTTGGCCCTTGATAGGATAATGTGAATATAAAATTGAACTAATTGCTTAAATAATGTAAATCTAGATGTTATGTAAGCACAATCAGACCAATTAAGTTATATATTAGGGTAAAGATATGAAAGGAAATAAAATATAAATGAATCATGTTGAAATATATATAGGAAGATGTGATTTAGCTCCAAAACTTGTTGATCTAAATTATATCTCAATATATGTTCGTGTATCTCATAATGAAATGATGAAAGGAAGAAAACTCATAAATCTCCCCGAAATGGAAACTAAAGGACTAGGTCAACTTGGGAAGACATCCTACAACTAGGTTGACATAGTTTGATAATCTAAAACTAATTTCTCCAGAAAGCTCCCAAAAATTAGGTTCCATATCCACAATCCTTTCACTAATGATCTTGTAAATCAACACAAAAAATAAAGGTTTTGGGGTTGGGGTTTGATGAGGGCTTCGCTTGGTCAAGCCCTAGGTTATGGAATTAACCATAATTGAAAAATGTAAATGTAAATGACTAAAGGACAAGAGAAATGTTAGAAATCACCTTTCTTAAAACCCTTATTTATTAGGATTTTGTATGTAAATGTATTGTAGATCTTGAATTAGGAATGTAGGCTATCTCCACTCCTTGCAACAGATCTACCACAATCCCATCATCATTGCATGGTTATAAGAGTGCATAAATAAAGAAGATGATGCATTATTCAATGTAGATCTCCTCCCTTTATGGCCAACAATAAGATAGATCTTGAAGAGGAAATGCTCACAAAGGATCCTTTAATTCTAGATGGAAATCTCCTTGCTTAAATTCATGAAAATCTTGAATACTTGAACTCCTTGAATGCAAAAGGGAAAAAATATGGACTTGAGAGAAAGAGCTTGAGAATATGAGTTATCAAAATGAATTCTCTAAGTCTTCGTATATATGAGTTTTTGGGTGGGAAAATAATGCATGTCAAATGGATAATGGAAAAAAAACCAATTAAATCCCTCAGACCTTTCAAGTTGTGAGCTTTGAAACCTTTGGGGACTAGGTCAACTTGGGTTGACCTACTCTAGAATAGGTTGACCTGGTCCTAGAGATTAGGTTCAGGAAGCCACAGAGATAAGGGGTAGATAATAGAAGGAATAAGGTTAAAAGAGGAAGAGGGGGAGGAAAAAGGAGATTGAGCACATGCATATCTAGGTCCAAAGAGGTTATTATGAAGAGGGATCTAAAAGGTATTAAAAGGAAAGTGTGTCCATTTTAAGCTAGTGCATTTAGCCCCCACTTTAGCAAGAGTATGAGTTTCCTCAAACTCACAATAAAGTAGATCAAGAGAAATAAAAAAATCTTATCATGATTTAGGAGTAAAATAAATCATCAAACACCCAATAGACTTGAGTTTTTTCCACATCCATAATCTTGATAAGAGAGATAAGTTCTACAAAAGAGGGGTGTAGTTACTTTCCCAATAAGGTTTGTATGCCTTATTGTAAACCACACAAGAAAGAGAAAAAGGGGAAATGGTCTTCATAAAAGAAAAGGAGAAGATGTTGAATGGTCTAGTAAGTGTGTGTGACATGCTAGATAGCCCATCGAAGATGAACTAAATGGTCTAGAAAGTGTGTATGGCATGCTACTCAACCATCGAGTGATTTGACTTCAAGCGAACTCCATGTCCCGAAAAAGAATAATTAAAAGGCAACCCAAGCATAAGGATGTGTGTGTCCTTAAGGGATCGAAAACAAGATCAGGCTTCCTAGACTATTAGTAGTCAAAAGAAGGTTCAAAATAAGCATCGGGCCTCCCAAGCTATCAATAGTTTAGAGAGAGATCCAAAAGAGACCAAGCCCCGGGAATGGTTCCTATAAACTAGAAAGAAAAAACTAGAGAGGGGTAAACATGAAATAACAATGCATAGATTTGGGTATACCTTAAAAATCATACCAAGCACTAAAGGCTGAAGTAGTCCAAATTATATATAGAATCTATATTTGTATTCCATGGACAAAGGATGAGTGGACTGTATGCCCCCACATTAATGTGATTGAAAACACCTTAATGGGAGCAATAACTTTAGGCGAGGCGTACATGCATCCACTGAATAACTTTTCCACCATGACATGCCCCTAGGTAGAGAAACATATCAAGGTAAATGAACACATAACAAAAAGAAAGAGCACAAAAGGGATCTACTAACTTTGGGGTTAGTAAGATTATACGATAATATGTAATATTATATCAAGTATAGAAATATACCATTCCCTGAAGGAAGTAGAGCTATGACACAATTGAGGGAAAAACACATAAGAGCTACAAAGAAGAGTCTTTTTGGGTCAATAACATGGAGACCAAAAATAATCAATCCTACCATATCATAGGAAACCAAGAAGACTATACAAGATCATTGGTATGAATAATAGCACAAGCATGACATAACTTGTGACAACATGTAGAACTAAATAGAATCAAATAGAATAATGTGTATGACAAGGTGAGTAATTTATCCTCTTGAGCTCAACAAAGCAACAAGGATCATCTAAAGTAATCAAAATACAAAAACATCAATCATAAAAAAAACACAAGAACACAAAGACTACTAGGATGAATAAATTCCACTTCAAGCATTCAGCGTGCCCCCCTCCCCCATCTCGATCTAAAATGCTAGGGGAAGGATGGTGACTAATGGGAGCAACACTATCCATTATAGTAGGAATCATAATAAGTTCTAAGAAAGGAATTTGAGAGTTACTATGATCATTACTAGAAGTGATTGTAAGCTATGTACAAAGCATGTCAGGAAAATCACTATCCATATCAATTAATTCTTCATCACTACTATCTAAAGTATATTTAATATCTAGATTAATAGAATCAATCATCATGTTTAAATCCAAATGTATAATTTTATCTTTTTTAACTTCCTCCAAGGTCTCACACATGGTTTAATCAAAGGAAGGTAAAGGTTGAGAAGAAAGAGAATGAATTGTAGCCTTAGCTTTAGCTTGACATTTCTTGTGATGCTCATGAGTATGTTGATTACGAATAGTCCTATGAGATATGGTAGAAGGATTAGGATCAACTACCATAGGTTCTAGAGAAGGAACATCAATGGGTTTAGTAGATGTAGAGGAAAGAATAGGTTCAAAAGTAGAAGGAGCAGTAGGCATGATAGTTGTAGGTGAAGAACCCTTAAGAAGACTTAGCTCAATGATCTTGGCTACTTTATGTTGTTGATAATTTTTATAGAGATGATCAGGATGAATAGGTGGCTTTTTAGGATGAGATGGCAAATAAAAATCAATCTCAAAAAAATTTCTAGGGTGCAATGGTTTATAAAGAGAATGATTAATGGTAATAATGTTTCCATCATGAGGGAATTTAAGACATTTATAAATAGGAGAAGTTGCAATTTACGTGAAAGAAAGCCATGGAATACCAAGTCTAACTTGAAATTGATCAAAAGTAGGAATAAAATGAAGTTAGTAAAAAATAAATTTCCCTGATAAAGTAATAGGTGAATTGATAGAACCTTCATGACAATAAAGAAAACCATCAAAAGTTTGAATCCACATAGGAGTAGTGTTGTAAGTATCTCTATTTAGTCCTTTATTAAAAAGGTGTTCTTCGATAGTAATATTCACAATAGAGGAAGGATCAACCAAAGTACCATGAGAAGGAATATGAAATTCTCTAGCAATGATGTAAAGAGGACCATTAGGTGCCTTAAACATAGCAGACTAACTAAAGGTAATACTAGGTGTCTATTCAAGTTCATGTGGAGAAGAAATAGAAGGTAGAGGTTCTAACTCAACATGATTAACCAAATGATTCACTTCTTGTATCTTCTCATTTTAATAAATATGGTTATCAAAAGAAGAGTTTTGATTAATAGCATTCATTGAGTGAGAAGGAAAAGGATTAGCAAATTAGCAAATTCTAATTAGGTGGTGTAATGGACTTATTCATGTTATTATCTTGAGCATCAATAGATATAGCCTTAGAATCAATAAGGTCCTAAATAGAATTCTTCAAACCATAATACTTTTGAGTATCATGACCTCATTGACGGTGATATTGATAGAAAACATTTGAATCAAAAGACTTAGGCAATGGTTTACTAGTACCAATAGGATAAATAGGAGGAAGATTAAGAACACAAGCATGAAGTTGTTGGTGTAAATAAATATTTACTTATTACACTTTACTTAAGTTTACTTAGGTCAATGCATTATTTTATTATTTCTTAGTTTGACACCTAGGAGTTTGCGTACTCTTATGAGTTATCTTGTTGACAACACTAGAGTAAGCAACTCTAATTCAGCACATGGTGTCTATAACACTAGAGTTTGCATAATTAACTAAGTTGTCCTGTAGACAACATAGTTATTTTCACTCTTAATTAAGCACATGGTGTCTACAACATACTTTTGCATGCTACACCTTTGTAGGCTTATCCTCTCATCATTGCACTTACTCCTATGCTTAATGGAGGATAATCCACACTTGGTGGACATGTGCCTTGTTGTAAGACTTATCAGTGTGTTGACTCCTAGGAATTCTAGAAGCAATCCAGAGGCTTTTATATTCAGGCACTCCTAGTGTGTATGTATAGAACATTGAATGATAATAAATCAATTTTAGATATTGTTATTTTAATCATACCTTGTTGGTCTATTCTTGTGCTTGTGCTTGAGTTCCTTGATCTTGGGTGATTTTTCCCTAAGGCAAATTCTTGCATGGTATTAGAGCTATACCAAATTCTTACATGGTATCAGCGCTGAGGGAATTTCTCTTCACATAGCCATTGGAGACCGATCTTGCTTCACCTCTCTGAGGACACCTCGACTCAGATCTAGAGTATCCATAGATATTGGGACCATCTAGAGCCAAAGCGAACCTTACCATTGCATCTGGAGCATCAATTTAGTAAAAATTGACTATAAATTTGCCTATATTTGGCCATACTCAAATTTGAGGCAAAAAAATTTTGCAAACTGGCACCCGAAGGCCTAATTTGCAGAATTGATATGATCATTTCAAATCTCTAAATTTAATTTTCATATCTGCATATTTTATTATTTCAGTCTTTGCAATTTCTCTGCATTATTTTTCAAATCTGTATATTTTGTCCAAAAAAAATTTGGTCATCAAGTGAGTAGAAGAGATTTTTTGCAGGTGAAGATTAGAGCTTGCTGGTACAAATTAGATATTGGCATCATATTCAGAAGGTCAACAAACCCCCAAATTGACTTATATTTCATCAAAATTAGACATCTGAGGTGAAATCTAGAGCCAATTGATTTTTGGAGGCGCGACGACGATGATTCAAAAAAAATAATAACAAAGGTGATTTTCAAATAGCGATATCTCCCTCATACGGACTCCTTTTTGCGAGCAATTTTTTTGTTTTGGGGTAGAATTTTGTGATCTACACATTGGTGTAGGATGTTTGATACCTCTATTCCTAAGTTTTTTTGCAAGTCACAAATCTCTTTTTTTGCAACCTCAAATGCTTAGTATGGGTTCATCTAGACACATAAATAGGTTCCATTTTTTTTAAAGTGCTTAATTTTTTGTCTACTTTCTAGATCTATGATCAAATTATAGGCTTGTGTGGATAGAAATATCACTTTCATACTTAGGGCCTTTTATGCATTGTCTTGCTTTGATCACTTTGCAAAATTGTTATACATCTAAGCCACAATGCTTAGTTCTATATTTGAACCACAAAAGGCAGTTGTAAACAGCAAAATCAGAAGTCCACTTTGTACATTTTGACAAGTGCCCTATTGTAAGTGCACTATCTATAAAGTGCTTAATCATACATTGGGGGAGGTTGATTGGGTTTTTTTGCATTTTGCGGGGTACACTGATTGGTACATCATGGCTGAGGAAGATTTAATTACCTTGACAACACAAAACTATAAGTAGTGGAGTCAATTGGTCCTCATTTATCTTAGTCAACATAATGCTTTTCCATATGCAAAAGGACTTTCATAAAATGGTGACACTGGTTCCATCATCTGTTGTGCACTTTTTCTACATATGGATATAGAGGTTATGGATTCACTTGATGACATGAAGTCAACTAATTTATATGATATTTGGATCTATCTTTGGGATATGTATAGAGATCCACACATTCCTCCATTCCCAAAAGATCTTTTACCTCTAGTTTTAGCTACATCCTCTCCAGATGAGATCACACATCCTGATGCTCTTGTTGCGTTTACTGATATAGTTCCAGCTACAGATGCTCCTAATTTAGTGTAGTAGGATTTTCCATGTCTTCCTACTTTAGCTTCATGGAATGACTTCCTACTAGATATTGTAGGTCTATTCATGGAGTCTCACATTGAAAATGTGGGAGACATCATCAATGATATTCATCTTCTCTTTTTTGAGGTGAATATTTCATCCATTGCCATAGTGATAGGTTCATGTACTTCAGCACAATAGGGTACACCTTGTTTTCTAGCTTCAACATCAATGGATGACTTCTTGACAGACATTGAAGGTTTGTTCATGGAGTCACACATAGCATATTTTGGAGATGACATTGATGATATACATCTTCTCTTTGATGAAGAAGATCCTTCTTCAAATGTTGAGAGGGCTCACTTCGACCCTCCTATCCATTCTCTACATGATCAGTCTTCACAAGTTGATGTGATTGTGGATCCTTATGTACAATAGTTGCAGGAGGTCTCTTTATCATTTGAGGAGATAGCTTGTTCTTTGAGGCATGTTCTACATCCATCCTTGCTAGATCTACTCTTCTTCTTTTCAGCAATATTGGAAGGGAAGACTATTAACATCGACACAGGGACAAATAAGTAGGTTTCAAAGACACCATTCATCTTCAAGATTCTTTCTACACATAGGGAAAGCATCTCACATGTACCTCTGCTATTGTTTCTTCCAAAGGGGAGGAACATTATTTAGTAGTCATGGATCAGCTTCTACATTGGAGCAGCTTTCACTGATCGGCACTTTACATTAGAGGGGGAACTACCTTGTCTCCTCCTTCTTCTCTTTTATGGGGGGTACTTTTTCCTCTTATGGGGTTTTGTCCTTCTACTTCTCCTTTTTATATACTTGATGTATGTCATAATGGGGGAGTCTTGATTACTCCATCCATCCATGCATCTTTTTTTTTCATCTCTCTTTTTGGGGGAGGGTTTTTCCCATGAGGTTTTCCCTCTTTCTCCACTTTATGAGAGATTGCATTGCACTTTGTACATGGGTACCTAACATGGCCTAGTAGCCGGGACCCATCATGCATTTTCATCCTAGCTTTCGTAAGCTTAACAGCATTTCCCTAAGTTGCACTTAAGGGGGGGTGTTGGTGTAAATAAGTATTTACTTATTACACTTTACTTAAGTTTACTTAGGTCAATGCATTATTTTATTATTTCTTAGTTTGACACCTAGGAGTTTGTGTACTCTTATGAGTTGTCTTGTTGACAACACTAGAGTAAGCAACTCTAATTTAGCACATAGTGTCTACAACACTGGAGTTTGCATAATTAACTAAGTTTTTATGTAGACAACACAGTTATTTGCACTCTTAATTAAGCACATGGTGTCTCCAACATAATTTTACATGCTACACCTTTGTAGGTTTATCCTCTCATCATCTCACGTACTCCTGTGCTTAATGGAGGATAATCTACACTTGGTGGACATGTGCCTTATTGTAAGACTTATCAGTGTGTTGACTCCTAGGCATTCTAGAAGCATTCCAGAGGGCTTTATATTCAAGAACTCCTAGTGTGTATGTACAAAATATTGAATGATGATAAATCAATTTTGGATATTGTTATTTTGATCATACCTTGTTGGTCTATTCTTGTGCTTGTGCTTGAGTTCCTTGATCTTGGGTGATTTTTCCCTAAGAAAAATTCTTACAGAAGCAACCTACTCATCAGCTCGAACAAAGGAATAGATAAAGGAGTATACTGATGATTAGGACAAAATATAAAAGAAAAAGTAGTCATACCTTGGGATGTAGGAGCAACTTGATCATCAATTGTATTTGTAAATTTGATTTTGATGAAATTTTTAGGTTTAGAGAACTTGTTTGAATTTATGGTGGCATCACTCTTATCACTACAGATAGGAGCCATTAGAGTAGATCTCTTGAGTTGATTCACTTGTAACTAGTAATGGTGAAGCACTACACATAAATGTGAAATGAGGTATACTTGGTAAGGAGAATCGTATCCCTAATGTCTTTTTGTAAATTAGAAATAAAGATACATTGAATATTATGATCAGGCTTAGGATAAGAAATCTAAGCATACAAATGTTTAAATCTACTACTAAATTCAATAACTTTCTCTTTAACATTTTGCTTACAATGCATTAAATTAGTTAAAGAAATTTGAGGACCAATATTATTATGAAGTAGTGGAATGAAAACATTAGCAAGAGTTTGAAAAGAATCAATAGAATAAGGAGGTAGAGAGAAATACCATTGCAAGGCTCCATCGCTAAAAGTACGTGGGAACAACTTATCCATAAGCCTACAGTCATGAGAAAAATCACTACATATAGTTTGGAAAGTTTTAACATGAATTATAGGATCTCCCTTACCATTATAAGTCTCAAGATGAAGTACCTCAACATGTTTTGAGATAACAACATGAATTATATCTAAGGAAAGGGGATTAACAACATCACATGTAGGAATATTGTACTTAGATTGAGTTAATTGAGCAACTTGTTGTTGTAGAACAGTGATGGTTTGAAATAATGTACTAATGGTAGGATCAAAAGAAACACTAATAGGCATAGGTATGCTAGATGGATTAGGAAAGTTATAAGAAGTAGAAGGAATATGTAGAGATGTTGGTGGAGGGTTAGAAGGAATGAGAAAAGGGTTTGAATAAGTAAAAAGGAATTGCATTATATGAAGGTAACGAAGAAGGAATGGAAGTAGGAGGAACACTCATAGGAAGTGAAGGGCTAGGAATACCAACACTTAAAGGAGTGGAAACATGGGTAGAAGCATCATAATAGGTAGAACATATGTAGGTATGCTGAAAAGAGTGGTAGAAATTGGGATGGAAAGTTCAATGGTTGTAGAAGGAGGAGGATATCCTATCTCTTGAGCACATTCCATAAAAGATTTAGCATGAGCATTAATAAG
Source organism: Cupressus sempervirens (assembly GCA_028749045.1). NCBI lineage: Eukaryota > Viridiplantae > Streptophyta > Pinopsida > Cupressales > Cupressaceae > Cupressus > Cupressus sempervirens. The sequence goes on along the minus strand of CM053792.1, from coordinate 945,902,612 downwards.
GTGAGATGTACTATGCAAGATAGAGAGATTATTGTTATCAATATTAACACACTTCTTAAGAGCTTCAATAGTGGTAATGCTATCAAGATTCTTATTTTCTTAAGCAAACCAAGTATCCAATTTATCAAATTCACTAGAAAGCTTATCAACTTGTGAAGGAGGAACTCTTAAAGCATCATCTTCATTATGGGATGAGTGAGAAGTGTAAGGAAACTTGCAACAAAGAATATATCTATTTCCACATAACCCATAATAGATCTGAAATAAATATGCAACTAAAATCCACATGCAAAAGAGTAGACAACATACCCACAAAATGTGAAACAAGATATAGCTTGGGAAATCCTCACTGAGGGAAAAACCCAGCCTCCAAAAGCATCCATCACCATGTATTATTCAAAAAAAATATCATTGCAATACAACCATGGAAGCCTTCAATGACATAACCACAACCAAGCAATCCATGTGAACAAGCATGAATCTGAACATCCCATGCCATGCTTCCAACCTTCACAAATGCTCCCTTGGCTAAACTATCAAGCCTTGTCTCGCTTGACTCTTTCCTTTTGCCCTTTTATCTTGTCACACAACAACTACCCTTGTGGCTACTTATATAGTAGCAAGTCCCACAAAACTACCAAGTTGTATTACATATATCATGTGCTAAAACCATATGCTACCTAACCCACTGACCCCACATTTAATATTGGGCATTTAATTATTTTTCTCAATATTAAATAATTACATTAAATATTATCACAATGTTACAATACAACTCATCAAGTATATCCCATGAGAATATTTACATGTTGCACATCTATCTAGGTGCAACATTACATAATAAAATAAAATAATACAATATAACAATATTATGTAATGTGTGCAACACCCATTATCTCAACAATCTCCCACTTGTTGTATACATTTCATAGGGTCAATCTATAGCCATATAAATGAACAAGGGAAGAATCCCTCCTAGAACGTCCACCATCATGGATCAAAGTACACAAAGTGTTCCATCTTGGTACCTACAACAAAATCAAAGTATCTAGCATCTCAAACATGAATGGTCTCACCTCCTATTATGCCACTACCACTAAACATACATAGAAGCCATCCAAAGAGAAAGCCACCCAACCTGTCACATTAGAATATCATAAAATACTATACCAATTGAAATGTCAAGCACAAAAATCTAATCCAAAGGTAATCACATGTATCTGTAGTTGTCAAAATATCCATAGCTAAAATATCAGCCACAAAAAGTGCCAAACCCATCCAACTATCCATACCTCCAAAAGTATACCAAGTGAATCTCACATCATCAACATATCCAATCTGTAACCTAGCAACACAAGCCTCAAGAGTAATACTTGCCACATATATACCAAGAAGCTCCCACTATAAAAGATAATGTCAAATCTATAACCAATCCACTCACAATATCTCAAAGAAGTGAATCCATGTAGTCTCAAGCACATCCACAACACATAAATCAATAACCTACAAGAACAACTCTCATAAAAAAATCTCCAACAGTCTCCCAAGGTCTCCACAACCAAGAGAGGAAAGAGATAAAGGAATAACAACATGTCATCTCTCACATGACATATATGAGCACAAACCAATTATCACAATCTCTAACCAATCTCAAATGCAATGTAAGAAAAACCGAACATCCAAGAAGATAACCAAGACCAAAGAGAAACCATGAAAATCATAACATATATCATGTCCTTCTAGACACACCTCTAGATGTAAACTATGTAAGTATGATCCCCTCCATAAAACCCCAACCAAGAAGCCTCTACAACGCCCAAACCATACCATATAACTAATCATGGATGTAAGCCTCTCACAAGAAGATCAAACTCATCTCCCAAACTCAACCAGCATAACAACATATGCAAATGGAGATAACCAATGCTAAACCATCTCTCAAATGAACCCTTCAAAACTAACTCATGTACCTTAGCTCAAGATCCATAGCCATGAAAGACAAGCATAAACATAATTCACCTAAGAGATATAATGGGTTATACCTCTCAAGTATAAAACCATCGAGTAGACCAAAAATGGGGAATGAGAATGCTTATTAAGATATCCAAGTATCCAACTAAGACTCATCTAAGAACAATCTCCTCTCAAGTCCATATCATGTGAATGCCCCTCAAAATTCCTACTGAAACTAAATAACTGTCCCAACAAATACTTCTCTAATCCAAGAAACATAGCAACATAGCAATATCATGAAGTATCCAGCTTATGATCAATGTACTCAATACCAAGAAACTAAATCAAGATCATTATCAAAGTTCCAACCATGGTCTGAGGAACATAAACATGACAATATGATCTAACCATCTCAACCAAAGAGATAATATGCTCTATATGGACATACTATAGCATGTCAAAACTCTAAACGTGCATCAAGACTATACCATGACATAAAAATGAAACCATCTTAACACCAAGGATAACATGTCAAATGAAAGCATAAACCACACCTTTACCAAGAACCCCATTAGACCTCAAGATTCAACCATCTCCACATACCATGAAGAAAATCATCTCCACATACCATGAAGAACCATCTCCACACACCATGAATATAACCAAAAACCCATGATTCCTCAAGATCTAACCATATTCACACACCATGAAGATAACCAAGTGCACCATGAAAATGTTAAAGATGCTTCTATAGCAATAGCATCTAAGACAAATATCCAACATCTGCAAACACTCAATAAATATATCAATGACAAAAAAAACTCCTACTCAACCATGGTACCAAGTCACCTATGGCATCATAAAATCTATCAAAGAACTCAAAGTGCACATCATGAGCTCCTCAAAAAAACCAAATAACCATGATCCTCAACCAAGAAGATATACCACCATAACCAAATCTGGAATCTAAACCAATGAACATCAAAGATGTACCTTTATATCCAATCATATCATGCCAAAATCTATGGCACCATGATCACATCCATGAAATGAGCATCTGACTCTTTATGTGTCACACATGTTAGCATAAAATAGTCAACCACAATCCTCCACCATGATTGTACTTGGTAACAACATCTCATCCCTTCTACATGAAGAAAAATCATAAAATCATGTGATTTAGGGCATAGACTACCCAAATCCAAGTCACCAATATGAATATGCATCAATAATGAAAGATCAATGGGAAAGACAACCCATAACCAAACTATAAATGCAACCTATAAATATAGACCACTTACAATATTGTACAACTTGTAGACCCAATAAGTCCTCATACATATCCAAACCAAACATTGGTAACCATATCATCATGAGACCAATCTAAAATATGAGCTAAGTATACAATGACATCAAATCTTAAATCTCCAAACATACAAAGTCATAAACTCACAATGCTACCATAGTCAATATATACCATGAACTGTTTAGATTAATATATCACCAAATAAATCATGCCAAACTTACACCAAATCTGAACCAATGTGTAAAGTTCTCCAAGAGCTTTATGTTGACTACTCAAAATCCAAAATGCGACTCTATATGCCCAAGTTATGCCCTAATTTATGATCAAAATAAACAACATCTAACTTTTGAGCTCTTTAAAACTTGACAAAATGTCAAAATCACATAACCAAACCTACAAGAAGTTGTAGTTCTCTGAATTAGCTTTCCAACACCTATAAGAATTTTGAAATCTGATATCCTGAGAGAAAGTTATGGTTATTTTACTAAGACAATATTTTTACCATTTTCACTGTGATTTTTTTTTTTCTGACAAAACTAAATTTGATGGTCATCATCGGTTGAAATAAAAAAATCTTTCATTTCCTCTAAACATGGCCAAACTAGGGCATATTATATATAAAAAATTATGGAAACATCGACTTGGATCCAATGGTGAGGTTTGTTTTTACCTAGGAGGCCATGTTCTACAAGCTCCCCTTAAAACCCTCATTTAAATGAAACATCCAAAAAACCCTTTTGTCCAACAATTTCATATGTCCAAAATATACCAATATCACATCATAACAGGAAACCTAAAACCCTCAAATTTGCAATAAACAACTCATTTATTTTTTCCTTTCTTTTATCCTCTCATGCATTCTCATCGATTGAATCTAGGGTTACAATAACAAAACCATAGCTCTAATACCACTTGTAAGGAAACTTGCAACAAAGAATAGAACTATTTCCAGATAACCCATAATATATCTGAAATAAATATGCAACTAAAATCCACATGCAAGAGAGTAGACAACCTACCCACAAAATGTGACACAAGATATACCTTGGGAAACCTTCAATGAGGGAAAAACCTAGCCTCCAAAAGCATCCATCACTATGTATTATTTAGCCAAAACACCATTGCAATACAACCCTGGAAACCTTCAATGCCATGGCCACAACCAAGCAATCCATGTGAACAAGTATGAATCTATACATCTCATGTCATGCTTCCAACCTTCACAAATGCTCTATTGGCTAACATGTTAAGACTTGTCCCGCTTGACTCTTGCCTTTTGCCCTTCTATCTTGTCATACAACGACTACCCTTGTGGATGCTTATATAGTAGCAAGTCCCACAAAACCACCAAGTGGTATTACATAAACCATGTGCTACCTAACCCATTGACCCCACATTTAACATTGGACATTTAATTCTTTTCCCCAATATTAGATAATTACATTAAATATTATCAAAGTGTTACAATACAACTCATCAAGTATATTCCATGGAAATCTTTACATGTTGCATGTCCATCTAGGTGCAAAATTACATAATAAAAATAAAATAATACAATATAACAATATTATGCAATGTGTGCAACACCCGTTATGTCAACAAGAAGAGTTATGCTCCATTATAAGATTAAGATCATGAGTAAAGATGTGTCATCATGAGTCCTATGAAGAAAAGAGGAATCATGATCAAAGGAGCCCATGAGTATACGACTTTTCCTAACAAGAATGTTATAGGTTGGACTTTGTGTAATCAAGATCATAAAAGAAGATATCATAAAATGAAATCCTAATGAGATCTAACCATGAAAATGTAACAAAGAGCATAAAAGAGAGATATAACCGCACACAAGATAGCCAAATCTAACTTTAAGAAAGGGGGAAAGAATATTGGGCTCATCAAAAGAAGGTAAACACCCAAAACAAACAATCTAACTCCTAAAAGAAAGGAGCACAAGTTAGGTTCACCAAAATGTTTAGGGGAAAATGGGAGACACTTTAATAGAGTTGTAGATCTCCCAATTCCAAGTCCACTAAGCCATTCAAATATGTGTGTGAGAGAAAGAGGAAATTTCCAAGTATGATTTTCCTTATGATCCAAATGACATTAGCTAGAACTCAAAGGAAGAAGGGAGCTAATACTAAATCTAAATTATAAAGAGGAATGCAATACAAGGAAATGTACTCTTTTGCTCTTGATAGGATAAATGTGCATGTGAAATTGAACTAATTGCTTAAATAATATAAATTTAGATGCTATGTAAACACAATCAACCCAATTAAGATATAAATCTAGAGTAAATATATAAAAAGAATTAAAATATAAATGACTCACCTTGAAATGCATAGAGGAAGATGTGATTTAGCTCCAAAATGTATAGATCTAAACTGTATCTAAATATTCGTCCATATATCTCATAATGAAACGATGAAAGGAACAAAAGCCAAAAATCTCCCCAAAAATGGAGACTAAAGAACTAGGTTGACTTGGTTAGACATCCTACAACCAAGTTGGCATAGTGCATCTATCTAAATTTGACTTCTCTAGAAAGATCCCAAAAAGTAGGTTCTAGATTCACAATCCATGTAAATCAACATTGAAAAGAAGGGTTTTGGGGTTGGGGTTTGATAAGGGCTTGTCTTGGTCAAGCCCTAGGTTAAGGAATTAATTGTAAGTGAGAAATGTAAATATAAATGAATTAAATACAAGATAAATGTTAGAATGCACCTTGCTTCGAACCCTTGTTTATAAGGATTTTGTATGTAAATGTATTGTAGATATTGAATTAGGAGTGTAGGGTATCATCACTCTTTGCAATGGATTTACCATAATCCCATCATGGTACCATGGATATAAGAATGCATTAATGAAGATGATGATGAATACTTCAATGTAGATCTTTCCCTTGATGGCCAACAATAAGCTAGATCTTGAAGAGGAAATGCTCACAAAGGATCCTTCAATGTTGGATAGAAACCTCCTTGCTTAAATGTTTGAAAATCTTGAATACTTGAACTCCTTGAATGCAAAAGGAAAAAAATATGGACTTGAGAGAAAGAGCTTAAGAATATGATCTTTTATTATGAAAATGAAGCCTCCAAGTCTCCTTAGATATGATTTTTTGAGTGAGGAAATAATACAAGCCGACTAGATAATGGAAAAAAACTAATTAAACCCCTGAGGTCTTTCAGGCTCTGAGCTCCAAAACCTTCAGGAACCAAGTCAATCTAATCCAGTACTAGGTCAACCTGGTTCTAGAGATCAAGTCCAAAAATCCACATAGAGAAGGGGCAGATACTAGAAGGAATAAGGTGGAAAGAGGAAGAGGATGAGCGAAAAGGAGATCAAGCATAGACATATCCATGGTTTGAAGAGGGTATTATGAAGAGGGAGTTAAAAGGTCTTAAAAGGAAAGTGTGTCCATTTTAAAATAGTACAATAGGTAATGCTCAAATTCTTACTGGGGATAGGTTGAAGTGAATGAAATTTCTTGGCCCATTCAGATGCACCCTTTGTCATAATGTAGAGGAGATAATCAATCAATTCTTCATGGAGTGTGAGCTTTTCCAAAAGGTGTGGTAATTTGTTTTGAGTAGATTAAACTAGTATGGGTCAATGTTGGCTAATTTGAAGGATTGGTTGATATCTTTGCTAGAGCAGAAGAAACATCCACTTTTGCATCCATTTGGCATATAATCCCTTCTAAAAACTTATGGGGAAGAACTTTCCAAGTTTCTTCTAAAATTGGAGAGAGCAGTATCAAAATTGGTTTCTAGTACAACTTTGAGGATTTATCCGAGGAAGACTCCCTTTAACCACAAGGACATTCTAACTCAACGTAATTGACCCATGATCAAATTTAGGTTCATATAGGGGCATGTAAGGGATAATCCTCTTCTAATTGGTAAGGAGAAGTCTCAATAGGCTCTACCAGACTCTGGATGGGTCAATATCAATTTTCACTTAGGCATCGAAGAAGTTGCAAGAAATGAAGATGGTAGTATTTTGGCTTTGGTGGCAAAAAGAGTGGTAGATAGTACAAACAATTAGGTTGAAGGTCTAGTGGCAATCGAAGAAACATTACTTGGGTTGAAGTTGGCAGCTCACAAAATCTACTTTGAGGGGGACTCATAATCGGTGGTCAATGGAATTTCAAAGGGGGAGATGGATACATGCCATCTAAATAAACACATCAAACATATTTGAACCTTTCTAGAAAATGTGGAGGAATATAATATCTCTCATGTTCTAAGAGAAGCTAATGATTTAGCAAAAAAATTGTCAAATGTGGACATAAATGATTCTCTTGATGGAAAATTTGTACTTTATGAAGATTTTAGGGAAATATTTCTATTAGGCCTTGATTTATGGTGCTTTTTTTGGTGGTAGCTCATAGGTACACCCCACATAACGAAATGGAGGGGAAAATAACTGGGGGTCAAAGTGAAGGTGGCCTTTGGCATGTGTGTAGTAATGTGTGTGAATTTGAGTAATGATTGCTTAGTCATTAGACTTTGGTCCTTCTAGAGGCTTTGTCAAGTTTGTAAAATTCTTCATGAACTTGCCCTTTGCATTAGTAGATCTTGAACTTGAATGATGTATCATGCAGAGTGAAGGGTCATAAGCCATGGAAGCAAACTTCTCATTGGAATTCTGAAAGACCACTATGAATATTATTGGTTTGCCTAATAATTTAATAAAAAAAAAAAGATACTTTTGAATTTTTTTAGTAAATACTTTCAAAAAATAGTTGTAATTACTTTCAAAATCTTACTTGATCTAGTAGTACCTAATGTTTGTTCTCCCACTCATTCAACATCATCACTGTTTCTTTTGGTTTAGGGCTTCTAGTTGTGATCGATGACATTGGGTTGGGTACTTTGGCTATCAATATTGGGTAGGATAGGGTGGTTCCTATTGAATACAATTGGTTAATTGCGTATTGTCTTTGATGCTATACAAAATGTCATATATTTGCCAGTCACTGTATACCAAGCTCACTCAGGTGATGAAGACAGTTTCTTGTGTCTGCTGATCATTCCAATGTCTACCAAGTTCAGAAGATAGTGTTAATCAAGTTCACTCAAGTGACAATGAAAAGTTCACAGAAGTTGAGCGTTAACCAAGCTCACTCGGTTAATGAAGAGAAGTTGGATGGAACCAGTGTTAACTGAGCTCACTCAGTTACCAAAGAAAGTTTGTGAAGATGTAGAATTAATCAAGATCACTTGGTTAACATAGAAAAATTATTTATGAGTTAGTATCTACCAAGCAGGGTCGGCTAACAAAAGATTTTCTTGTTTTGGCATATTGAGTTTAATAGATTTTTTTGTTGGTTCTAGCTAACTCAGAGATGAATATTAATTATTCTAAGTTGTATTCAAGTTGACTTGACAATATGTATGATATAAATATAAGGTCAAGTTGAGGATTGAATGTGTGCAAATGTATGGAAGAATAGAAGATGCTTAGAAGAAGTGAATCAAAAGGATAAGAATAATATCCTTGAGGAGCTGCAAAGATATGTTCGATTAGAGAGGATCAAGTATACAAGCCAAAATTGAGATCTATAATCAACAATTTAGTTGCATCAAAAATTAGGTCATCTCATTGTTACTCTCTAACCATTGTAGCAGTGATCTAAATCTCTTAACAAAGTTGGCTTAACAGCTATTTGTAAATCCTCTAATAAGGTGGCATTTCTAGATTGAAGTGTCTAAAGACCTCTAACAAGGCCACTCCTAATAGGGTGATTAAATCCTCTAATAGGGTCACACATAATAGTGTGTTTGTAACCTTTAATGGGGTTGGATCCTAATAGGGCTCACTTTAGAAGAGTGAAAATTAGTAACTAGTTGCAATTGGTGGTTTTTCCCAAATTGAGTTTCCACGTTAAATCTTGGTGTCACTTGTGTTCACGTTATTTCTTTATGTGTATGAAACTAAGTTAAGTAAGGTTAATCATAGAAAATATCTCAAGATTTGCATGTTAAGAATTTGTCGAGTTATAGTTGTTATTTCAGTGGTTATCAAGTTACAACATATTACCAATATTAACCGAGTGGCTATGTGTTTGTCAAGCATCAGTATTTTCAGTAGTTTTTATGTTATGTGTTGATATCTAAGGGATCTAGGATTTATTTTAGTGGTAACTAATTCACCCCTCCCCTTTTACTCTTCTTATATTTTGAACAATTGCTATCAGAGCTTTTGGTGCTTATAGAGTAGGTTTCAAGGACCTAAGCTAAAGATCAAGATGTCTTACAAAAGAGAGATTCCCAAGCTAAACAAAGATAACTTCTAGGCATGGAAGGAACTTATGAAGTTGCATTTGGCATCCATTAGTGATTCAGGTCTGAAATATGTGGAAAATTCTTACGAGGCTCCTACTAGAACATTGACTGTGGAACAGGTTGCTAAAAAGAAAAATCATAACATTATGATGATTGACATTGCATCAACTCTTAACTATGTTGAATTTGATGAGGTCAAAGTGTTAGATTGTGGTGACTGATCAGGAAAGTACTGTACATACTTCATAAATAGTGGGGTCTGTGGCTGACATGGTAGCCGACATATTATGGCCGACATGTTGTAACCCTAAAATGAATAAAATACTTGTATAAAAGGGTTTAGGGTTAGGTATTTCCATTATGTGGTGATGCAAAATTGGTTCTTGCGACAGTATTGAACTGTAAGGGATTACGAATTGTAATCAAGTTGTAACCACTGGATTGTAATAAGATTGGACTTGTTGTTTGCTAGACGTAGCCCAAGGATTGGGTGAACCACGTTAAATCTTGGTGCCTTGTGTTCATTTCTGTGTGATCTATTATTTTCAGTTATTAGTTATATTTGCATGTAGTTTTTATTTCTGTCTGTGGTTTATCCTAACAAGTGGTATCAGAGCGAGGTTGTCTTTCAGTTATCCTCTGCAAGAAAGTCTCACAGTTAAGTGGGAGTCTCACGGTTGAGTGGGAGCGATGGCAGATGAGGGTAAGCTGAGGGTTGACAGGTTTAATGGGAAGAACTTCCAATTATGAAAGATGCAAATGGAAGACTATCTATATCAGAAGGATTTATGGAAGTCGTTTGAAGGCAAAGCCAAGAATCAGGGAACTATGTCAGAGGTTGAATGGGATCTTTTGGACAAAAAGGCACTCGAAAGCATTTGGTTATGCCTAGTACCATTGGTGGCATTTAATATTACAAAAGCAAAGACGACAGAAGATTTAATGAAAACCCTAGCGACACTGTATGAAAAGCCCTCCGCTTCAAACAAGGTATTTCTCATGAAGCATTTATTTAATATGAAAATGGAAGAAGGTGGATCTGTTGCAGATCATTTAAATGAGTTTAATACTATTACTAGTCAGTTATCTTCTATGGGTATCAATTTTGATGAAGAAATTAGGGCTCTCTTGATTTTGTGTTCTTTGCCTGAAAGATGAAATGGCTTGGTAATGGTGGTGAGTAATTCTGTTCCTGGATCTAGTACCCTAAAATATGATGATGCGATCAGTGTTATTTTAAGTGAGGAAACTCGTAGAAAATCCTCGGGTGGATCTACATCAAGAAGTGCTTTGAATGCACAAAGCAGGGGCAGAACGACTGAAAGAGGAAGTAACTCTGGAAACCATGGGAAATCAAGAAGAAAGTCAAAGGGGAGGAGGTCTCAATCAAGAGGACCAAATGATTGCTGGTACCGTGGGAAACTAGGGTACAAAAAGAAAAATTGCTAGAATCGAAAGAAAAATGAAGGAGATAAATCAGATGGAGACAAGGAGGCAAATGTGGTAAGTAACAAATCTGAAGAGGATGCTTTGCTTCTGTCTTTAGAAAGTGTTGATGATTCATGGGTTTTAGATTCTGGTGCTTCATTTCATGCTACACCTCATAGAGGTTATTTCATTGATTGTGTCCAAGGGGATTTTGGGCTTGTTTATTTGGGGGATAATGAACCCTGTCAAATTATTTTTGCAGAATGGGAATCATTGGCTACTACATGAGGTAAGACATGTTCCAAAACTAAGTAGGAATTTAATTTCAACAGGGCAACTCGGTGATGAGGGTTGTGTAGTTACTTTTAATGATAAAAATTGGAAGGTTTCAAAAGGTTCCCTTGTAGTAGCAAAAGGTGTGAAAGTAGGCACCTTATATCTTTGTACAGGTCATATTGTTCCTTCTACTTTGATTGTTTCAGAGAAAAATGAATGTTCAGGAACAATTGTTGCAGTTGAGCAAGGAGAACAAATAGCTGCTGTAGATTCTGATACAGCGTTGTGGCACAACAGACTTGGGAACATGAGTGAGAAAGGTATGAAAGTACTTCATTCAAAGAAAGTTTTACCAGGTCTAAAATGTGTTAATATGGATTTCTGTGAAAGTTGTGTGTATGGAAAACAAAAGAGAGTGAGTTTTGTAAAGACTGGGAAGGAAAATAAAAAGGAGAAATTAGAGCTTGTGCATACAGATGTATGGGGACCAGCTCAGGTATCTTCCCTTGGTGGCTCTCATTATTATGTTAGATTTATTGATGACGCAACTAGAAAAGTATGGGTTTATTCCTTACACAGAAATCTGATGTATTTCAAACTTTTAAGAAATGGAAATGCTTGGTTGAAAATGAGACTAGTAAGAAATTAAAATGTCTTAGATCTGATAATGGTGGTGAGTATTGCAGTCATGAATTTGAAGATTATTGCTCCACTAATGGTATTCGTAGACAAAAAACTATTCCAAGGACTCCACAAGAAAATGTAGTGGTTGAACGCATGAACAGGACTATAATGGAGCGCGCAAGGAGCATGAGGTTACATGTTGGGTTGCCCTTACACATGTGGGAAAAGGCTATCAATACTGTTGTATATTTTATTAATAGAGGTCCCTCTATTCCTTTGGGCTGTGGTATTCCAGAGGAAGCATGGACTGGTAAGAAGGTGAGTTATTCTTTTCTCAAGAGCTTCAGTTGTGAAGCTTTTGCTCATATAGACTCTGAAAATAGAACCAAGCTAGAAGCTAAATCAAAGAAATGTGTCTTTGTTGGATATGGCATTAATGAATTTGGTTATAGGCTTTGGAATTTTGAAAATCTTAAAATTGTTAGAATTTGGAATGTCATATTCAATGAGAAAGTGTTGTACAAAGATCTGTTGCAGCAACATGAGAAGAAAGAAGATGATTATATAGTGCCGGATGATACTCCAAAAGCTGATGTTCCAGCCATTCCTCATGATCTGCAACAACTGCAACAACAAATACCACACACACTAGTGAATGTTAGACGGTCAACAAGGCAAATTAGACCTCCACAAAGATTTTCTCCCTCTTTGTATTCTATTTTACTTACTGATGCTGGTGAACCTGAAAGTTATGATGAAGCTGTACAGGTGGATACTAAGATTCAGTGGGAGTTTGCAATGAAAGATGAAATGGACTCTTTGCTATAGAATAAGACATGGGATCTATGCAAGTTGTCTGCAGGTAAAAAGGCTTTACAGAATAAGTGGGTTTATAGGTTGAAAGAAGAGGAAGGAGGTAAGAAAAGATTTAAGGCCAGGTTAGTTGTAAAAGGATTTGCACAAAAAAAGGGAATTGATTTTGATGAGATATTTTCTCCTGTTGTTAAAATGACTTCTATCCGTACTGTTTTAAGTCTTGTGGCTACTGAAGATTTGCATTTAGAGTAGTTGGATGTTAAAACAGCCTTTCTTCATGGTGATTTGGATGAAGAAATATATATGGCTCAGCCACAGGGTTTTTGAGGTCAAAGGTAAGGGGAAAATAGTGTGCAAATTGAAGAAAAGTTTATATGGCTTGAAGCAAGCACCTTGGTAATGGTATCTAAAATTTGACAGGTTTATGCATGAGCATGGCTATAACAGGTGTTATTCAGATTATTGTGTTTTATTTTAAGAGGTTGGATGATGATAGCTACATTATTTTATGTTTATATGTTGATGATATGCTTGTAGCTGGGTCTAACATAGATCATATTAAGGGGCTAAAATGCCAGTTAGCACATGCATTTTCTATGAAGGATTTGGGGGCAGCAAAACAAATCCTTGGTATGAAGATTTGCAGAGATAGGAAGAACATAACCTTGACGCTATCTCAAGTTGATTATGTTGAAAAGGTGTTGCAACATTTCTCTATGGAGAATGCTAAAGCTGTCAGCACACCTTTACCTGGTCATTTGAAATTGACTAAGGAGATGTGTCCCAAGACATAGGAAGAGGAGGATAAGATGTCCAATGTACCCTATGCTTCAGCTATATAAAGCTTGATGTATGCTATGGTATGCACTAGGCCAGATATTGCACATACAATGGGAGTCGTTAGCAGGTATATGAGTCATCCAAGATTTGAGCATTGGAATGTTGTCAAGTGGATTCTTCGATATTTGAGAGGAACATCCAATAAGTGTTTACACTTTGGGGGCTCTACTATTGATTTACAGGGCTATGTTGACTCAGATTTGGCAGGGGATATTGATACCAAGCGGAGTACTACAGGTTATGTCTTTACTATTGGTGGTGCAGCTGTGAGTTGGGTTTCTAGGTTAGAAAAGATTAATGCTCTATCCACTACAGAGGCAGAGTATGTTGCTGCTACAGAGGAAGCCAAGGAGATGATATGGCTTCAGTTCTTCTTGGAAGAATTGGGACATCCTCAAAAGGATAATTATTTGTTCACAGATAGTCAGAGTGCCATTCATCTTGCTAAGAATTCAGCTCTGCATTCTAAGACCAAACACATACAGTTGCGGTACCATTTCATTCGGTCAATTTTGGAGGATGGACAGTTAAAGCTGGAGAAGATACATACCAATGACAATCCAACAGATATGTTGACAAAGGTTGTAACAAGGGAGAAGTTGAACTCCTCTTCAACTTCAGTTGGTCTTTTAGACTGAACATGAATAAAAGAACAGCAGAGTCCAGGGTGGTTTGATCCAGTGGGAGCCCCATGTGGTAGTGGTATTGCTACTAGATCAGTCTCCAAGTGGGAGATTGTTGTTTAGTGTGGAGCCTGACATATTATGGCCAACATATGGCCAACATGTTGTAACCCTAAAATGAATAAAATACTTGTATAAAAGGGTTTAGGGTTAGGTATTTTCATTATGTGGTGATGCGAAATTGGTTCTTGCAGCAGTATTGAGCTGTAAGGGATTACGAATTGTAATCAGGTTGTAATCACTAGATTGTAATAAGATCAGACTTGTTTTTTGGTGGACGTAGCCCAGGGATTGGGTGAACCACATTAAATCTTGGTGCCTTGTGTTCATTTCTGTGTGATCTATTATTTTCAGTTATTGGTTATATTTGCATGTAGTTTTTATTTCTGTTCGTGGTTTATCCTAACATAAAGGATGTGATATTACTTATGACATGTGGACCAAATTAAAGGATATCTATGGAGGTGATGATAATGTGAGAAGAGCCAAGGTAGAAAGGTTGAGAGGTCAGTTTCATCAGATGAAGATGAGAGAGGATGAAAACATTGCAAAATGTGTTGAGAGAATCAAAGCTAGTGTCAGTGCTATCAAAGCCTCTGGAGGAACAATTGGAGATGTGAGAGTGGTAAGCAAGGTACTCAGAACCCTTCTTCCTATATATGCAATAAAAGTGTCTATTATTCAAGAGATTAGATGTGATCCAAATAACAAGATAACTTTGGATGCTCTAGTTGGAAGATTGACTACATTTGAACTAGATAACTATGATAATTATACTCCTTATTCTAACAATCTTGAGTCTGCATTTGAAGCCAAGTTATCACTGAAGAAGAAGAAATCTACAAATTCTAAAGGCAAACAATCTAAGAGTGAAGAGGAAGATAGTTCTGACAATGATCTTGAAGCCATTGAAGCATAACTTGCAAGAAGGTATCCCAAAGGCAAAGGAAAGTACAAAGGTAAAATTCCTTTGATCTATTTCTCTTGTGAAGAAGTTGGACACGTTGCTGCAAGATGTCCAAACAAAGAAGACAAAGATGAAAAAAAGCACAATAAGTACAAAGGCAAGAAGGATTTCAAGAACTCCAAGAATTACAAGGACAAAGGTAAGAAATCTTATTTTATGGCTAAAGACTCAAATAGTAGTGAAAATGATGAAATGGTCTATATTGTTGTAAGAGATAAATTTGATAATGAAGGAGATAAAATGACACTTATCTCTCACATTAGCAAAAAAGATACATGGATTATTGATAGTGGTTGCTCACATCATATGATTGGTGACAAAAAAAAGTTTGAACATATGGAACATTATGATGGTGGAAGTGTGAGATTTGGAAACAATGAACCGTGTTGAATAAAGGGAAAAGGTTGTACCTCGCTAATCAATGAACTTAGATGTGATAGTGCTTATTGGGTTGAAGGACTAAAGAAAAATCTACTAAGTGTAGCATAGTTGAATAACATTAGATTCGAGGTAGAATTCAAGAATGGGAGAGCCAAGTTGTTGGATGGAAAAGGAATCTAGTTGGGTCTAGTAAATAAACCAAAGGTAATCTATTCTACCTAGATCTTAGTGAAAGTTCATGTTTCATTGCTCAAGTAGAAGAAAGATGGTTATGACATAAAAGGTTATGTCATGTGAACTTTGATAATCTGATCAAGACAAGCAAGAACAAAAGAGTGAAAGGTATTCCTAGTTTGAGAAAACCTGATATGGTCCTATGCAAAAATTGTCAAATTGGTAAGATGGGCAAGACAAGTTTCAAAAGAAAGAAATATCATTATGAAGAAGTCTTAGAGCTAGTTCATGCAGACTTATGTGAACCTATTGGAATAGAAAGCTACAGTGGAGATACGTATTTTATTCTTTTTGTTGATGATTATTCTAGAATGATGACTATAATGTATCTAAATGAGAAGTCATAAGCTTTTCAAAAGTTTAAGTGGCATCTGGCTAGAGTAGAAAAGGAAACTAGAAAGAAGTTGAAGTGTTTGAGGTCGGATAGAGGTGGTGAATTCATCTCTAATGAATTCAATTAATTTTGCACTGAAAGAGAAATCGAAAGACAAGTATTGGCCCTTGGTACATCTCAACAGAATGGTATAGCTAAAAGAAAGAACAAATCCATCATGTATTGTACAAGAATTTTAATGATAGAAAAGAATGTTGCAATCAAATACTGGAAGGAAGCAATCAGTACTATAGTACATACCTTGAACAGAGTATAGTTGAAGAAAGACTCAAATCAAACTCCTTATGAACTATGGTATGGCTACAAACCTAATGTAAGTTACTTGAAAGTATTTGGTAGCAAGTGTTATATTTTGAAAGAGACTAGGAAAGGTAAATTTGATGTCAAAGGTGATGAAGCTATATTCCTAGGATACTCTAGCAGAAGTAAAGAATATAAATATTTGAATTTATCCACCCATAAGATCATAGAAAGTGCACATGTGAGAATTGATGAGTTTGCAAAAAAGAGTGAAGAAGAGAGTAGCAAAGAACCTGAGGATTATAGAAGGTTTATTTACTTTGAACCTGATACATTGCCAAATCTTATTGGAAGTTAGGAGACTTCACCTCTTGAGTCCCCAAAATCTCCAGAAGCACCTGAGTTGCAACCAGTGCAACCTGAGTCATAGTCTAAAGGACCTTAGTCACAATCAGAGGCTACCGAGTTGCAACCAGAGAAAACCAAGTCTAAAGGACCCGAGTCACAAACATTGGGACCCAAGCTTGATATAGAAGATCATGGTAAGGCTAGTGAAACAAGATCTAAATCCAAAGTACCTATGTTAACAAGATATGTCAGAAAGCACCATGCACTAATCAAATCATTGGAGACAAGTCAGATGGTACAATGACAAGGAACAAATTGAAAGGTATATGTTTGCTTGTTGAATTTGAACCTATATCAATTAAAGATACTTTAGATAATGAAAGTTGGACTGAAGCTATGAATGAAGAGATAGAATAGATAGAGAGGAATAAGACCTGGTCTCTTGTTCCTAGACCCAAGGATAAAATATAATTGGCACAAAGTGGTTTTTCAAAAATAAGTTTAATGAAGATGGAGAAGTTTCAAGAAACAAAGCAAGGTTAGTATGCAAAGGTTATTCTCAAAAAGAAGGTATTGGTTATGGTGAAACTTTTGCTCTTGTTGCAAGATTAAAAAGTTTTATAACTTTACTGGCTTATGCTATACATAGCTCGGATCTAAAGTTTATTAAATGAATGTGAATTTGCATTCTTGAAGAGGAAGTTTACATAGAACAACCTAAAGGTTTTGTAGATCCTAGCAAAAAGGATATGCTTTGTAAATTGCACAAAGTGTTGTATGGTCTCAAGAAATCTCCCAAAACTTGGTATGAAAGACTTCAAACTATTTGATGAAGATTGGTTTTTAAAGAACAAATGATAACAACCTGTATATCAAAGGACTAGACAAGAAGATTGTATTAGTAGAAATCTTTCTGGGTGACACATTGTTTACTAGAAATGATGACTTGTGCAAAGCCTTTTTAGAAGAGATGAGTATAGAATTTGAGATGTCCATGTTTAGAGAGAAAATTATTTGTTGGATTACAGATTCAACAAAAGAAAGATGGTATCTACATTACTCAATCCAAATATATCAAGGAGATATTAAAGAAGTTTGGAATGGAAGATTCAAGACCAGTTGGAACACCTATGCTTACTGGACATAAGATTTTCAAAAATGATGATTCCAAGGACGTAGATCAGACCACATGCAAATCAATGATTGAAAAACTACAATATGTAGTGCATACAAGACTTGATATTGCATTAGCAGTTGATATGGTGGTAAGATTCTCAGCAAATCTTAAAGAACATCATATGATGGAAATCAAGAGAATTATGAGGTATCTGAAGGGTGTCGAAGACTATGGATTATGGTACAAAAAAGGAGGCAATCTAGATTTGAAAGCCTTCATAGATATTGATTGGGTAGGAAATGTTGATGACATGAAGAGAACCAGTAGTGGAGAGTTATTTCTTGGTAAAAGATCGGTGTCTTAGACAAGGAAGAAGCAAAATTGTATTTCTCAGTCTATAGCAGAGGTAAAATATGTGACAGTAGTAGTTTATTGCTCCAATGTTGTTTGGTTCAAGCAATTGTTGGTAGGTATAAAAGTAAATATCAAGGATCTAGTGGTTATCTTCTATGATAACACCAGTGCAATTAATATATCAAAGAATCCTGTGATGCATACCAAGACCGAGCACATTGCAATAAAATATCATTTTCTGAGAGAATTGGTGCAAGATAAAGAGGTAAGACTAGAAGATGTGAATACTAAAGAACAAATTGTAGACATATTCAATAATCCATTGCCTAAGGATGCATTTTTGTATCTAAGAGATAAGTTAGGGGTTATTCCCCTATCTAAAGCTCACTAAATGAAGTTCAGTGATGAATCAACTAGAGCATGTTGAAGATCAATCAAGTTGATGCATTATTGAAAGGATAGATTGTCTATGAATTAGTACATGAGGTATATTGATATTCATGGACTATTGTCTTTGGCATGAGATGTCAAAGAGGGAGAGTTTTCTATCATATTCATAGAAATTTTATAAAGGGAGAGTTATGTGATGATGGAGAATTTGTACAGATGTCAAAGAAGAAGAACTTGGTCTGATATCAAAGACGCAAAGTTTGCTATCAGAAGAAGATGTTGAAGATAGAGTTTGCCACCAAAGAGAGAAAATGAAGGCAGAGGGAGTTCTCTTGGATGAGAATCAGACTAAAACTAAGGATATTATCCTTACTATTATTTTGATCTAAAACTTCATTGTATTATGACATGTTGTGTTGCCATCAATGCCAAAGAGGGAGATTGTTGAATACAATTAGTTGATTGTGTATTGTCTTTGATGTTACACAAAATGTCATATCTTTGCTAGTCAAAGTATGTCGAGCTTACTCAGGTGATGAAGACAATTTCTTGCATCTACCAAGTATTCCAATGTTTACCAAGTTCAGAAGACAATGTCAATTGTGTTCACTCAGGCGACAAAGAAAAATTTACAAAAGTTGAGTGTTAACCAAGCTCCCTCAATTAATGAAGAAAAGTTAGATGGAACTAGTGTTAACCAAGCTCACTCAGTTACCAAAAAAAGTTTGTGAAGATGCAGTGTTAACCGAGTTCACTTGGTTAACACAAGAAAATCATTTATGAGTTAGTATCTACCGAGCAAGGTCAGCTAATGAAGGATTTTTGTGTTTTGGCATATTGAGTTTAATAGATTTTCTTGTTGGTTTTAGCCAACTGAGGAGATGAATATTAATTATTCTAAGTTGTATTCAAGTTGATGTGACAATGTGTATGATATAAATATAAGGTCAAATTGGCTTAACGGCTATTTGTAAATCCTCTAACAAGGTGGCATTACTAGATTGAAGTGTCTAAAGACCTCTAACAAGGCCACTCCTAACAGGGTGATTAAATCCTCTAACAGGGTCACACCTAATAGTGTGTTTGTAACCTTTAACGGGGTTGGCTTCTAATAGGGATCACTTTAGAAGAGTGAAAATCAATAACTAGTTGCAATTGGTGGTTTTTTCCAAATTGGATTTCCACGTTAAATCTTGGTGTCACTTGTGTTCATGCTATTTATTTTATGTGTATGCTACTTAGTTAAGTAAGTTTAATCATAGATAATATCTTAAGATTTGCATGTTATGCATTTGTCGAGTTACAATTGTTATTTCAGTGGTTACCAAGTTACAACATATTATCAGTATTAACTGAGTGTCTGTGTGTTTATTGAGCATCGATATTTTCAATAGTGTTTATGTTATGTGCTAACATCTAAGCGATCTGGGATTTATTTTAGTGGTAACTGATTCACCCCTCCCCTCTCAGTTACTCCTCTTATATTTCCAATAATTCCTTCTTTAGTTTCTTGACTATCTCCTAAGTTGCTCATCTTTACCAGGTTGTGTCCTCATTGAGTGTTGCTACTTAAGTGTTGGTTTCATCTTTGGCATCTCCTCCCTATGTGATTCCTATCTCTTTTTTTCCTAATGGTTTCTAAGAGGATTCACCTATATATCATTATTTACAATGGTTCCTAATATCCCTCACTCGATGGTTGTCCTCAGTCTTGCTATTTCTTTGTTGGATATTGTTGCATTGTGTATTGGACTGATGGTTTCCTCTTCTAGGGTTGGGAGTGCTTCTTTGACTATGGGTGTTGTCCTTGGTGATAATGGGGCTTCAAGCTCTATTGACCCTGTGACTGTCATGGTTGTGGCTCCCCCCAAAAAGAATTTAATGCTAATGGTAGGAGTTACAATCATGTGACCAAATCTATTGCTACCATCCCTTCAAGGGTGAAAGATCAACCTATTACTCTTGCTAAGGCATCCCTTGTGATGGTTTGTGACCCAAATGTGATAGGAAATGTGGATTTTTGCCAATGTTGTGGGTTGGCCTACAAATTAATAGGCCTTTAGCCCTCTCTTCTAGGTTTACATTACTGGATAACTATTTTTTGATGAACCTTAGTTTCTAGTGATATTGAGTTCTACCCTTGTGCATGGTTCTTTTTTATTGCTTCATTTTCCTCTTCTAAAGACTGCAATTTGAGTTGTGGGTTTGAGGGAACTATTTCCTTTTTGCTAAACCCTAGACATCATCCTTTAACCCTCTTACTAAACCACTTAACATGCTTTCAGTGTGAGTTCACCTTCATAATCTCCCACTCCTTTTATAAGCGATGTCTTTCTCTAAGGCCTTTGGAACCTATTGGTTGTTTCCAGAAGGTGGATGAAACTAATGTTATTTTGGGCCATTATACTTTCACCCAAATTTTTGTTGATTTAGATATCTCTAGTCCACTTTTTGGGGGATGTGGTACTCATGGTCGGGGAGAGGCCACAGACTCAAGCATTTGATTATGAGGACCTCATCTTCTTTTGTCAACACCACTTTTCTACTGGCCACTTGGCTTTTAAATGTGCTTTATTATGATGATTATTTGGTATTGTGTGCTTTTGATTCAATTTTATGAATCTTTCTCCGAGGAATCACAACTTCTTGATAATGATGAAACCCTTGCTAAATATCTGGATGTTGTTGATATGTTGTTGATGAAACTAGGCTTTTGTTGTTCTTGTTATTCTTGCTCCTACTGCAACCCTAAATGTTGCCCCCACTTCTTCAGGTGCAACCCCTTCTAGCCTTATGATCTATTTTGTTCCTTTTGCTTCTGCTTCTATTCTCCAACCTGCTTCTACTGGCATTACTTTACTTCTTCAACGCTTAACCCACTATGTTGATGACCACCCTAGCGGAGTTTCCTTCACTAGGGAGCCTAAGGTTATTTCACCTAAACAATTGTCCAACAACATAGAAGAATTGGTCTTTGAAATTATGCTCATCTTTTTTTGCAGTGTGAGTTTGACCTTTCTTATGGGGGCTTCTAGCTTTTGTGCTACATGTTTGGTCTTTCTAGTCAACCCCTATTGTGTTGTCTACATACTATTAATAACCTAAATTTCTACTTTCATGTCTTGTATTTGTATGTATGCCCCTTATTTGACTTTTTTTTTAATATTAAAAATATTTAACATATATTAAGACATGTCATTTGAACTATTTTAAAAGAAATACATTTATATCGAAACTTTTTTAATTTTTAATTAAGAATAAATAAAACTCAATATATAAAATCCTTGCTATTATTTAAATTAAATCGCAATTAAAAAATATCTTGAAAATTTTAACAAAGAAGAGCAAATTAAATTGAAGATAATTAGTTTTTCAGTGTTATTAATTTAAAAACTTAGGGCCCGTTTGTTTGCTGGAATTAACCTGGAATAAGGAAACGGGAATAGGAAAATTGGAATAAATCTATTCCAATTTTGGCCCAAAATGAGAATAAATTGAATTTCAAATTTTTTTAGGAATTAGATTTATTCTTACATAGGACCAAAATTAGAATAGATTTATTACAATTTTCCTATTCCCATTTCTTTATTCTAGGTTAATCCAGCAACCAAACGGGCCTCTCTCAATTGTATTTCTATTAAATTTGTTTTAATTATAGTTAAAAGCGTTCGTATAATTCGATGCTTTGTAGAAACTAAGAAAAACAGACATTTGGTGGGGACTTCGTTACATAGCTTTGCTCTCCAAGTCGACGAGAGTGATAAAAAGGTATTTGAGACTTTGAACAGAAAGTATAGACAATCCAATGCCTTTTGAACCTGCAATTCAGGGAATGGCTCACGAGCAGGACAATGGAGGCGAAGGTCTGCAGGAATTCATTGTTGGGGATTTGCCCACAGTTATGTACATTTCAAATTTCATCACCGACTCCGAACAAAATCATATATGGCATCAGGTTTAATGCTTCGTTAATCAATTGCATACATCTAATTTTCTCAGCATAACGATACTATAATTTTGATATTAAACAAAATGTCATCGGTGGTTTTTCAGATAAATACAGTTCCCATGTCAAAGTGGAAAACCTTAAAAAATCGCAGGCTTCAAAACTGGGGTATGCTTAGAACCCTCATTGTTTTCTTTAAATTAGTTGTTTTCTCAGTTCCATGATGTAAAAATTAACACTATTCATAAACGATTATTAAACTGCCATAAATAAATTCACAGCTAATATCGAAAAATAACAGAACTACAACTTCACCAATAAAATATGGAAAGAAATTCGCAACACAGTGAACACAATATTTTCATACAAATTGTCCTTGAAAAAAACCCCTAAGGGAAAACTAGTTCTGCAAATAGAAAATATATTAACTAATCAAGAGATACAAAATCCCTTGCCTTTCAGTAACAAAATTCAAACAACCTCTTAATTTCTCCTGTTGATATTCCCCACTTCTATCTCCAGCACTATCATTGTACCCTTGCTAACACTGCAAAATTGTTCGCTATCACTTCAAACTCATTTGCTAACACTGCAAATGCTTCTACAACTCTTGTTGTTCTATGTTCCGTTCTATTCTCCAAATGCCTCCCTTGACCCCCTTTTATACTACTTAACCAAGAGGTTTCTAGTTGCTTCTTGATCAAAACAACTCAACCAAGAAGTTTCTAGTTGCTTCTTGATTAAAATAACCTAACCAATAGGTTACTAGTGGCTTCTACGAGTCAATTAATTAACAAATATTTCTCGTAACTCTAACAATTATTTTTCAATTAATCACATATGGATGAATAACTGTCCAAGCTACCTAAAACTAACACTCCCTCTTAGCGAGGAAGCTGTTTTGCATGACACCCAACTTTTTTTTAAAGAAGATGAATTTTGCCTTCCCCAATGCCTTTGTCAGAATATCTGCTACCTGCTCCTCTGTAGGTATGTATTGTAGCTGAACAACCCCCCGTTGTACACAATCTCTGATGAAGTGATATTCGATGTCTATATGTTTAGACCTATCATGAAACACTGGATTCTCAGGCAACTTGATGCAACTCTAATTATCGCAGTGTATCACAGTAGTCTCAACCTTCTAACCAAACAAGGCTACTAACAACTTCTGAAGCCATATAGCTTCACATGTCGCCATGCTAGCTGCTATGTATTTTGCTCTTGCTAAACTCAGAGCTATAGACTTTTGTTTTCTGCTGAATCAAGATACAACTCTTGATCCCAAATTGAAACAACACCCTAAAGTGCTTTTTTTGTCTATTGTACTTCTTGCGCAATCTACATTAGTATAGCCTATCAACCTAATACCTTCGCCTTGAATATATCTGATCCCATACTCAACCACGCAAGTAACGCAATACATGCTTGGCCGCTGTCCAATGCATTCTCTTTGGTTCAACCATGAACTGACTAAGAGAGTTTACTACAAATGTTATATCTGGCCTAGTGTTGACCAAATACATAAGCGAACCAATCAACTGTTTGTATAAGGTGGGATCTACATTCTTCTCCTTAGATGTATCTACCTCCCTCTGATTCGTGATCATGGATGTAGACATGGCTTTGCAATCCTCCATCCCAAATCTCTTCAAGATTTCAATGCAATATTTCCCTTGACCGAGGAAAATCTCTCCATCTGTCTACCACACCTCCATGCCTAGAAAGTAGTGCATGATTCCTAAGTCCATTTTAAACTCTTCTGCAAGGTCCCTCTTGTAGTCTTCTATGAGCCCTAGTGAACCTATAAGAAACAAGTCGTCCACATAAAGAACAAGAATGAGAATCTCACTGCCAACCACCAAGTAGTAGAGGTTAGCATTTGCTTCACTCTCCACAAAGCCCATTTCCTACAAGTATGTATCAATGTGCTAATACCACACTCTAGGAGCCTGCTTGAGTCCGTACAATGCTTTCTTCAATCTGCACACGTGGGTCTCTTTGTTGTGTGCTACAAAGCCTTCTAGTTGCTTTATGTATACCTCCTCCTTCAACTCACCATTAAGGAATGTCGTCTTGACATCCATATAATGGATCTACTATCCCATTTCTGCTGCAAATGAGATCACAACTCGTACAAAAATATACCTGGCCACTGGAGCAAATGCCTCCTCGTGATCTATTCCCTCCTTTTGAGAAAACCCCTTGGCCATGAACCTTGCCTTGTATTTCTCGATGCTACCATCTCCACCGTGCTTTATCGTATAGATTCAGTGTGATCCAACTACTACCCTATTTGTTGGTCTAGGAACTACCTCCCACACATCATTCTGCATTATTGAGGAATACTCCTCAACCATAGCATCTCGCCATACCTAATGCTCTGCAGTCTCCTGATAGCTGGAAAGTTCACTATTTACCAACCGACTAACTAATGCCACATAGTCATTGAACTCGACTGGTTGTCTCCCTGTCTAGTACTCTTCCTAGGAGCTCCCACAAACTCCTAAGTATCCCTTAGTGTCTCTTGAACCTCGTGGTTCCTACTGCCAACTATAGAGGATGAAATATCAAGCTCTAAGTCTTCTAGATGCATTTCCTGTTGCTCCATGCTCTGTGAATCTTCACCACCTGAGCCTACACTTGTACTAGTAATTGTACTTGTGCTTTGCTGCCCTTGACTAGGCCTTGGAGCTTCCGTTGGCTGCTCACTCTAATCATCTGTTGACAAATCTCTGGACCTTCTAAATGCCTTGACCTCCATGAACTTAACATCGCGTCTGACAATAATTATTCTTGTCTCAGGGATAAAAATCCTATATGCCTTTGAGGTTCCACTCTACCCAACACAGTACCCCCTCTCTGCAGTCTGATCTAACTTGATGCGTGTATCACCTAGAATATGACAATATGCCAAACTCTCAAATATTCTGAAATGGCTAACATCAGGCTTCTTTCCTGTGAAAGCTTCCTCTGGTGTCATCTTCCCTAGTACCTTGTGTAAAACCCTGTTCTGAAAGTAGGCTGTTGTACTACACACTTCTGCCCATAAGTAGCGGGGCATATCCTGGTCATGTAGCATAGATCTTGCCGCCTCCGATATAGAATGGTTCTTCCTCTCTGCAACTCCATTTTGCAGTGGATTGTAAGGAACAGTCCACTGTCTCTTGATTCCTTCTTTAGTACAGAACTCGTAGAAGTTATTTCCTTTGTACTTGCCTCCATTGTCTGATCGAAGAACCTTTATCTTCTTTCCTGTTGAGTTCTCCACTAGAGCCTTGAACTCTTGGAACTAACTAAAAACCTCATCCTTAGTCTTCAAGAAGTATATCCAGGTCTTCCTAGAGAAATCATCGATAAAAGTCATATAGTACTCATATCCTCTAATAGACTTTGTCGACATTGGTCCACATACATCTGAATGTACTAGATCAAAAACACCTTCAGATCCGGTATCACTCCTTGGAAAAGATGCTTTCACAAACTTCCCCAATGGGCATTCTTTACATACAATATCATGCTTTGTGCTCACCTCTGGAATACCTGTCACCATCTCATAATGCAATTTGAGTGCTCCATGATGAATATGGCCCATCCTCCTATGCCATAGCTCTTCAAGATCTCTAGGATTACAGCTGCTCATGAGTGCCTTAGGAGTATCAAACTGCAACCTATAAAGCGACCATTCCTATGGGTGATTTCCAATCCTTGTGCTTAATCAACACGTGTCCCTCTAAAGAGTATATTATACCCCCTATCCTAAAGAACAGATACAAAAATCAAATTCATGCCTAGTCCTGGCACATGCAATACATCATGAACTGGAATTGTCTTTCCATTCTCCCTCTAAAACTGAACAGTCCCTTTCCCAACCAAGTTGAGCTTGGACAAGTTTCCCATAGAAATTTGGATACTGGTGTTCTCCTCCTTATAACTAGAGCAGTGTTCTCTAACTCCTGTTTTATGAAATGACTCCCCACTATCTATATACCAGATAGTCTGTGAGGTTGAGCTCACCATACAAGCTATAAGTGCAAACTCATCTTCCAGTCTACTAGAGAGTTCTTCCGCACTTGCTAAAGCTATCGCTTGCTTCTTTGCCTTCTTCCTTTCTAGGCAATCACTAACATAGTGACCATACTTGTGACATTTAAAGCACTTGACCTTAAAAAGGTCCTTCTTCTTTTCACTTTGTGAATTCAATCCTTTGCTAGATCCCTTCTTTGCTTTCCCTTTCCCTGCCAGGGCAATGTTTTCTTGTTCCACCTCATTTTTTTGACTCTTGTTGGCCCCATTGACAAGACTTAGTCTAAACTCCTCTTGAGTGAAATCAGTCCATAGTCTATCCCAACTCGATAAGGTATCTAGTCTACTAACAACTTGAACAAAGACACTCCACTATTTAGAAAACCCATTTAGGGCTATTCTCACTAGCTCATCATCACTGAGACTATCTCCAATAGCTGCTAACTCGTCCTTGACAAGTCTAAGCCTAGTGAGGTAACTTGTAATGTCTTCTCCCTAGTTCACCCGAGTATTCTTTAGCTTCTCTCTGAGAATCATCTTCCTGTTGGTGGTAGCATTTTGGTACAAATTCAGAATGGCATCCCACATCTTCTTCGTTGTATCTAGCTCTGAGATATGTGGAACAATATGATCCTTGACACCATTAAGGATAATCCTCCTCGCCTTGGCATCATCCTTCTTATATGTTCCAAGTTGTGTAGCATCTTAGGTACAGCTATACTAGTGGTAGCATAATCTTTGATACCATTCTCTTCCAACAACAAAGAAATTTTGGCCTTCCAGACACCAAAATTCGAGGCAACACCCATTATGTTTTGATCTCTCAAACCAACTAAAGCCATCTTAAGGGATTAAAGCAATAATAATTCTGAAGAGATCACACTAGGTTATATAAACCCTTAATTTCTTTCCTAGGGCAAAACTCTCCTACCCTCAACACTGCTCTGATACCATGTGAAAATTAACACTATTGCAATCACTGATTATTAATCTCCTATCGTAAACGATTATTAAATTGTCGTAAATAAATTCACAGCTAATATCGAAAAATAACACAACTGCAACTCCACCAATAAAATACGGAAAGAAATTCACAATCAGACAAATTGTCTCGGGAAAAAACCCCTAAGGGAAAACCAGTTCTACAGATAGAAAATATATTAACTTCAGCAAATCAAGAAATACAAAATTCTTTGTCTCTCACTAACAAAATTCAGACAACCTCCTAATTTCTCCTACTAATATTCCTCATTGCTATCCCCAACACTATCACTGCGCCCTTGCTAACATTGCAAGACTATTTGCTATCGCTGCAAACTCATTTGCTAACATTGCAAATGCTTCTACAACTCTTGTTGTTCTCTATTCTATTTTGTTCTCCAAGTGCCTCCCTTGACCCCCTTTTATACTACTTAACCAAGAGGTTTCTTGTTGCTTCTTGATCAAGACAACTCAACCAAGAAGTTTCTAGTTGCTTCTCGATTGAAACAACCTAACCAATAGGTTACTAGTAGCTTCTAGGAGTCAACTAATTAACAAATATTTGTCGTAACTCTAACAATTATTTGCCAATTAATCACATATGGATGAACAATTGTCCAAGCTACCTAAAACTAACACATGATTCGCATGAAGCCGTTAGGGTTTCGAGTATGTCAACCCTCATTTATTTGTGAAAATTCCTATTGCAGTCACTGATTATTAATCTCCTATCGTAAACGATCATTAAATTGCCGAAGATAAATTTTCAGCTAATATCGAAAAATAACGCAACTACAACTTCACTTATAAAATATGGAAAGAAATTCACAACACAAAGAACACAATATTTTTGGACAAATCGTCCCTGCAAAAACCCCTAAGAGAAAACTAGTGCAACAAATGAGAAAATTATATTAACTTCAGCAAATAAAGAGATACAAAATTTCTTGCCTCTCACTGGCAGAACTCAGACAACCTCCTAATTTCTCCTGCTGATATTCCTCCGCTGTTATCCCCAATGCTATCACTATGCCCTTGCTATTACTACAAGACTGGTTGTTGTCACTGCAAACTCATTTGCTAACACTGCAAATGCTTTTACAAACTTGTTCTCCAAATTCCCCCCTGACCCCCTTTTATGCTACTCCTGTTGGAAAACCAACGGCCGAGATTGATTCTCAATCGACAGTCGAGAATAAAAACAATTTAACAACCTTAACCAATTCGGTTTCTAGTTGTTTCCAAAAGTGGTCAATTAATTAACAAATATTTGTCCTAATTCTAACAAATTGGTTAGCAAAACAATTATTTGCTAATTAACTACATATGGACGAACAGCTGTCCAAGCTACCAAAACTAAAATTATTTACTTTATTATGGTAGTTTTGAAGTTTAACGGAGTTACAACTAATATCTGAATAAATTTAAACTATAACTTTGATTCGTCTTTTTTGTTGAAACAATCAACTTGCAATAGTAGCACAGTTAATCTTTTTATATGTATGTTTAATGGTGTGAATCCATCGTTGTCATTTATGTGGTTCACTGCATTTCCTCATTATAAATGTTCGCTGAAGAGGAAAGGGGAATTTTTTTTTTGTGAATTGACAAAGTTTTATTGAAATTTTCAACAAACAAGTTCACCAATCAATAAAATTTTGCTAAAAATTGCTAATTTATCAGATTCATCAAAATTTACAAATATTCGTAGTGGCTCTACCATTCTGGAAACATTAAGTCAGCCTGCATGACTTCGGATTGAAAGTTTTGGCAACAATTTTTATGTTACTAAATAACATGTGTTTCTGCAAACTTTAGTGGTACTGAGAAGGCCTTTTGTTGGAGTTGATGAACAGGTGGCGTTGTGCATGAGAAGGGTCTTTTACCTCAACCCTGTAAGTATAATCTTTCATAACA
The DNA here is from genome assembly GCA_028749045.1 of Cupressus sempervirens. Classification (NCBI taxonomy): domain Eukaryota; kingdom Viridiplantae; phylum Streptophyta; class Pinopsida; order Cupressales; family Cupressaceae; genus Cupressus; species Cupressus sempervirens. Next base: position 945,873,101 of record CM053792.1, on the reverse strand, counting down.
TCTTTCTTTAAGTTCATAAGATCAAATGCCATGGCAATGAGTTTTATAAATGATCAATCTCTGTTATATCCCAGTTTCGGGTAACCAGTAGAATCCTGGCACAAGTCATCTAGTCAACAAGTAGGTCCTGTGCAGTGTTTGTGACCATTACTATTCAATACAACAAAAGCACCATAGCAGCTTTAATGCTGACATTGCGTCACCTGAGTGATCTGAGGCATCAATAGAAAATCAATTTGGAGATGGTTTTTGACCAAAACAAATGCTCTCAGTACTGGAATTGTCTGTGCTGATAAATGATTTTTTTTTGACAAATTTATTTACAAATAATGGTTGTCATAGACTTAATGGAAATCACAATGTAGAATTTACAATATCAGTCCCTCCTTTCTTCTTGTACTCTATGACACAGAAGTTTCTTCAGAGTATGGAGTTGCTACTTTATATTTTCTAACAGTTTTTATAATGTTTTTCAGCCCATGCACTAGATATAGGGCAGGGTTTGCTTCATTTACACCCAGATCTGATTTGTTTTGGGCCCATAGGGGGTCACACATTTTTGAATAAGATAAAACAGGTTTTGAGGGGACACTGAAACCCCGTACAAACAGATTTTGACAAGCTCTGGAACCCACAAAAATGGAACGCTGCTCAGACAAGGGCCAGCAGCCCAGAGCCAGCAGAAAAATCAGCAGCTAAAAGAAATAGAGCATACAAAGAACTAGCTGCAACCGACACTCCAAATGAGGAGGTGAATACATTGAATCAGCAAGAGCCTCCAAAACAAGGAGCTCAGAGGAGATTTGATGGATCCCCAAACCACACTTTTGGGTTTTACCATGGACCCCAAAACCATCATCCTGAACAGCCTTCATAAAATGATCATCAATGAGTTTGCAGAAGCTGAAGGAGAAACTCTCCAAAACAAACCAGGTATTGATCACACCGTTGTCAAGGCCTATACAACATAGAGTCTCCTACAAAAGAACTTCGATCACCACTACCCGAGAATTCATGTCTACCTCTATAGGAGTGAACAGCAAGAGTAACAAAAGACCTGTGAGCCAAATCCTGTGTGTAGGAAAGCCAAGAAGCCCCACCTCGATAGGGGCCAGCTCCCCCTCAATAGGAACTAAACATGGTTGAGGCCAACCACGAACAAACGCAAACCATGAGGACCCAGGATATACGAGGGATCCAGCAAAACCATTACTTAACCAAAAGCCAGCAAGATTCAAGCCGAGCCCTTTAAAACTGCCAACATTGGCCATCGGCAAAAAAACTTTACAACAAAAAACAATAGCATCCAGACATAAGGAGGCACTAACATAAACCGCCAGAATCAAAATTGTTGCTCCCAAAAGAGTAATAGAGACGCTGAGAAGGAAGGCAGTCTCAAGAAGGCTAGTAGGGGTAAGACCCTGAGCACAGATGGATCTCCAAAAGCAGCCCCCAAAAAAAGTGTTGGTACCAGAAGCAAAATCTCTCCCCAAAATAGCAAGAGTGCACCGAATAACACCAGGGATAGGAACCAAAAAGGCCCTCCTCATAGAAACTTTAGCCTCCAAAAGGAAGACCATGAAACCCTCAGAGGGAAGAAACTTGTCAAAAGATCAAAGATCGGCACCACCCAAGAACACATGTTGGAGACAGCCAATCTGAACCACCAGCAAACACCACCAAGCCCCCAGACCTGGCCAGCCATACAACAAAACACCCTCGGATGCAACAAGTTAGGGTTCAACCTGGACTAACCATACCCAAACACAGTAGGGGCCAAGACGAGGAGATCTCCCCATTGCCTAGCTCTAATAAAATAGACATCCCCATGCCAAGGAGGCCAAGACACTCCTAGCACGGGAGCACTGCAAACCTTCTTCCCCACAGCAGCCAAAATCAACAGCATGCATCCCGACCAAAGGGTATTAGGCATAGCAAAAGCCCACCAGCCATCAAGGCCATCCACAATAAACATAGAAGTTCGAGAAACAAAGCCATGACTACCCCTCTAAAAAGAAGCACAAATCTGCCAAGACCAACCAGCCCCGCAGCAAAACTCCTCAAGACGCAACTAGTTGAGAAATGTTGCAGGCAAACCCAAACCAGAAGCATAGAGAGGCACGATAGGGAGGACCCCCCATTGCTCAAAGGCCACAACAACACCACCAAAGCATGATCTCCCACCACAGAGCTGTAGCCGAGATAACTCCGTGCCCTTGAACCTTAAAAAACCACAAGTATTCGACCGCTAGAAGACCCCCAAAGCAGGAGCCCAGCCAACCTTCTCCAACAGCCTGCAACAATATGGAGAAAAAGACAAAGAGAAGCCCCAACCAATGTCTCGGTCATCCTCATCCCCGCTGCCATCAGTGGAAGCCCTAGACTCTCTTTGCGCACAATTCAACCTAACTCCCCCACCCCATTTCCTGCCTGACGCCATTGCTTCCTTCATTAATGGATAAAGGGGGTCACACATTACTTGTATATGTCTTAACCTTAAACTCCAATGCAACTCGCCACCTTGAGGATATGTTTTGGGGTTTAATTAGTGCCCACTATCCACACGTTTAATCATTTATAGATCTTGTTTTAGCTTTCTGAGTCCACAAATGGGATTTTAGAAGACATTGTCTAGAGTTTTGAGTTCTAATTAATGAGTTTCAAGGCCAAAGTTTTCGTGTATTATCACTACCCATTAGATGTGGCTTCTTTTAAGGCTCTAGCGGTGGCTTTGGAGACCCAAATAAGGTCTCATCCTATTTGAATATTAGTCTAGTCCATAAGCCCACACGTTTTACAAAGTTCTGTCACAGGGTTCGCTGAATTTTCAGCATCAGATTCGAAATTCAGCGAACTCAAAAAAACCAAAAAAAAAAAATCATTAAAATTCGTCCAAAGTTCATACAGAAAGTTACAGTTGTCGTCTCACCCTATTGTTTAGGGTTTCAACCATTTTTCGTTAAAAATACAGCCACCTGCATACTGAGAATACACCAATAGTTTTGAGCATCGGGCTTTCGTTTGCATTTTTGTGACCATCGACAGTTAGAGATTTCGTGCGTATTATTCAACACGTGGATCTGGTTCAAAGCATCGATGGCAACTGTCATTTGTGACTCAAAGCGCAGATCACATTGCTGATCAGAGTGGAATCTAGTGGGATTTCATTCCAGTGCCATCTCTCTTTCTCTAGTCTTTGCAACCTGACAACCAGCCCGTGGGATTTGATTCTCAAACGAATTTCATTCATCTGCAGCCAGATGACCACCCGTCTGCAACGATCTCGGCTTTGGCTTTGGCAACGAACTGTCTGTTCTTCCACCAATGACCACCAGGTAGGATCTAATTTTTAAGATTTCAAGTTTTTGTTTTTAGGTTTAGGTTTATTTTAAAAATATATTATTTTATGTTAATGTTATTTAATGTTATTAGATTTAAAATATTAAAACAATTATAATATTTCATTGGGATTCGATATAGATTTTAATTTGTTTTTATTTTTTATTAAGTTGTGTTAATGTAATATAATTTTTGTAAATTTTAAAATGGTTAACTTTTCACATATACATTTTTTGAACTTCAAATTTTTATGTTAAAATATTATACTTATTTAAGAAAATTGTAAACTATAAATATTATTGACTTTATTAATATTATTTATCATGGTTACTAGGAGACCCGTCTCCTACACCTGGAGACGCGTCTCGGAGACCCCCAGTACCGGAGACACGTCTCTAGGTACCAGAGACGTCCCCAAAAATGTTTGGATGCATGAGGTTTTGGTTGCCATCTCCAAAGTCCCCCAACCAACAATTGATGTCTCCCACCAAAAATATTGAGCATAAGGCAGTCATAAAACTCCTAAATCTTATCCTCTATCATCACCCCTTAAAAATTTGTTATTACTTATATCATATATGTTAGTAATTATAATAATAGCCACTATAGTTTTCCAATCAATTTGCTTAATTGCCTCTAGAAAGACTTGTCAATGATGTATAATTATTTCTTTATTAAAGAACAATTAACGTCTCCAAGTACCCTTGTCTACTATTTTTGAAAATTAGCCGTACCAGTACCAATACCAGTCTCCAAGGTCTCCAAGTACCCCAATCTCCTGGTAACCTTGTTATTTATCTTATCTTTATGTATTTTTAGTTTGTAAAATTCAAAATATTATATTTTATAGGTCTATAAATTATTACCAAATTATTTATTATATATTATTTTGATTTAGTAATATAAATTTGTTTTTCAAGTTTAAAATAGTTTTAACTTTTTATTTTATTAAGAGTAAAAATGGTCATTTTTTATTCCCCTAATTAAAATAAATTTGCTATTTTTTTATCATGCATTATAGAGTTTCAAATAGTTATTTCTGATATTTTGTTAAAAAAATTTAAACTATAAATATTAATTTTCTTGTACATAATGCAGGTTGTAATTGAATAGCTCCCAAAATATTGAATTCTGAAGTAGGGAAATATGTGACAAAGGATGATTCTAAACTCTATTGTACTAAATGTATGAAAGATTTTACCGGAAGTTTAACAAGGGCAAGAGACCACTTGGTATTAATGGGGGAACAAGAGGTGTTAGAGCATTTCCAAATGTGAGTAATGAACTGAGAGCTGATATAGAGAGAGAACTATCCCTTTTGAATGAAGCTGACTTGAAAAAGACGCAATAAAACAAAGAATTCAAGAGGATGTGTCTAGGTTCTCATATATGGCCTCTTCTTCTAGTTTCCTTAAGTCTACAACCACAGGTGCAATAAAACAAAGTGGAACATTAAACAACTTTTGGAAACCAATAGAGAAACAATAGGTGGATGATGCATGGGCTGATTTTTTTTTACAAGTGTTACTCCATTCAATTCGGCAAGAAATCCCCATTTCCATAATGCAATTTCAAAAACTGCAGAGTTTGACAAAGGTTTCATACCTTTATCTTCAGAGGCTATCAAAACAACTCTTTCAGAGAGGTTCAAAGATAGAGTGACGAAAATTAGTTGATATCAAAGACTCTTGGAAGTCAACAAGTTGCACTATATTGAATGATGATGGTCAGATATATGTCAGAGGCCATTGATTAATGTTTTAGTGGCTTCCCCTGAAGGTGATGTGTTCTCGAAAGTGATTAACACAATTAATCAAAAGAAAACTTGAGAATATATTTTTTAGATATTAGTGGAAGCCATTATTGAGGTAGGGGTGGAAAATGTAGTTCAGGTGTTTACTGATAATGCAGCAAATTATGTGGGAGTTGGGAAACCGATTATAGAGAAGTACCCGCAGATCTATTGGAGCCTATGTACAACCCATAGATTGGATTTTATGCTGCATGACTTGGCCAAGTTCCCATGGATACATGAAGCAATTCACAGAGGGAGAGCAATTGCAAATTTTATTAGAAATCATCGTCTCACATTGAGTCTTTACAGGCAACATGCATCTAGGGAGTTGTTGAGGCCTCGTGACACAAGGTTTGCTTCATTTTATATCACTTTGAGGAGAGTGATTGAAGAGAAAGCAGCTTTAAGATTCGTGATTTGTTCTAATGAGTGGAAAAATTCAGCTCTTTCTAAAAGTGCTAAGGGGAAGAACATAGAGAAAATCATTTTAAACAACAATTTTTGGGAAAGTAGAGCAAAGGTTTTGAATATATGTGAACCAATTGTTGATGTTCTTCATATGGTGGATGGTGACACTCCTTGTCTCGGCATGCTTTTTGAAAGCATGGACCGTTGTCAAGAGTCCATTCAAAGAGCACTAAAAAATGTAGAAATAGAGTACATGGAGATATGGGAGGAAGTTGATTCTAGGTGGAAAATGATGCACACACCTTTACATGCAGCAGCTTGCCATTTGGAGCCAAGGTTATTTCGTATTGATAGACAAACTAATTCTAAAATTATGACAAGGCTTTATGATGCCATTAGCAAGTATGAGCAAGATCAAGACATTGCATTTCTGATCAAAGAACAATGTTGGAAATACAAGAAAGCAAAAGGGATGTTTGGAATGGAAGCAACACAATATGACATGACACGAGCTGAGGTAACTGGGTATAGATGGTGGATGAGCTATGGGGCACAAACTCCTGAACTACAACACTTTGCCATTAGAGTATTGAGTCAGGGATCAAGTTCATCAGCGTGTGAGAGGAACTGGAGTTGCTTTGGCCACATTCACTCTAAAAAGAGGAACAAGCTATTGTCTAGAAAGCTGGGAGATCTTGTCTATGTTCGCAGCAATTAGAAATTGCTCATGAACAAATCAGCAAAGGACTCCACATCTTTGCAACAAGGAATTTCAGAAGACATGGCAACTGGAGCTACAAAGGAACGTGACTTCTTGGATGATGAGCTGAATAGTGATACTAATTATGATTCTACAGCAGATCAGCCAAGTGCTCTTGATGACTTGGAGCTTTTTTGAAGTTTTATAGTATTGACTTTGAACTATAACTTTTTGACAAAAACTATCTTGGTACTTTTGATAATTTTGAGTTATTTTGAAGTTCTGAAACGCTGATCTATGTTTTGGATAGTAAAAGAACTTTAAATCATGATTTCACATGTTTCTTATGGCTTATATCTTATAAATGTGATATCTTTTCTGGAATGATTTCAAATCTATTTTGTAATGTCAAACTATTTTGATTAAATATTGGATATATTGTTGGACATGAAGAGATGTTTTCTTTTGTAGTTTTGAATTGAAAAGTTTTTTGCTTGAAACTCAAATATATAACAATCAATAGGATATATTTATATTTTTTTGAAAATTACATAAGGCGAATTTAATATCAATTTTTGTTTTCAATTTTTTGACTTTTTGTACTTCATCCGAACCTAGTCACAAAGGCCCATATATCTTGTCATTCAAATGATTTCATGGGCCCAAGGCCTCCAACAATGATGAGGGCTTATTACTAAGCTTTGGACCCCTTGGGATTTGGATTTCAAGCACTTTCTACTAGGACTGAACTTCCTGTCTTGTCTGTATTTTACCTTTGCCCAATCATGAGAGGAAGGGGTGCTTCCTCTACCTATAATATGGGACAAGGAGGTGCTGTGTTTAACTAAACTTGAGACTAAGAGGGGCTTCCTCTACAGATGAAAGGGTGCTTCTTCCCATTTCACACTTTGAGACAAAGAGTTGCTTGTCGCCTGCACATGAGACTAAGAGGTGTTTCATCTCCTTCCATACTTTAGGCAAATTTATCCTTAGTTCAAAAATTCCTCTTCAATTGCCAACTTCCAGACTTTGCTAAATGTTGCAAATTTTTCAAATTCTACCCAAAGAGGGCCTTTTAAATCCTAGACTGTTGTCAAACTCAGTCTACCACCTAAACCTATCAGCAAAAAGAGGGGGTCCCCATGTTCAATAGGGCGATGGTGTGAAAACCACACAACAAGACTGTAGTTGTGTGACTGTAAAACTAAGTACTTTGTACCATTGTCAAAGCTGGGTCTTTCAGTATGCCAAATTCTATATAGAGAACTCCAATTCAAACCTTTCTGGTTCTTTATGTCAACATATTAGCTCAATTTCCAATACAATCTTTACTTTGTGGCATCATATGGTATGGGAATTCTAGAAGAGATGAATTGTGCTTTGAAAGTAAACAAAACCTGCTACAAAAACTCATAAGAACCATTTAGATGAAAGACCCAAATTGTCAATATGTGCAGAGACAGAAATATGAAATCTTGACATAGCTAAAGATGCCGAAGTCACAAGGGTAGAAGTTTGTGCATAGAATTTTGCAGTGTATAAAATCTAGTTGATGAAAACTCAAATAGTTGAAATAGAAGCAGGTGGATAGCAAATGAACGTAGTTATAGATCAGTGTGAGTGCTAAAAATGTTTGGAGTTTGTCACTAGGGCATACCAAATGGACTTGGAGTTTTTTTCCTTTTAGACTCCAGTATATATTCTTCCATAGCAGGAGAAGCATCTTTATTTCTTAGAAATGAAGTATGATCCACCTAAATAAGAGAATGATACATATCGTATCAGTGGGCAGAATTGAGACAGATGCAACATAATCTTGGGTTTCAATAGAAAGGAAGCTTCTCATTTGATTATGGCACTCATGTAGTTATTTGCTTGTGTTATTTTTGTAGCGGATATTTTTACAATCTAATATTGTAATCCCTTATCCAGTGGAATTAGAGCAAACTTCCCCACACAACTTTGGACTATACTAAATGGTAAAGAAGCTTTGGAGTCATGACATCACAAGCTTAATATAGATGTTGGATTTGTTGTTGAAGTCTTTCAAGGCCTGCCTCTTGGTCTTGCAAATGCCATCCTTGTGATATGGAATGTTGAATGCATCCCTTATTTCATTCGCTGTTAGTGCAGTTACAAGGCTCCCCTTTGGAGTGAAGATATTCCTTGATTGTGGTACAACTCTTGGCACATTCAATTATTAGCTCTGTCCATTCTATTGCCAGTGGGTAGGCAGCTGCATGCACTACTCCATTCCTCACCATCTTCCTTGCCCACTTTGATAGATTGCTTTGAAAATTCGACCTCTCACTAAATCATATTGAAAGGACCAAGGTATGTATCATTTATCTTCTTCTATTTTGATGTAAACTTGTTGCCAGAGTCATCTCTTGCAAGTCGTGTTTGATTTGTGCTTGTCTCAATTGTCTTGAATTTGTTCCATCCTTAGCTCCCATCATCTTTGATCTGCAATACAACATTATTTGTTAAACATTTGGATTTTATATTTCATCCCAAGTCAAAAGGTTAGTACTAACAAACCTAAATTCTTGATAAAGACATTCTACCTAGACAGCTTCTATGAACCTTCCTTTGAATTCAATGTCATAGATTATCTCGTAAAACTTGATTACATCTAGGCAACATGAAGACTTCAAATTAAACAATTAATCACACATTTCCTCAAGTTTGAATTCCTCATTTAAAAAATGCACCTACAGCTCCTTTACCATCCATAGATTGCCCCTAAAACTTCACACACCTCACTGATTGCCACAAAACTCTGAGTTTGTAACTCAGACTTGGAAGTGTTCGATCCCCTAGAAGACGTATTTACTTTCAGATTTCTACTTTAGGCACAGATTTGCAATTCGCACCCTCTCAAGCCTGATTTTCTTTGAGAAACTTGATTTTAATTCCTTCAATTCGTTGAAGTCTTGGTGAAGTTCCATGTCTCATTTCAAATGTTTTCAACGTTATCTCCAAAAACAACATGCTTTTGTGAAATTCACTGGCTTGTATAGTTGATCTGCTCTGCTAATGTGTGATCAAATTGAGTTGGGTTTTGAAATGAATTTCAACACCCAACATATATAGGCGATGGGCTTTCATTTCAACACCCAACATATATAGGCAATGTGCTTTTAAGGGTGTGTCTCTTTGAGCTGGGCTGACCTGGCCTTTTGTCAACAGATTAAATCCAATTCATCTAATCTTTTAATGGGCTGACCTTAATATAATGCAAGGTTATAATTAATAAATGATTTCATTTGCATTTAATGATTGAAATCTCCTTGTCGTTGACTTGTCTGGGCGGAAATTGTCTCTAGCTTTGGCGCCTTGATGCCTAGGCAAAAATTGTTCATGTGCGGGGCTCCAAGTTTAGTGCTGGGTGGGTCTTGCTAATGCATGGGGCTCCATATATGGCTGGAGCGGAATCGACAACTCCTTGAGCGCATGCTCAAACCGTCGATGGAGAATGCATTCTTGTTGGACAAAGTGGTTGGGCGGCTATTTCATAGCTGTTGGGTGCCTTGCTTAAACCTTGGGGCAGAATTTGACTTTCTGTTGGGCTCTATGTACCACCTTGGGCGGAGAATGCTCATCCTTTGGACTCGCATACTTTCGAAAACACCAAGGCAGAAAAAACTCATTTGTGGGGTTTGGACGTAGAATGCAAATTGAAATTTGCATGAGTTGGGCTCATCTTCATGACTTGGCAGAATTCTTGATCATCTTTGGAAAAATGACTAGGTGCAGGTTCAAATCTGATCCTTGCCCAAACTTTATGAACTCTATGCTTTTGACTTAATCATTCCCAATCCTAATTTCATTCTTCTCTTGGGTGCACATGTAGGATTGATTGAAAACTTGATATACTTATGGCGATTGGATCAAGTCGGAAAAGCACTTACAATCCCCTTCCAAGGCTTGAGCACTACATATTGTCTAAGGTTCTGAACTTGTCATTCAACTGAAAGCTCTTACCTCCCTCAAGACCAGCCTCACCCAAGACTTGGATTTCTAAGGACTTGCAAGACCTCTCCAAACTTTGAATCATTGTTAATCTATTCCAAAACTAACACCTATGAACAGATCCACCTCCCTAGCAACAACAGGAGGCTCGAGAGCCTCTGATTCTGAATTAGGCACATCAACTGTAAGATGTTCTCGAAGAGAGCCCTACCAAGGGGAAGATCATAGAACCTTAATGCATGGGTAATTAGAAACCAAATGGCCCATGGCAAAGTAACACTCGCAATGAAAGGAAATGTCTTCATAATAGATTTCTGAATAGGTGGTACTAGATGATATATGTATCCATTTATTCATATAGTTGCGTACAGATTCACAGAAGTGACCAAGGAATTTTGAGTCCTACATGATTGGATACAACAAATGTTGATGAATGTAATGCTTTATTATTATTTGCCCTTTTAAATATGTAATATTCTTCTTTTGGACTAAGATTTATTGATTTATCAAATTATGTAATGTCTTCATCAGAGTCCTGTCGTTGAATTTCCATTGTTTGGTATGTCACAAAAGAGGTATTTGTGATTGCCAATTGTATATGTAATAGAATGCAATGTCCCAATTTTATATTCCATATTTTCTATGCCAACGCACTGTGTGACTTTGTTATTGTATCCTTGAATATATGTCAATTTATCTGCATCATATTTTTACAAATTAACTATATTTTTTAAATATCTATCATGAAGATGGAAACTCATATATGCATCTTTTTTCATCTTTTGTTCATAGCTTCATACTTAAATCCACCATAGGCCTTGAGAAACTTGGTGCCAACTAAATTATTTTCCACTCTGATTAACATTTCATACTCCACCTACAAGTGGAAAATGGCTGTAGGACAAGAAGTTTTGCTGGCTTGTTTACAACACTATGCACATGAAGAGAAAATATACTGTTATTTTTTTAGTCTAGGATAACTATTTCATGTTTCTACTTCGCAAGACATTTTAAATTTGAGATCATGCTGCTTTTTTAAACTACAGCATATTAGCCATTATGATATATTTATTTTGTTTGAATAAACTGTATGACTTGCATGCAGTGCCATCCTGGCTTTCTACAATCACACAAAAGATTGGCGATTGGACAAAGTTATTTCCTTCCCCAATCAATCATGTGCTAATAAATGAGTATCTACCAGGCCAAGGGATAATGGTATTTATATGACAACATTCCAGAATATATACATATATTTTTGTATAGTTACCTATTATGGTTTTTTTTAAGGAAAGCTCAATTTTGAACTCTTGCAAATACTCTGCAGCCTCATCAAGATGGTCCTGCATATTTTCCTGTTGTTGCAATCATATCTCTTGGGTCACCTGCAGTGATGCGTTTTACTCCTCATCCAAAATTGTTAAGTTTTACAGATACCGAGACATCATCATCAGATCAGGCAGCTTCAACAGAGAACACGACTCTAACCTGTTTACATGAAGGAAACTATGAACAACATCAAATAAGATCAGACAGATCTAATGTAAGAAACCAAACTAAGCACAAGACCTTCTCTATTGCTTTAATGCCTGGAAGCCTTCTCATTTTCAAAGATTCTGCCTATGTAGGTAATAACATCTTTTTTATCCAGGCATCATTTATATCATGAATATTTACATTAATTTTTTGTCAGTGCTAAATTTCACTTTTTTTAATTGCCTCAATGGCTCTAAGCATGAAAGACTGTCAACCCCTCATCTGCCCCATCTCTCTTTAAAGATATGAACATTTAAACATTATGTACGTGAAATGCAATCTGTTATCTCAACAATTTCTACATATTTGAAATTTAACTGTTCAAGACTTTGTTTCCATTTCCTGCTCTGGGTCACGTAGCATTTGTCTAATGCTTGAATGTTAATGCGTCCGGTGTCCTGATTCTTTCTTTCTTCTATTGTATTTCTATTCAGACTATCTACATGGTATAGAAGAATGTACCGTACATGAATTTGATGAGGTGAGAATTCATTACACAATTTTTTCATATTTTCATTTTCGTGCTTGTACTGTTAACTGTAGTAAGTCCTGAAAGGACTTGCAAATCATACTATTGTTTTCTTGTGTGTTACAATTATTTTCTCTATTCAGGTTATCAATTCAGATGCTGCTTTTGGAAACACCATGAACAATGCTTACAATACAAAGCTAGTCACAGACCACAGTAAAACTGTAGAAGCGCCCAATTTGGAAAAGAAGCCTTCTATAAGTCGGACAGGAACACGGATTTCACTTACTTGCCGCCTAGTGCCAAAGGTGAACAAAAGCCTTATCAAGCTTTAGAAATAGGCTGGTGATAACAGCCAATAATAATACACTACTCTAAGAGACTGGCAATCTTTTCTTATCATGAGCTGCAAACTGCATATTTTTGGTCAAATATCAATTGGGAGTTGGCATGGTTGTGTAATTTAGAAATGAGGTCCATTGCTTGAAATGAAAGGCCTCTGTACAAATTGCACACAGAGAACCAGTTATTTCTGAGAGATGAAGGTATATCGATGGCTTGACTTTATTTCATATCTGCTATAAAGAGCAAGGCATGTAGCCATTTTTTTTTTTTTGTTAAATTCATGATGAAAATTTATAGAGCAATTCATCTAAACTTATAACGTCAAATTTTAATAAGAATAGGATCAATAAATAATCTTCCAAAAATTTTATGCTCTCTGAAATTTTACGGTAATTTAGATGTGTGGAGTCTGCAGACTATGCAAATAATTCTGGGAGCTCCATACTGATGCAACAATTGCAATGTGCATTTCATTCAGCAACTTCTGATATAACATGTGGTTGGGTCAGTTGAAGGTCTACATTTATTTGACAAGGAATAAATTATGCAGTAGTTATTGCCAAAAAGATGTTTTTATGGTACTATGATGATGATGCATTTTAACTTCCTTAACCCCAAATATTCTGAAGTGCTCAACAAAGTGTAGAACAATACAATACAACTCTTTGTTGAAATATATTTTTCAAATTCTGTAGTTCTGTAGAGGACAAGTTTATGGGAAAAACTATGTTTTGTTTACATCAGTGTTCCAGTTTGTTGTCAATAATTTGCTATTACATTTCGTTTATGAAATTCAAACGAATAAATTGGCAAGTCCCTTTTTCTTAAATAAATATTGGACTCTTAAGAGGCAATATGATTGCATTTATAGAAGTCAAGCGATTGTCAAAAGAAGGCAGGGCTCAAACATTAGTGTGTCCTACAACCCCTTATTTGATATGATACATAATGGGTCTTTAGGTGTTGTGATGCATATTAAGGGGTCCTAGGACACTTGATGTGTTCTAAGGCATTCTAAGGGGTACTAGAACACATTAAATGTCCCGTGGGATGATAAATATTCCTAGGACCCCTTATGATACATAATGAGTCTGAAGGGGTCCCGATGGGCATTAAGGGGTCCTAGGACACATTTATGGGTCCTAGGACACATTTATGGGTCCTAAGAGTTTCTAAATGGTCCTATAACCCATCAATGGTTCTTATGTCCCATTATGAGAAATAATGGGCCATTAATGGTCCTAGGATATATAAGGGATGTTAAAGGCTCCTAGGACGCATTATGGGCCCTAGGATATCTTGATTTCCCTTAAGTGTGTCATGCCCAAACTACGAGGCAAGAACACTATTTTTTTATTTTTTTAATTAATAATTAAAATGCTCTAAGTTCGATAAGGTTGTGATCACAGTTTAAGATAAATGATTCTCTACATAGCATCTTAAGTTTAAAAACTCTAGTGGATGAATACATCGTTAAGATTTTGAAGCTTTCGTTATTAAGTTGATATCGTCAAAAGTTATGATATTACATTAACGTACAATGATATGCGAAAATTACTTAAATAACAATGTAAATGAATTCGGATTTTAAATTAATTGAAATATCTAATCAAATAAAACCCCCATTTAAACTTATCTTAAATAGCCAATTAACCTTTAAATTAAAACCAATTAATACTCAAAAATTAAACTAACTTTAATACTAAAACTAAATACATTTAAAATTTTATTAAAAGAATTAACACGTCTACCCATACACCTATATATACTATACTTAATTATGATCAATTATCAGTCAGAGTTTTCTCTCAATTCTCAACCATTAAAATCTCTTAAATCAAAGTGTTAATTCTACATTTACTGATTTCATCAATATACATATATATAAAACATTAAATGACGAACATCAAATATCTGAAAGTAATATCACACAACATGAAATAATATAATATGTTCAAAGCTATCACTAAGCTACGATGGGTCGGGTCGGGGCGAGGCCTCACAAAGTGGTACAAAGAGGTCTTAGGATTACTCATTTATTATCCTTTTAGGGGTCGTTTGGTTCATGGAATTTTAAAAACTGGGATTTCTACAAACCTTGGTTTAGCCAAATCAAGATTTTACAAATCTTCATTCTGATTTTTGGGATTTTACTTAAACCATTTGTTTCACTTGGAAGATGCGTGTGAAGACACATTTTTTTGCGTGAGCTTGGAGTTGAAGGCAAATTTCAAAAAGTAGTCCAATCTATTGTTTTTACACTCCTCAAAAAATAGATCCAAGTTTTGATTTTCAATTCCTACTTGCTAATAAGAAATTGAAAAACTTAGTTTTTGAGGCAAAATTGGAAGTTCGGTATGCTAATTCCATTTTGCCAATTTTGAAACAAATGCAAAAAATTTCAAATCTAGATTTTGAAAAAGTCAATTCCTATCATCTTCTAAGAACCAAACGGACCCTTACACAATAAAAGTAAATAAATTTAATGTATTACTTGTTGTAACAAAAATAACAAAAACTACTAAAAAACACAATAATAAAAACACAAAATATTAAGAGTCTACCTAGTAGGTTAGAAAAATATACAAACAAAATGAGGTATCGTTCCAAACATTACCCTATTTTGAAACGAGGTAACGTTTGAAACAAGACACTATTTCAAAATGGGGCCCTATTTCACAAACTTAGGCTCGGGGTCTCATGCCTCAGACGATCTCAATTTGAATTTCCACTTGGGGCCCCAAAGCGTAACATACTCCATTTTTAACAAACAGGACTATTTTGTAGACACCATTTTTGAGAAAATAAAGTGTGAAAGTTCTCCCTTAAGTGGATTCATCTTTTTGCCTTAACCCACTAAGGAGAATTAAATACTAGTTGGGCTCCAAGAAGGTTTTCAAAACCATAGGAAAGACCAATGGAGATTATTGTTTCAACCAAAGAAAAATAAAGGAAGTGTTTTGTCGGGACCTAGACAAGCTATGAGAGCCCCATTGGAGTTTGACAACAGTTTTATAATCGAAGGTCATTTTTGGTGAGTACAAAATGCTTACATGTTAATTTTTATATTTTAAATTAAATATAAGTCAGGTTCACATGGATCAATAGACTCAACACATTAGGACACAGATTTAGTCGAACTGAATGGCTATCAAAGTTTTTTTTTTAAGTACAGCAAAAAATTGCGGCTACATATACTAAAGTAATCAGTTTCTTTAATGTTCCCATGACAATTTAAGTGCAAACCATCAAGATTGCACTTAAAATGATCACACATCTTTAGGACTTTCTAGTCCATTGGGGTAATATCCTTTTCACTCTTACCTAGTTTCCTCCTACCTCCACATTCCCTCAAGAGTATTGATATGGATATATTCACTTCTCGTGATAGGATCAAGATAGCCGTGGAGATCTTGATTCTTGTTCCAATGGTCTTGTGTCTTAGGATTCTAGGGACTTTATTTTCTAAGGGTTTTAACTTTCTCATCTACCATCCCCAAGGCGAGGCTTAGGTTGGTTGAGCATTGGCAAGTTCCCTTGTGTTGATATATCTCTAGTTCACACTCAACAACTTGTATAAGATGATAAAGAAGATATCACTTCCCCTAGTGAGGAGATGTAGTGTATGCCCCTAGTTCACATTTCTATTATCATTGTTGAACTCTTTTAGGCCAGTTTTGTGCTTATGATTAGTAGCATTACTTTGAGTTTATCAGTTATTGTTTCAGATTCAGTTGATTTTTATATGAGATTATTTGGTACTCTATATTTCATGTATGTATGATGATTATTCAGTATTTTCAGTTATTGGTGATGATAAGTTAGGTGGATTATAATATGTGTTTCTTATGGATACTTACCCCATACTGCATGTGTATGGTGCGCGTGTTTGTTTTCTTTATGTATGGTGTTTCTGATTTGGTTAAGGAAGGGAGTCGTAGTCACCTGCTAGTCGGAATCTACACGATGCACCACTTCCTGTCATTGCTTGTTTAGCTTACAATATTGTGTCTGTATATGCGTGGATTTTATGCAGGTTTTAGGTACCGGGTATCGACTTCTTTGAATTGTCAGGATGAGCATACCCTATCGCATTATCTCAATGGTAAGAGAGGGGAGATAAATTCTTAAGTCCAAATTCCATACCTTTAAGCCATTTTTCCTAATTGAAAATTAGGACAAGTATCTGAGTCAGTACCCTTCGAATGCATCGAATGACATTAATTCATGATTATAACCTTTTTTGTTTGATTTGATATGTGCTTTTCTATGATGGGTTTTTGTATGTTGCTTTATGAGTCTTTCGTGTAATTTTTATTAATTAAGTTTAATTAAAAGATTAATTAATGATTTAATTTAATGAAAAATTATTATGATATTTTAATATTTAATTATATTTAATTAATTGAGAAATTAATTAAATAAAAAGAATTAAATTTTGGAGATAAAAGTTTTAAACATAAATTTAGAACGTGATAATATTTAGTTAATTTAATAATAATATATTTAGAGTTCATTTTTAAATAAATGCTAAATATTATTATTATTTGAGTTAATAAATATTTTATTAATTAAATTTCTAAAATAATTTAAAAAGTGAAAATATAATTATTTAATAAAAGATTTTAGATTTCATGATGCGTGCATGAGTATAAATAGAAGAAATTAATTAAATAAAAAGATATTTTAATTTCATAAAGTGTGCATGAGATTAAAGTAATTAATTAATTAAAAATAAAAGTCTAGTGAAAATTAAATAAAGTTATTTAAAAATTCATTTAACGTGAATAATAAGATACTGCAAAGATAAAGAAAGTTAATTTGGAGTTTGAGTCTTTGTGAGCAAGGAGTCCTCTCGGGTGAACGCACAATCAATGTCTCGATTTGAGGAGAAAACTTCTTATCACAACTTTGGGGGTTCATTTTTGAGGACCGTGAATTTTGGAGACAGAAATTTTGGGGAAGACAATTTTTGAATAGGAATTGGAGATGAAATTTAGAGACGAATTTGGATGCAAATTTTGGAGGTGAATCTTTTCAAAATTCTCGGATGTTTGTGTGTTAGCATCAGGTTCAGGTAGGGTCTTGTGTTTTGATCATTGGTTGAATTATGCAATTGTAAGAACTTGTCTTCTCAAATTTCACAAATCTGTCAATTCTACGTTCTAAGTCTTTTGTTGTTCAATTTCATCTATATATAGGGGTTTAATGATCTTTTAGAAAACCTCGCTGAATATATTATGAGGAATTAAATTTTATTCGAATAAGGTTGATTAATAAGTCAAACAAATCTGAGATCCTCTTTCATAATCGAATGTTGGAAATCGGGTTTTGGGTTTGAATAAATAAATAAATAAAATAGAATTGTAAGATTAGAGATTGACTCGAGTAGAATTTGAGATAAAAGAAAATTAAAAATTAGAAATTTGAACGGTTAATATTTCCTCTCATATTATATTTATTAATATTTTTAAAATGAAAATAAAATTAATAAAAAAAAAAAAATTAAAAAAAATTATTTATTCAAATTATTATTATAGAAACTTAAAATAAAACAAAACACACATTTTTATGAAGGAGAATTGATTTGAAATTATTTATGATATATAAAGTGTAAAATAATAAAATAAATTAATATATATACACACATAAATATTTTGACACAATTTGGAGAGGAATGTTTTAATGTTTAAAATTAAAAATTAATCAAAAATAAATAAAATAATAATAAAGTAACATCACATTTAACCCCCCACTTACCTGTTTTCATCGGTGGATTCCTTGCACGCGGGTACTACGTTTTAAACGCAGTGTAGGCTTAATTTACTGGCGGCTCTTTATTAATGAAAAAGGGGTACGTTTAAAAAGGTTTTATAAACTTTTAATTAAAGTAAGATATTTAAGAGTTTTTATAAAGTTTTATTAAAAGAAGATACGTGTAAAGTTTTCATAAACTTTTATTAAAATTTTAAATTAAAGTAATTCGTTAATAGTATTATATATTTTTAATTATTATTTTTAATTTATAATATTTATGAATTAATTCAATAATAGTTATTTAATAAATTTAATAATTATTATTAATTAAGTATTCTTTTTAAATAGTTTTATTTTATTTTCATTAATTACTAATTTGTAATGCTAATTATTTGTGTGAATACGAATATAATTATTAATGAATTTAATTAAAGATAATTTAATTAAGTTTAATTAATAATTGAAGATAATTTAACGGAGTTTAAAATTTATTTAATTATTATTGATTAACAATATTGATTTTTATAAAATTATAGTTATTTTATTTGAAGTCAATAAATAGCTATTTTTGTAAACTAAATAAATAAAAGAATATCCTTAGATTATTTATAGGGTAATTGTACAATCATTTAAATATAAAAATGGGTTGATTGCAAGGGATAGTTGCGAAAACTTGTTACTTGAAATGTATATGAAACTGAAAAATAGAAACCTTACTTTAATTCAGCAATATTTTATCTTTCAAAACCAATTGTGATATTTTGATGATTTATATGTATTGTCTATGCTTTGGGGGTTTTGGGGTTGTTTTAGATGTTTCCTAGTTTAGGTTGTTACCAGAGGCTCGGGGTTATGTGATTGTGGTGATATGATGATTTGTTCTCGATCTTTCTAAACCCAACCATGGTGATTTGTTAGTATGCTCTATGACATGACTGTATTTACTGGTTGTTATTGCTTTCCAGTTTCCTTGTGAGAAGCCGAAATGTATGTATTTGAGATACCTAACTTAACCATTTTTGAGTCTCGATCAGTTATATTTGATAACCATTTTTGAGTCTCGATCAGTATATTTGATTTGCCTTCCAGTCGCTTTGAGAGGACTGAGATGTTTTGGATGGTTTACTCTTGATGATGTCATGTTGTGACATGTTTTGACTTGACCATTTTGGAGTCTTCAATCAGTATTGTGATTTATTATTGGGATACTTTTTGGTTGCTTGTTGGAGAACCATTGGATATTGTGATTTATCATTGATGCCTTCAAATGCTGATAGAGATCTGTTGTGATCATTATGATTATTATTTGATGCTTTTCAGTTGCTCATGGAGAACTGATGTGATTATTATGACTATCTTTTGATGCTTTCTAGTCGCTTGTATAGGGCTGAGGTGATTTTATTATGATTCTTTGATTTGAGATTTCATGAGCCTATGGTGGGTTATCTATGTGTAGTGTCGGGAAGTGGCTTGCAATGGGGGTCGGGGCCCTAAGAGGCTACCTGGAGAAACCCATTGTAAGTTGTTTTTAATAAGTGAAAATATTTACACTAAATGGGGATTAAAATTAACCTAATAAGATAATTGTATGTTCTCTCCCATGCCTTGAGTGCTAGTACAGACTAGGATGGGGTAGAGAGAATGCTTGGTTGCGACCTTGCATTCCGTAGTATGCCTTGTCAGTACGAGAGGATACTAGTGGCCGCAGGAACACAGGGGACCCAAGATTCCTAGGGGATTGCTCGGGTAACTTCCAACGTGATTCGTGCAATGACACTTTCTCGCTTGCATAGTAGGTTTCCTACGTGTCTGTGTGATGCCTCTGGCTCTAGATGTCGATCTATGTGTTGGAACCTTTGAGTTAGTATACTTTTAGGATTTCTTGGACTTAGAGAGTACTTGTGATTATGTGATTTGATATCCTATTTGGGACTTGAGACTATCTCCTCAGCGCGGTGGGAGTGGACCATTTAGGTTCCACGTGGTCGGGTGGTAGTGCTTTTTACTCTTACTCTTTGAGATCCGTCCAATACTACCATGGCTGGAGCTTCTTGGGATGCTTGTTTATCATGGTTAGATGATGTTATTTATTGGTGTATTTCCTTATATTGATGATTGGCATATTAGATTTCTTTATGCATATGTTGTAGCATGTTTAGGTGTGACATCCCTATCATGATAGTACCAATGATCTCTTCGATGACTTGGGATGTTACGTGTGGGGGATGGCTAGGACCCACGATGGTCTAATGATGCTATTGACGGTTGGGAGGAGCCACGCACTTAGATTAGTTGTATTTTATGATGTTATGTCTTTATTATAGATGTATCATGTATGCTATTAGTTTCATTTACTTTATTGTACTTTGTATCATAGATTCGAGGATGATGGTGTATCTTTATATGTATATTCTTTTAGCCTTTCATACCCTGTGACATGTACAGTGGATGATTGAGCATTCCGAATTAATTTGCCAAGAGGCATTCAGAAAAAATGTATAATATGGACTTTGGATTTTCTCATTATTCTTTCATGTGGATGTGGTAGTTGTTAGACTTAGAATTAATTAAATTTAAATGTGACTCAACGTCTTGGGATCCTTAAGGAATGTAACCTGTTATGTATGTTTACAATTGATTGTATGTTATTGCTTTCGCTACTATGTGATTGATGTGAATGATTTATCTTTCTTGTTTTTTGTTTTTTTTTTAAATGTTTAGCAAACTTAGTAAAACTTTAGGTTAATTCTTTTGGGTCCCTTGGCGGGACGTTACAATGACACCACCCTTGGTGATGTTTGGAGGAAACTTGGTAATCAAGACCTCCCTCTTCCACTTGGCATAGCCATAATTGTTTAATTATGTTTTTGGATTTGGCCCCTTTGTTATGATCCTTTTGATATGAATTTTTTCATATACCACTCTTTTTTCTGGCTATTATATTGTTTACTTTTCTATTAATGTAAATTAAAGAGAAAAATACATAGAAAATAATATAAATATACATTTGAATGAAAAGGCAAGTTAGACAACAACTTTCATTTGAACCTCTTAGTTTATTTTCAAAACAATATAAAATGAAATTCAATGGTTTAATATTGCTCTAAGCACATTGAAATTAGTGAGTATTTGAATTTCCAAGATTTGAAGGGAATCCATTAGCCCCATAAGCATTTAGATCTAAACACCCTTGATTTGGCCAACAAATCATAAAACCCAAAACAAGTTGTATGTTGTACTTTGCCTTCTAGAGGTCATAACACAATAGAAATTTAGTCCAAAAGCTAAATCTATGTTGTATTTTTTTTTATACTACACTATCTTCCTTGAATGTTGCCTCTTGTAAATAAAGAATAATGATCACTTATCTATGTATTCCTTCTCACTGTGTATCTCATTTTGCACAACATACGTTTGACCAGTTCAACCTTGGAACACATACACAATGAATATATCAAACATTGATGGATGTTTATGTATTACGTATATTCATGTGGGTGTGTTCCATTGGTTAAAAATTTATTCCTATATTATATGCTTGGAATGAATTGAATGATAAAAGAGGGAAAAAAAAAAAAGTGTACGCTTACTTTCAACCCTCCTCTTTTGACTACCTAGATGACATGTTTGCAATGCCTTTTTCTCCCATTTTATTTATTGATAATATATTTTTTATCTTACTAAAAATGTTTTTTATGCTTTCATAATTTTCTAATGCCATAGGAGGCTGAAACCCTAACCCATTATGTTTGTTTTTCAACTTGTTATGATTGTTGATATACATCGGTTCAAATTCTTATACAATTTACATTGATATTTGTGAAAATTATTAAACAATGCATATATTCTATTTGGGATAGATTGTGTAAACAATTTTTATCACCAATGTTTCAAATCATAGTACATGAACCATCCTTGGGTGCAAGAGAGAAAAGGAACATGATTTTTCATGTTCCTTTTCTCTCCTGCACCCCAAGGATTGACCATGTGGTATGATTTCATGTTCCTTTGCTCTCCTACACCTCAAGGATGGATTGTGTAGTATGATTCATGTTCCTTCTCTCCTACACCCTGAGGATGGATCATGTAGTATGATCCAAAACATTGGTGATAAAAATTGTTTACACAATCTATCTAGAATAGAATATATGTATCAATATGGATTGTGGAAATATGATAGACTTAATTGTTAACAATGTTATTCTTATATTATAGGTTGATGGTCTAGTGTCATTCAAACTCATTCATTCATTCATTTAATTTAATTATAAGCATATGTGTAGAAGAGGTAATTTGAGAGGCAAATTTACTCTAGATTGAAATAAGAATGTTAAGATTTGATAATTTAAAAATCCCACAAAAAATTAATTACTTAAAACTATTTTTAGGCAGTGAAAATATGAGGAAATTAAGTGAATAATTTGCGTAGAGAACAATTAGCTATGGATTTAAAATTGGTTATAAGGTCACTTGTTGTAGATTGATAGTATTATGTGGAGATTTAGAGAAGTATATGTTTTTAGTTAATGTTTGTTTAGAAAATGCAAAGTTTATAGAGATTTTATTTGAGTTAAAAGATAAGTGTATTCATGTAGAGAACGATAGGTTGACTTGACTTGAAATAAGTTTTCTTTTTGATAAATAAGGGGTCAAAGTTGAAAATTTTGCATTTAAATTTTGATGAAAAATAACATAGATTAAATCATCTTAGCTGCTAGATAAGATAAGATAAGATAAGATAAGATAAATTTATTAATGTCCAACAAAAGACCACAACATGGGTCTATGGGACTGGAAACTTACAACAAGGAAAAAGCAGACAAACGGAGCACCAAATGGTGTCCAAAAAAGAACAAGCACAACAGAAGAAGAAGAAAGAAGGAAACATCATAGAAAAGATTAGGTATCCGTTTTCACAAGGAAAAAGTCTAACAGTGACTGATATGTGCGGCTACCAGAAGCCCTGTGATGAAGCTGAGTGCCACGAGAGGAGTGTCGTTGGCAAAAAGGTCCCCTACAGGGTCTCACCGATCTGGAATAGCTCGTGTTAGGGAAACTGTACGGTCGCTTCACACCCCGATCTGGAGTTAAGGGCGAGAAGAAGGTCGTAATAAGTTGTGCCTGGGTCTGACTCCTGGGAAATGAAAGCTGTAAAGTATGGTCACGAAGCTGTAAGGACTCGTGGAGATAGAGTGCAATGCAACATTGATCGGTGTACCTAAAAAAATCTGAGAGGGATCTGCAATCTCTAAACAGACAGTAAAATCTCCCTCTAATCTTGTAGTATATGGGGCATCTGAAAAGAAAATGAATCTCAGATTCTGCCTCTGCTAAGGTACAAAGTGTACACACTCGATCCTCTCTAGCAATATGGTGATCGACCTGAATCTGGAGTTTGTGTGAGCCCACCCTAAAGGAGCCAAGGGAGATACGCAAGGCGTGAATCCAGTATCTATGTAAGTACTCAGGGCGTACAATAATCCCATCTCAGATAACTAAGAAGTGCTTAGCGTAGAAAGCCATCCTTGGACGTAGTCTCCCTGGAGGATCCACCCAGGTCCGTGTGATATACTCCTTGTAAATGTCAAGTCTGACATGACCTTTCAACTCCTGCCGAGAAGGGAGTAGATGAGCAGAGGCATCCAATGAGAACTAGTAGGGAGGAAGATGATCAATGTCGATCCCCACTGAACTCAGTAGGATAGTAGCCTGAGCATACCAACCACGGGCTCTAGTGGCAGGATCGACGTCAGCAATAGCAACTGAGGAGTAGTAGGCTAAATAAGGGTATCTATGTTGGCCTTCCTCTGAGTCAGAAAAGCCACGAAAACGGTGAAGAAACTAGATCAAGTCAAAAATGGTTGCAAGTCTGAATGGGTGAGCACTGAACTTGGCCAAAATAATACTATGGGGAGTAGAACCATGACATCTGATAATCCGATGGAGGAGCATAATCTGGGTACGCTTGATCATGGCCCAATCCGAGTCTAAAAGAGAAGGACCCCAAACCACCGAACCATAGAGCATTATGGGTCTTACTAAGGAATCCAGGAGGGATAGCTTAGACGATGTATCTTGAAAGTGGTGTCTGAAGCACTATCTCTCAAGCATGGCAAGGGAACCCAACCCTTTACTAATCCGAGGCGAAATAGCTGATCTCAAGTTGAAATGAGATCCAGAAAACTTAACCCCAAGGTATGTGTAAGATGATGTAATCTCAACTTCCCGATCCTGGAAGTGAAAATGGAGATGTGAAGTCTTCAGACCATTGAAGACCATAACCCAAGTTTTCTCAAGGTTCACAACCAGCTATCTCATATCACAAAAAGATGCAAGTCTATCTAAAAGCCTCTGAAGACCCTCAGGAGAGGAAGCAAGAAGAACTACATCATCAGCAAAGAGAAGGATGGAGATCAATACCTGGTGTAGATGACAACCATCACCTAGAAGCAAGGAGTCACTAAGAAAAGCCTCGAGTTCATCAACATAAATCTCGAACAAGGTGGGTGAGAGAGGGCAGCCCTGCTTCACCCCAATGGTGCTCTGGATAGGATCAGAGAGGCCCTCTGTGGTCCTGAGTCTACCAATCACAGTCTCATATAACCTCATAATAGCCGTCAATAAGATCTGAGAAATACCAATATCTCTCAATCTCTAAAAAAGGGTTGCACTGGGGATGGAATCAAAAGCCTTACGAAAATCCACAAAACAACAGTAGACTTTCTTCGAGTGATGTCGAGCCTCCTTGATAATAGCTCGTAGTGTAAAGATATGATCTATGGTTTGGTACTCTGTCTTGAATCTTGCCTGACCCTTAGCCCTGCAATTCCTCCTATCAAGCTCACTAGATAAAATAGTATTCAAAGCTGTAGCGTAAAGTTTGGCAAATGTATGCCCAATCATGATGGTCCTATAGTTTTCGGGATCAGAGGTTAGCCCAAACTTATGGATCGAGTGAATAATGTAACTCGACCAAGAGTTCAAAAAACTAAAACAAACCACTCTATTAAAGAGCATAGAGAGATAAGGGCCCAAGATTGTGGTACCGAGTTTGAAGAGCTCCGCCTAAAAACCCTCCTCATCAACCACCCTGCTGCATCTCATAAGTCTAATGGCCTCATAAATGCTGGAGGTGGAGAATAAGTGACAATGGGGGAGCGGACTGGGAAGGGAGATGAGTTGACCCGGGATGTCATACAACATGGAGATATGGGAAGCAAGGAGATGAAGGTCGGGGGTGGACTGGGGTTGGCTATGCCTGGGGAACATGATGTGCCAAAACAACTTGGGATACTGAATAAGCGTGTCTCGGAGGGATTTGCCTTGTGAAGCAATAAATAATCACTTCTTATGGCGAAGAAAGCATTTGTAAGAGAGTCGTAAATTGGTGAAAGCGAGGGAATGAGTATCAAAAGTTAATTGCAAGGAGCGGTGGAAAGTTTTGCAGTCATCATCAAACCACTGATTCATGGGACAAGTATTTCGTCGAGCCAATCTATGAGTGCTAGAAATGGAGCGGTGAGGGATAGAGAGGAGAGCCGACTCCCAAATCACAGTAGCTAGTGAGTGAAACATGGTGGACACCTGACTGTGATCTGTGAAGCTAGTTGGGCAAAGGAATCTTCTCAAATGGAAAATGAAGAGGTCTTGATCACTATCCTCGAAACAGAAATGAGTGTGGGGGCGGAACCGGGCAGGGTGAGTAGAGATGGGTGATAAAGGGTGGGAAGAAACATGGACTGAAAGGCTAAGAAGGGCATGATCAGCCAAGGGAAGACGGGAGATAGTTAAATTTTGGATGGAGGGGAGGAAGGAAGCAACAACAAGGATGTAATCCACCACGCTCACACCCCCACTATGAGGCCAACACGTAAAAAGCTTAGAACCCGGGAAACAAGAGAGGCCATTCAGAATCACCAAGTTGGAGGACTCACAGAGCTAGAGAAGGTGGTGATCATAACAAGTTAGAGGTCCACTGTGATCCTCAGATAAATGATGAAGCCCCATACTAGTAAGATCCCTCTCAGTAGTACAAATCAAATCGGACCCACGGTCATATTGGGGGGCCTAGAGATCTTTAGTCCGTGCATTAAAATCTCCTAAGATGATGATGTCGCCCATAGCCCCAAACTTGGAGATGCTCTCGAACAAGTTTGAAAAAGGGTTCCCATCCTCAACACTCTGAATGGCATAAGGTGAGGTAGTCAGCAGAAAGTAACAAACAGCAATGAAGATATCTTTCTGACGGTGACTGGTACCTCCAACTCGGATCCACATAAATTTGGCATAAGTGTTAAAAAGAACCAATGTGGTATTACTGAACAGATCATCTCTAATCAAACAAGCAACTCCACCGAAACCACGCACACCACCCGAAGCTCGGACCTCCTCTTTGCAAACTGAAAGCCACTAATACCCTATGTAACCTGGAAGGGGCCAAGTAGGACTCTCACGAGTCTCGGTAACAGCTAACAAATCAGCATCCCCAACTGCATCATGAAGTAAGCCTGGCAAAGACCACAGGGAACCATTGCCATTCCAACAGTTGACAAGCAAAGAGCCAATGGAGGGTTTAGACTTGCCAAACTGTTGGTGCTCAGACTGTCATTTGGCTTGGGTATGTCTCTCATCCCAACCCTTGGGAGGTGAGTCACGAATAACTGCCTTTAGATTCCTTATAACTGCCCATTTCCCATTACTCCTTGCTTCTACCACAAGACTCCTAGAGTGCTTTAGTTTAGCTACCTATGATTTTGTGAGGTCCTCATCAAGAAATATCTTTGTGGGAAGAAGGAAGAGCTTCTTCTTTTCCCTAAGAGCTTGTAGTCGATTAGCCAGTGAGAGAAACCTAAGAAAAAGGGTGTCGTCATGTCCAAACCATGCTCTGTCTAATGTAATATCTGAAATACCCAGTTGCCCGTTGAGAAATGAGTAGCCTGTGAGGAGAGGATCAATGGAGGATGAAGGAAGACCTCTAACCCGAAGGTTGAGTTCCCTGAAGCACCTAACTCAGTCTTCTACCAACTTCTCTTGGACAATTTTTTCAACCACTGGCAGAGGCATAGTGCTAGAGTTTTTGCAAGTAGAGGCCCAAGTTTTAATTTGCTGCTCTGTTTCAGTCAAAAGAGATGATTGTTTTTTAACAAGCTCAGTCTGCTTATCCTTGAGGTTTCCAATGTCTCTGAAGTCTTCAATGATGGAGCTGATATCTTTTGTAATGCCTATCATTTATGTGGTAAAAGTTTCAGAAAGGTCCTGGATGCGTGAAGAATTAGCTACAACCTGTTGGTTCAAGTCATTTAATGATTGAGATAGGGAGTGAATAGTATCCTGGAGAGTTTGATTCACTGATTCGAACTTCTGGAGCTGCACTAAGAGACCTTGGGAAACTGCTGAGAGAGAAAGAGTTGTGACTTTCAAAGCTGCATTATCCTTCTCTAATAAAGCCAAGTGGCCAACTATCTGTTGCAATGTTGTTGGATTGGGTGGGGGTCCATGATTCAAAACAATACTAAACAATATTAAGTCGTAATTGAATAAAACAAAGCAGAAACAGTATCGGACATTCTGCCAGACAAATCATATACGAATTGTCTTGTGGGTCATAATCTGTCTTGTGGTGTAGGTACGGACTGATTACGACTTCTCCATACTATACTTGCATGTTCACTGTCGTAACCTCCTTGCTTGACGTGAAGTTCAAATGCCGAAATACTGATGAAGACTAACTCCCGTGAGCTATGAAGTGACCCAAAACTTCTCAAAAGCAATCGTAGATGGTTCCCGTGAATCCTAAAGTAACCTACGGCTCCAAAATTTCATACCAATCACTGGTCCAAACAAGGATCTGACTAACAAGGAGATGAATGCAACCACGAGAAGTGCTAAAATCCACTTGTAATAAATTTTGAGTGACTATTATTGTTATATCTCAAGTTTATTGCAATGGCCTATCTGAATTCCCACGCGACATTTCAAGTTTAGACAAAGGGCAGCACCCGTCCACGAAAAAGATAGCAGGCCACCCACGGGAGAGCACACATGCCACAATAGAGGGCAATACAGATATCCTTGCAAACAATCCCCTTTGAACAAAGAAACTAAGAAAAAATAAAAGGGGAAATAGATTCAAACTAAAAATGAGCAGTCTAAGAAGAAAATCGACTCCACTAACCTTACACTGGAACTACTAAGAGATCAAACACTAGAAGCTACAAGAATCATTTTACATAAAAATGTGACCAAATAGAGTAAAGAGATTATTATCTAGTAACTCCTTAGTTTAAGGAAGTTAGAGATCCCTTTTCTAGCGGGTATTGCTAAGGGTTTAGTCTTTGGAAGTCTTCCTATTTTGCCTCTGCTACATCTATATCCCTTGACTTGGACTCTATTTCCTCCTCAAACTATGCTATTTCCTTCTTCCTATATACCTCTTCCTCTTCTTGTTCATTATTTTTCTCTACATATGCTTCTAGCTCCATTGTTTCTTCTTTCTCACTCTTTACTCGAGCGAATATTGATCGACCCAGTCTGAATTCTCTTGAGCTTTTCTTGACCAAACCCCCCCTTTTTTTCAAGTAGAGAACAATAAGGAAATGTTTTCTTTTGATCAACTTGATTATGTTAACCTTTCAAGACTTCTAACATTCCTTCCTTCCTCTAAATGCCCATTTGAGATGATTTCCTTCCGCACCCATCTTGGCTAAACCATCTGCTAAATTGTTCCCTTCTCTGTGGATGTGGTTAAATATTACCCCCCCAAATTTTTTAAACAAAGATAACACTACTTCGAACAAAGAGTGCAATCTCCAATTTGTGGTAGCCTTAGATCTTATTGCATTTATCACAACCATTAAGTCCCCTTTAATTTCTAGTTTAGTTAAGTGTTTATTATCAATAATAATTAATATCTAAATTTAATTTTTGCATATGGTTGGACATATTACATAGCTATTTTATATAATGTTTGTGTCTCCAAAGTCATCCATATTTTAGATAATGACTATAAGGATTTACATTTTTATGAGATTTGACAATCTAATGGAAGCCCCCTTTAATTTCTAGTTTTGAAATAAGTGTTTATTATCAAGAGAAATTAATATCTAAATTTAATTTTTTGCATATGGTTGGAAATATTACATAGCTATTTTACATAATGTTTGTGTTTTCAAAGTCATTCATATTTCACATAATTACTATAAAGATTTACATTTTTTTGAGATTGGAGAGTCTAATGGAACATCAAATGGATGGGTGCAATAGGATCACAAAAGAGAGTGGAGGCACCAAAGACAAAAGGAAATTATTTTTTTGCTCTTTTCTATGAATTGTGATATTTTTGTGAAAATAAAATATTACAAAGGTTTTAGTGTAAAGATATGAAATAATCTAGTTTAGATGAAACTCAACGTATATTGTTACCTAGACAATTCAAGTCTATGAATTATGAGAATTCTATCACTATGAAAGTCATGAAAGAACTTAATGAAGTTGTAGCTCAACATTCAAATAATTTGGGAGTTTGAGAAGGGCATAATCTATAAACTTG
Organism: Cupressus sempervirens; assembly: GCA_028749045.1. Taxonomy (NCBI): domain Eukaryota; kingdom Viridiplantae; phylum Streptophyta; class Pinopsida; order Cupressales; family Cupressaceae; genus Cupressus; species Cupressus sempervirens. Next base: position 945,843,229 of record CM053792.1, on the reverse strand, counting down.
AGAATTTAAGTTGAAAGAGAAAAACCTTTATGAAGACTTTAAGGTATCTAGATAGAATTATAACTAGTTAAAAAAAAGTTTGAAGAAAAGTTTATAAAAGTGTGTATTATGATTAGTCAAATGTTTAAGTTTTTTTAATGATCTCACCTTACTCACTTAATGATCTGTTATATTTGTGTTATTTTTGGGATATTAATTTCTTGTAGGAATTTTTGTGTTGAAGAATGCTTTTGTAATGTATACATCTGAAGTGAATAATACAAGTTCTGTTTTTTTAGGGAATAATAGTATAATTAACATTTGAGTACCATTATGTATGCTCTTCCATTTTCAAGTGTTGTAATATGACTTCTCAATATTTTTCAAATTCATATATTTATCATTGTTTCATTATTTACATTTATAACTTTTTTTAAACTTTATTTATTGATAAAGATAAACAATTCATTTGTATTTATTTTGATAATAGTAAAAATAGTATGTGTATGTGTGGATGTATATAATATGGTTTATTTGTCTTTTTTATCTTATCAAAACAAATTATAATTGTTTTTTAAGTAAATGATACCTTTAAAAAATATAAAAGGAGAAGACATGTTTAGTGAAAGTTCTTTTTGTCTTTATTAACTTGCAATTTGGTTATTTATTTGTGTAAAATGGATTCTCATCTTAGAAGGAAGTGTTGATATTATAGATTATGTGCTCAAATATGATGAACAAAAATTGTGGTCACTCACCTAAAAAAAAGAAAAAATGAGCTAAATGCATACGTGTTTTTAAATAATTAGAAAACTAATACATATTATGACTTTAAAAAATTGAGCTAAAATGAGTATGTGTTATTTGAATTAAAAAATGAATGTTATATTTGAAATAAAAATGTCTATGTGGTATTTGAAATAGAAAAAAATCCACACTTTTATCAGAACAAAACATGTACATATAAATTTCTAAATAAATAACGCATACACATTATATCAAACAAAAAAAAATGTGTATGTGCTTCTTTAAATAAAATCTACATAAAATATATGTTGCAAATAAGATTTTTTGTTTTTGAAAACGTGCACATTATAAATGCTAATTCTTTTATCCTTCTCATAGTGTTTTTCCATCAAGATATATACACAAAATATAACATTTAAGCATAAGTTATATTTTTTCTTTTTATATTACCTTATTACACTTAGTCATATTTTATGTATACAATTCCAAGATGTTTGAGAATAATTTTAAATCTCTAGGAGTTTATATATATAAAAGGTGATCCTATTTTTTTTTACTTAGTCAAATTTTAGTAATAAGAGGGCTCTTATCTCTCTATCTCATGTTCTTTGTGTCCACCAATCTCAAGACCTATCTATTTCCCTATCACTCTTATTTTCCTCTTTTTACCCTTTTCTAAATCTTAAAATTTCTTAGACTTATTCATTTTTTAATAATCACTAAGCTCTCTCTCTCTCTCTCTCTCTCTCTCTCTCTCTCTCTCTCTCTCTCTCTCTCTCACACACACACACACACACACCCTTTCCCTATCTACTTTTCCATATCTCCCTTCTCCCTCTATCTACATACCTATGCCTCCCTCCCTCTCATCCCTATTTATCGACAAAAATATCATTCTTTCTCTATCTCTTGCTTAATCCTTCTCTAATTATCTCATTGTCTCCACCAAGATTTATACATATCTATCTCCCTGTCACTCCCTATCTCTCCCCTTTACATCTATCCCTCAATATTTAGACCTATCTTTCTGTCCATCTCTTCCATCGTTCACTCTTTGCTCTTTTTCTCTCTTGATCCATTTATCTCTCTCAACATGTACCTTGTTATCACTTGTTTCTTATATTTCTCTACATGCCTATCACTTTTTGCTTATACAATAGAGATATTTTGAATTCTTATTCGACTTTGTGTGTTCTTAATGTTCCAACAATCTAATAGATTTTTTTGATCTCACGAAGTTATTTCTCAAATGGAGAAGATTAATGGTGCATAGCACAATGTCCCTTGATCGATAGTTGATGTCTCTCTTGGATCATTGCTTATGTTTATCAAGTTGAGGGAGATCTTTATGATTTGGGTCCTAGCCTTTATTTTTCTATTAAATTTTCTGCTTCTTAGAAAATGTAATTGACTTGACCAACATTTTTGTTGTGAATTCTCTATACATTAGGGAAATTGATCTTTGTTTGTGGGGGATAGTCAATGGTAAGAACAACCTCTAAAAGGTTAACACTGGGGTTTAGATCTAATTTTTTATTATAAATCAAGCATGTATGCATAAGAATGTAAGTTGCATGTTGTCGGCCAATTTGATGTAAATCTTTGATTCTATAATAATGCGTGGATTTTTTTAGGATGTTGATTATCTATTCTTGTGTTTGGTGTTGATTGTTTCCATCGTTTGACTCATGTTGCATGGCTTGGACCATCTCCATTGGGGAAACTCCTACCATTATTGTCCAAAAAGGTATTATAGAAAGGTTGATGTTCTTCTGTTAGCATATCTGAGCTTCTGATCTTGTGAAGCCTTGGAATTATTATTTGTGGGGTGGCAAGGTATGGATTTGGCCTGTAATTATAGAGGAATCGCACAAGAGGATTGAAGAGGAGTGTAATATAGTTTGTAACATGAATTATCAAGTTGGAAGTAGTTTGCAAGTGTGCTTGATAGATCTCTAAGTAAGAGGCAACTGGAACCTTGTAATCAAGTCACCAAAGCTAAGGAAATTGTGCACTTAATGATCATAATTATATCACCTAGAAGGCTAGAAAAAATGATGGAAAACTTAAAGAATGAGGAATGAGATCCAAAATACTTTGACTAGATTACAAAGGAATCCTAAGAGTAAGGATGAATATGAGGAAGTTATTGAAGATATTGAGATTGTAGATAATTAGATCCATGTAGATGATGAAAGATTATTGAGAACTATGGAATAACTAGGTAGGAGTCATATAATGGATGTGTCCAATTTATCTAGTTATTTACATCCAAATGGTTTGACAGATTGGATTGGTGAATTTAAAGGTTTCTTTGAGATTAAGGATATCTTAGATCCACAAATGGTTAGGTTAGCATAGACTAATTTGAAGGGTCATGTTGCCTTTTGGTGGAAAGAGTTATAGAAAGATAGGGAGGATAATGATGAAATGATCATCACTAGATGAAGGTTGATGGTTGATAGATTGAAGGATAGTTCATACCTAAGGCGTTTGAATTGGAATTGTTCAAAAAAAATTTGAACTTGAAGATGGACATGAGTGTAAACAAATACATAAATGAGTTCTACAAGATTAAAATCATATTTGGACCGCAAGATTTGTCTAGTGAGAAGGTGGATAGATATATTAATGGTTCAAGATTTTTTATTCAACATCAAAAATCTCTAGGCTAGTTGTACTATAGTAGTTATATGCTTCTAATATCCAAGCTTGGGCTTTACCTTGCATCTCCTGGATATCCTCAAACATGGCCATCATGACCTTATTCCGATTTTGTATTTTCTCAATCCAGTCATCAATTTTATCTAGGTCTTCCCTATTGTATATACTCAACAACATCCTATATTTTTACCCTTTAATCCTCTGTAAAGCAACTAAGTCTTCAAACCATGAGGACACTTCATTTATTAACCCAAAATCTTGGTTGACTATTGTTGCCAACTTTCCCACATTACTTTGTATGTCATGTAAAAAATGCACATTTGCTTCAATGATTTTGGCTCCATGTTCCTCAATAGTGTGGTCTCACCTCTTGCAGGCGTCCAAAAATGAATCACTCGATGGAGTGGCCAGAGCTTGTTTCTCGATAAAAGCCTTCAACCCTATCTTAGAGTGATTAGGTTCAATGTGACCCACCACCTCTCTCACAAATTGTCATAAAATCTCGTTTTGCTTCCTCAAAACTTGGATCTCTTCCTCTCCCTGATTGAACTGATAAAAGACTTGGTGCAAATCCATGGTTGTCAAAACTCTAGCCATGTCCTTGGTGGCCTTCCCAACATATCTCTTGTATTTGGTAATCCTAGGACATTATAGTCTGGGAATTAGCGTACGATAGAGGAATGGCTACGTCTGCCACTAGATTGTCCTTCCAATTCCTCATTGTGAACATCATCTATTGGGGTTCCTCCAGCGTCTATACAGTTGGTTGTAAAGCATCTGTCAAAACTTTCATACCCTATGTCGAAGTAGTAACACATGTCCTCTTCCAAGCCTCTACCACCTGTGTCATCCATTTTGGAATAGTGCCCAATGGAAACATAAATTGACTAGGTGAGGAGTCATCACTAATGCTAGTCCTTTTCCTTTCTCTATTCTCCTTTTTGGAGTCTTCTTCACCCTTCGTTGTTCTAGCACGGATGTGGTCATCAAAGTTCTAGGAGGAGAGGAAGGTAGTTGCAATGTTAGAGGATATTTCTCTTCTGCTAAGACCACTTGTCCTTCTATGGAGCCTCTTTGACTACAGGAGCCTACTTCACTTGAGTTTTATGTACGTGTTCTGGTATTTTATGTTGACTTTTTTTTTTGACACAGAAGGAGGCACTAGCATCATTTCTGATTCTGAAGGCAGTAGAGGTGTCTCTAACCTTCCCAAAAGTGGAGGTATTTCTATTTGGCCTTGTGGGAATGGAGGAAAAGTGCCCAAATCATAACTTTGCGATTCTTGGAAGGGCACATCCCTTATTTCTCCTTCCTCGAAGTAAGTTCCCACAAACATGAAATCAAAGTCAGAAAAATCAAACTCATATGACCCACACCCTATTGTAGACTCAGTCCATCCTTCCTACTCCTGATCTGTGGACTCTTCAATCTAGATGGGTCGGTCTTGTGTGGTTGGAGGTGTTTGTGTTACGCTTCTCCTTCTTTCCTATTTAGTTTCTCTCCTGTTGAGCGCATTCATCTATTTAGAGGGATGTGTTCTACGTAGTCCTCTTCCCCTTCCTCGGGATCTTCCAATATTGTCTTAGGAATAGAAGGTGATGTGGTGATTTTCTTCTTCAATTGTCTCCTTTAAACTCCAATCACCATCGTCTTCATTCTACTCTTCTTTGGGACTAAAGGGATGACCATTGTTGAAGCTTGTGGCTCTTGGAGTTGTATTTCATGTTCTTTTTCTGTCATAGCCTTTTTCTTCTCCTTCTTACCCTTCTCCTTCTCCTCCTGACAGACATACCACTTCCTTGTCATGCATGTGTACTGTTTCAAGCCTCATCAAAGATTTCTCCTTATACATAGGGATAACCTTGGTCCCCTTTCCTTTCTTTGGCCTAGTCGGTGCCTTCAGAGTTGGTATATTAGGAAAGGGATCCAAGGGGAAGGGCCTTCATACCTAGTCTCTAGTCACCTTAAAAATAGGTTGAGCTCGATGTTGAATATCATCATTTTCATCCCTATTCACCTCGACATTCATTATTGGGCATTCAAAAATAATGTCCTTGTTATAGGTGGGATCTAGGATGTCAGGAGTGTCCTTATTCCACACTGTGAGAGGAATATGCAAGTCCAGTATCTTTTTTACTAGTGCCAAATTCATCTTGCAATAGTCTTTCATCTGCACTTCATAATCAACACAATTCAACCAGTGATCTTCTATGGATGAATCAAGAATATATTCCTTTCCCACTATGTGTTTAAACATCTCTATGTTATCAAAATAGGGGTGGACCACTAGGTACGTACTCTTGTAGAGGATACTTCTCCTATTCAATATCAAATGTGCAAATATCTTGCTTCTGATTGACTTCATAGGGCCCAATGGTGATGGGCCAGGTCCATGTCTTCATGTGTTTGTCTTGTATTATTTCATAAGATGGTCTTAGCTATCAGGAAATCTCTAATAAGATAAGTTTATCCATTGTGAAGCATGGTAGCTTCTTGGGATGCAATAGGGAGCCAACCACCCGAATGTAAGTAGAGGTGAGGTATTGGATGCAATATCCTCCCACTTGTGTGATCTTTGTTGCTTCTTCTACTGATAACCTTTTTACATAATCCCCTTCAACGAACTAGATTACCGCAAAAATGGAAGAGCTATTGACTATCTTGTATTAAAGGCTCTCTTCTTGAAGTTTCTTATGCACCGAGGGTACACAATATGTGGCCACACATTGGCATCTTCAATACTTCCTCTTCTTGTTAGCCTCGGATATGTAGCCCTCGTTACCAATAAGTATACTACATACGAAGTCATGTAGAAGCAGGGATCATTCTGAAGCAAATTCAGTTGTTCGTCCAATGAATCACTGATTATAGCCCCCCAATCAATCTTGTTGGCCCTTGTCTTGATCATCTCTATGAAATGGACCATCCACGTCTCCAAATGGCTCATGGCAGGAAGGTCCATCACTCTATTCAAAAGAACTATGTAGTACCCAATATCTATTTCCATATACCCCCAGGTCATGTCTACTTTGCAAGGTCTATTGTGTGGGGTTCTAGTGATTAGGTGCTTATCTTGTACTATGGTTTTAGCTTCCTTCTAAAGCTCCCTATACCATTTATCTGCGCTCTCATATATAATCTCATAGTATTGATCAGCTGGGGGCAAGTGGAATACTTTCTCTATGTTTTCAAGTCGGATGTCAAGTATAATTTCCCCAATGACACTTTGTATGACATTCTCATCTAGAATGTAATGTTGAGCCAAGGTCATGATTAGTTTTGAAGATTGCACTGAAATTGGGCATGGGGCAGCATTCACCAGTCCGCTCTGTATAGTGAAGTGATCATTTTGGATTTCTCATGGGACTTGTTGTAGAGCACCAAGAATTCATTCCTTTCTATGTGTCCCAGCTTCATGTCTCTAATCTTTGCATGTAATTCATTGAAATGGGGCTTCTTCAACACTCCTTGGAATTTGAAGGTTACTAGCTTCAGAGAGATCATAGCTGCAACCCATGATTAGGACGTCATAGTGATCTGCACAAAGTGAAAAATGTCAGTAAGCCTTGTGGCTTGGAAGATGAAAATGATGCTTGACAACTCGAAAAGAAGACGAAAAATAGAACAAACTCATAAAAAATAAAAAGACTACACAAAACTCAGAGGTTGCATACCTAACACGCTTGTGTCGAGTGCACAATATATGCAGGGCATGCATATGAGCAAGGGGGACATATAGGGTTTGTGCCTGTTGCACACATGCATAGATGTGCAATGTGCACAACTAAGCTCATTGAAAGTGCATGTGCATCCCTTGTCAAGGTGGAGGCACAGACCCTTGCAACTACGCAATGTTTACCTTAGTGCGAGGTCATGGAAGATGAAAAGTTCACAGAGGCTAGGATTGCATAGATCTATAGTCGAAGAGCTCGTGAAGAAGAATGAGCGGATCAAGGGGGAGGGTGGTCTTCTATTTATAGGTTGGTCTTCTTTTGCACTATTAGATCAAAAGGATCAATTTGATTTACCAAACCCCAATGTCATTGCCTCCTACTAATTACCCAACCCACGTCGTTGTACTCCCACTCCCTAAGGTATCTCAGAAGACACCTTTTTCTAAGAAGTTGGTTCTCATGACTTAAACAAAATGGGGTTCCCAATTTTCGACTTCAAAAATGGGGCACTTGTTGTGAAGCTACAACAAATTCTAGTACTCGTCTCTCCTCAATGACACCTTCTCTTAAAGGAGGAAAATCAAAGAAAAAAGGACCAAAATTTTCTTATTGTCAAAAGCCCAATCATGATGAGTCACATTGTTATGAGAAGATAGATGGATATGCAAAACGGGTTTCAGATTTGACCTTTCTTCTTCATAAGAGAAAGCTTGATATTCCTTCTTCTACTTCTCACAAGTCTTCTATGTCATTAATTCAAACATATGGACAAGCCACAGGAAATGATCATGCATTATGTGCAACTACTACTCCAAATTCTTCTAGATGGCTACTAGATTCCAATGCTTCATACCATATGGAATCTTCTCAAGATTTGTTCTCTTCTTTTGAGGCTTATCCTACTCCACACGTTTTGATGGGGAGCAACATTGTTATGATTGTATGTGGGAAAGGTTCTATTGACAAGTATGACGATGCATTCCATGATGTTTCATCTTTGTCCTCTAACCTTCTCTCTACTTATCATATTACTCCTAGTGGGACACAGCAGACAGTTGAGTTCACACAAGATTCAGTACACATTAGAGATAGTGAGATAGACAATATTCTTGCTACAAGGACTATTGATCATTCTTCTTGCATGTACTCCTCTCATTTTGGTCCACCATCTCCACCATTGGAGAATCACTCTCTTTCTTCACGAGAGCCTATTGAGATGAAGTCAGGTCACTTGAACATATGTGTTGTTCCTTAGACTAGTGTTGTGACTTCTACACCTCCACCTCCTATTTAGATTTCATATGTTGCACAAGATTAGTCTTCAACATTACTTGCCATTGCAGCTCCATTCATCGAGCCACCTAATGCATTTGTTGAGGATATATCAGAGGACATTCATCTCCTCACCTCCAGTGGAGATTTTATTATAGGATTCTCATGTATTCTCTTTTGAGCATCAACCACGAATTCCACCTTCATGTCACACTCAGAGGTTTCATTTGTCTATCCACTATCTTTGTTTCTTCCAAATTAGAGCCACATTGGTCTCATTATCGACATAGGAATTCTACCATTGTGGGGGAGCTATGGAGTCTCAAGCCTCTATCATACGAGGTTTCATTGTACTTATAGTTTTGAGAGAGTCTCTTGAGACACATCATTTGTACTTTCTTTTCATCTCTTTTTGGAGTAGATTTTTTCCCATGTGGTTTTCTCTATATCTCTTCTTTATAGAAATTTGGTTGTGATTAGGTACATCATCAAATCATGTTGTTGAGACCCAAGTTTGCATTCAACATTGTAGTTCCTTTGCTTTCTTTCTTTCATTGTTTGCAATTGCATTGTTTCTCATCTTAAGGGGGATGTTAGAGTAAAATATTAATTTAATTGTATTGATTAAATTAACTTTACATCATTCTTAAGATTTTCCTTTCATTCATTAGTGACATTTAATAGTTATATTAATTATTAAATGTATACCTCGTAAGGTTTCCTTTTTAGGTTTTGATCTCCCTTTATTAGGATTGATCCATGGTAGATTTCTCATTATTCTAGTATGATAATATAATCTTCAATATTTTCAGAGCACAGACTCTTGCCTTTTCTTCTCTCTACTTCTCTGTGATAGATTCTTGCATGCAGGTGTTCTTTTGGCTATGTAAAGTTGTATTTCACAACTTCTGCATATAGCATATTAGCGATTTGCCTTCATGTTGTTATGCCTTTAAGCATTTACATCAAGCTAGTCTAATATTGTTATTCTTATTTTATTTCCAGTTATTGATCTAACACTTTTAGTTGGATTCTTGGATTTTTTATTTTTTAGCATATTCTAGCATAAGGTTCGTCCTTCACTAAGAGAGTGTAATGGGAATGATTAAGTGATTAAATAAATTTAATAGAAAAATTACTAAAAATGAGATCAAGACATACTAGTATAAACTGATATTAGTCTTAAATTGACAAAAATCAAAATCAAAAGACAAAAGTGACTTGATCCACAAATTTCATTAAAAAATGGTAGGGACAAGGAGAAGGTTTTTTTACCCAAATGATAGGGCAAAACTTGAGTCGTTCACAACACTTCTGAATGAAACTTTCACAAATTTTGCAACTATTCCTTTACTATCCAGATTTGAAATTGTGGTTATATAACCGAATTCTTGTACATATAAAAATTGGGAAAATAAATTTTGATTAAGAAATACCTTTGGTTCTTAGCAATCATGTATTAACAAAAATACATTTATGTTTCAGTTTGTTCTTGGTTTGTTATCTTATACAGCTTGAGTGATCAGTTGAATTATGATCCATCGGTTATTTGTGTTACATCTTGTACAATTGGAAACTTATTTAGGACCTAGTTGTGGATTATTTCCCTAGCTCACAGCGCATTTGGTCAACTATTTCTTGAGTTATGTCAAACTCTCATCAGGTTGCTATATCGTTGCCAAATACTCAACCTTTTCATGGGATCTAATCTTCCAACAAAGGTATTGATATATGGTTAGTAACACTTTTCTATGTTCATGGCTAGTGTGAGGAACTAAATATTGGATCACCAACTCTTATATATATTTTTATAATGAGTTATATATGATTTACGACTTGACCTATTTGTGGTAATACATCTCCTATTCTTGGAGAATACAATTCATTCCTTGGCCAACCTACAAGCCATGTCGCCTATATATTGCAATGTAATAGATCTATTAAGGAATGATGGTGATGATTGTGATAAACCAAAGGATTCAAGGTTTTTAACTAAAGATTTCCTAAATTATCGAGCTTGGTTTGCCTGGCATGTGTCAAGACATGTCAACTCAATGTGCTTAAAATTCCTATTGAATAAAGATAGATTGGTGTGTGTTATCTAATCTTCCTTCTTGATGTTGTGTTTACTCTTGTTACACGCTTAGACAAATATCCTTGAGGTCCCTCCATCTGTGACTGCACCAAGTTTGCCTCGGTCAAACCTTAAGATTAGGAATCAACCTTAAAACATGATAGAAATTGCATAATTGAAAGAATGTTAAAAGGAAAATTGTTGATTTATCTTACATAAAACCCTCATGAATGGATGTAGAAATCGCTCTAATCCATGAAGATGCTTGGATGTGCTTGAAATCCAAACAGTTGACCATGAAATGTGAAGTAGAATCAAAGATGTCCTCACAAATGCATAGATCTATGATTGCCACTTCAAGATATAGAATGTAGATATATCTTTGATAACCACATGGAAAGAAGGAAATAGAGGGAGGGATGAATGGCCCTTCTTGCTTGATTGGGAATTACTTGGCCGTCAAGGCTAGAATTTGAGTTTTGTCCACTAAGGCAAAAGTAGACAATAAATAATTCAATAGTTGATCTTCCAAATCACAGTTCAACTCTCTTTCATCTGCCACACAATCATTAAAAAATAATTTGAAGCCAACTGTCTCATTTGAGTATCAATAGTAATCTCTTGGGTCAAGCAATCCTCAAGGCTTTGAATATGATTCATCTTCCTCGATTTGCCATCAGACCTACGAAGGAATGTTGAGTTCCTACCCCCCTATTTCAAACTCTGCACTTTGGCGACTTTTGCTTCCAATAGACAGTTTTCCCTTGATCACAACTCATTTGGTCAACTATTTCTCGAGTTACGTCAAAACTCTCATCGGGCTGCTATATCATTGCCAAATACTCGACCTTTTCGTGGGATCCAATCTTCCAATGGAAAATCTTGATATATGGTTAGTGGCACATATTTCTATGTTTACGGCTAGTGTAAGGAACTAAATCTTGGATCACCAACTCTTACATGTTTTATTTTTTTATAATGAGTTCTATATGATTTAGGACTTCACCTATTTGTGGTAATACATTTCATATTCTTGGGGAATGCAGTTCATTTCTTGGCCAACCCGCATGTCATGTGGCCTATATATTGCAATGTAATAGATCTATTAAGGAATGATGGTGATGATTGTGATAAACCAAAGGATTCAAGGTCTTTAACTAAATATTTCTTAAATTATCGAGCTTGGTTTGCCTGTCATGTGTCAAGACATGTCAACTCAATGTACTTAAAATTCCTATTGAATAAAGATAGATTTTTGTGTGTTATCTAATCTTCCTTGTTTATGTTGTGTTTACTCTTGTTGATTGCTTAAACAAATATCCTTGAGGTCCCTCCATCTATGACTGCACCAAGTTTGCCTTGGTCAAACCGTTTGATTAGGAATCAACCTTAAAACATGATAGAAAATGCATAATTGAAAGAATGTTAAAAGGCAAATTGTTGATTTATCTTACATAAAACCCACATGAATGGATGTAGAAACCACTCTAATCCATGAAGATGCTTGGATGTGCTTGAAATCCACACAATTGACCATGAAATGTGATGTAGAATCAAAGATATCCTAAGAAATGCATGGATCTATGATTGCCACTTCAAGATATAGAATTTAGATATCTTTGATAACCACATCCAAAGAAGGAAAGAGAGAAAAGGATGAATGGCCCCTTCTTGCTTGATTGAGAATTACTTAGCCATCAAGGCTAGAATTTGACTATTGTCAACTAAGGCAAACGTAGACAATAAATAATTCAATAGTTGATCTTCCAAATCATGGTTCAACTCTCTTTCACCTCCCACACGGCCATAACAAACATAATTTGAAGCCGTCCCATTTAAGTATCAAAAGTAATCTCTTGGCTCAAGCCATCCTCAAGGCTTTGAATATGATCCCTCTTCCTGGATTTTTTATTAGACCCATGAAGGAATGTCGAGTTCCTACCCTCTATTTCAACCACTGCACTTTGGTGACTTTTGCTTCCAATAGATAATTTTCCTCGCGAAGTTGCTTCTCTATGTGTCGCCTCTAAACGATCTCCCTTGGATATTTGTTCTTCGACAACGAGCTTAGAATTTCTTTTCTTTTCGGCAAAGATGTCTCTGATAGAGAACTTATTCCATCCTTCAACTTTACTCATAATAATATCCAATTTTGTGCAACTCTATATATAGGTGTCCCCAATATGAGAGTGTCCTAGATAGAAAGCCCACATAATCTCAGAGTTGCATTGTGTCTAATTTTGACTCTATGAGGTGATCCCCCTTCTAGCAATTGTACCAAGTACACCTTGGACAATCAAATCAATATCAAACAGGCCTATTCTAATGATAAAGTTAGCCACATCTCTCATGCTATGAGAGCGATCCACTAGCCCTCCGAACTTCTCTAAGAGGAATAAAGGATAATTCAAGTCTCCAACAACCATCCAATGAATATTCTAATCAACAAGTAAAATCCAAGAATCTGCCATTTATATGTTTAATCCTATAAAAGATGGTGTATTTACCATAACAAGCAGTGAGACTGAATTTATGGCAAACGTATGAACTCGATATTTTTCTCCTTTGTCTTAATTTGGTAATACCTACATATACCGTGTTAGACATTTGATTCTCAACAGAAATCTGCAATATCTCAAATATAAAATGGTATTCCTAATATTACTCAAGCTTTAAATTAATAGAGGATCACCATACTATTGCCATATATCATCGTTATCACTTCCATAATTAAATTAGCAGTTTTTAAAATTAGTAAGTAGAAGAAATTTTGCACTGCAAGTCATTTCAAGTAGGAGATATTTTCCACGGCAGTTTTAAAATTGATTAGTAGGAGAGATATTTTATCACAGTTTTTAAAATTTTCATTATGAAATGTTTAAAACATATCTATTTCCTTAATATTATATAAACACTGCATTGACAAGGTGGTTTATTTTGCATATCAAGTAGCAGTTAAACTTTGGAAGCATGCAGACCACAAAGTGACATTTCAGTTATCATAATCTCCTACATTCCATTCATCAATATAATCTGATAGAGCATTCTTCGAAAGTTACTATGCATGCACTTCACCTGACACTTACACATGAAGGATAAAAAACTCCAAAATGCTACAAGAAATATCTTCAACCTCCCATGATATAGATTCTGGGCTTGCATATTAGGACCAAAATTTATTGTACATCTCCAAAGAATCACCTATCAAAACTCTTGCTAACGATCTCGACTTTACATATGTGCACATTGCACAACTCTCCACAATAAAAATGATTGTATGGCAATACCTTGAGTGGAAGGAATAGTGGTTACAATACCAACAAATGCATTCATGATATATCCTGGATATTCAGGATATACATGTTCAATTAGGGAAATTTTGCTCTGCTTTCCCCTACAAGATGAAGTTAAGACCCTCGTAAGCTGATTTAAGGGTCCTGGAATGTTGGGACACTTGCAACAAGTTACCTCTATGCATACAGAATCAGTTGAGACTGCTGAGGACAGAGCTACTGTTCCAGATCTGTCCCTTCCACAAGCACACCCGCTTTGAACGCAATGGATCCGGAATCTCTTCAGACTTCTCAATAGTACAATTTACGGAATGAATTTCTGTCTCAGTTTTAGAGGAGGAACTCCTCTTATTACCAGAAGATAACTTCAAACCTGTAGAAAAATAATGCTTTTGCTCTAAGTGTGATGAAATTAAAATAAGCATGAACAGTAAACACAAAAAATAATCTTTGGCTTACCAGGCAAGACATTATTATTGTTATTTTGACCTGACTTCCTGCTACAAAATTACAAAGCAATGAGAAACCTCTCTATCATTCAATATTTTATACCAATGCAGCAGATGCCCATGAATACATAAATTTTATGATGACTGGTGCACTTTCTATATTAACAAAAACATCTCCTGATTTATATGAAAACCTCAAAAACATTTATTAATGCATCTCCTGAAGAAACAGAATACAAAAAATTGAAAGAGTAGCATCACTGCCTTACTCAATGATCGATATAAATATAGCTCTGTTATTACAATAGTGAAATATAAATCTAGCAACAAACTTGAAAGAGAAAATTCTGTGGATAATATAGACCTGTACATGTGATTGACAAACTCGTCAATGAGAAGTGGCCAGGCGCCTGCTGTAAATGGCATACCAAAAACACTCAGTAAAATTTACAGAAATTTTACAGCAATTTTAAGTTGTTTGAAAAGATCAAAGATTGATTCATACAAAACGAAATGGCAAAAATGCACAAAAACATACAAAAAGATTCAACAGATCGACATCAGTAGCATCAATGAATTTTTATAAATATCATATGAACTATTGTGAATCATTTTCACAAATCCAATCTCAAAATCACATGGCAATATTTGCACAACGTAATATCATGGAAATTCCATCTGAACTCTTAGTAAAACAGACTTATAACTAATCAAAACAAAGAGAAATGATTTGTTTGCAGTGTCATGAATACTAATAGCATACACAATTTCAGATAGACCTAATATAAAAATAATATGGCACCACTGTACTCAAATCAGTGTTGATAAATGACATCGTGACCCTGATAGTAGACAACTATGTATGATCAGATATGTCAATTACCTAAATTTCTATCACAATTTCTATGGAAGGTTGTTCTTTTAAGAAATATGTTGTCAATTAAAACAAAATTTAAGCACATGAAAAGATAATTTATTTCATCTATGCAGCTCTCTCCAATTATATTCTGACCAGTGATAGATTTAAAACTGTTATTCATATAAAGAGTGTGCTTCTAGAATCAACTGTGTGGGTTCTGTTTGCATCAACCTTTCAGATCATCGTCAATGACCCATCATCAGGATGAAAGAGGGCTGTCAAAAGTTGATGAAAGAGACCTGTCAAAAGTTAATGGACAAAATTGCAGACCTAGGTAGTAGAAAGGTGGGCGAGGAGATAGACTGTGCAGAATTCAAAAGAGATGGAGAGAATAAAAAAGATAAAATAAAGAGCTAACAAAATATGATGGAGGGGCATGTCATAATAGAAAAAAACAAAATCATAAAATCAATAACTGTAGATGGAGGGATGCAACTAAACTATAATTGCAGGGGGGCGGGAGGGTGTCATCAGAATGTCTTTTTTGGGTTCAACAGAACATGGGAATGGTTCATTGGGCTCTGTATTTGTCTAAGCCACTTGACGATCTGCCCCTGTTTTATACAGGCCTCAGTTCACCCCCAGTAGATCCCTCCCTCCCAATTCACTTCACTCTCCCTAGACTCAGTCCTTTGCAGGAAGAGCCAACTCTCTCAATAAATGGGGGCGGGTCGTCAATTAGGACAGACAGATCATTGAGTGGCAGACACAGAGATGGAGCCCGATGAACCACCCCCAAGTTCTGTTGAACCTAAAAAGGACATCTGACAAAAAACCCCACCCCCCACACAATTATAGTTTAGTTGATGAAAGAGAGCTGTCAAAGTTGATGGACAAAATTGCGGACCAAGGTAGTAGAAAGGTGGGCGAGGGGGAAGACTACAGAATTCAAAAGAGATGGAGAGAATAAAAAAGATAAAATAAGGAGCTCACAAAAAATGACAGAGGGCATGTCATAATAGAAAAAAACAAAATCATAAAATCAACAAAAAATACATATATTGGGGGGTAACTATAACTGGAGATGGGGGGATGCAACTAAACTATAATTACAGGGGGGCGGGGGGATGGCATCAGAATGTATTTTTTGGGTTCAACAGAACTCAGGAATGGCTCATTGGACTCTGTATTTGTTTATGTTGCTTGACGATCTGCCCCTGTTTTATGCAGGCCTCAGTTCACCCCCAGTAAATCCCTCCCTTCCAATTCACTTCACTCTCCCTAGGCTCAGTCCTTTTGCAGGAAGAGCCGACTCTCTCTATAAATGGGGGCGGGTTGTCAATTAAGACAGACAGATCATTGAGTAGCAGGCACAGAGATAGAGCCCGATGAACCACCCCCAAGTTCTGTTGAACCTAAAAATGACATCTAACAACCACCCCCGCCCCCACACAATTATAGTTGAGTTGATAAAAGAGAACTGTCAAAAGTTGATGGACAAAATTGCAGACCCAGGTAGTAGAAAGGTGGGCGACGGGGAAGACTGCAGAATTCAAAAGAGATGGAGAGAATAAAAAAGATAAAATAAGGAGCTAACAAAATATGATGTAGAGCATGTCCTAATAGAAAAAAAACAAAATCATAAAATCAACAAAAGAAATACATATATTGGGGGGCAACTATAACTGGAGATGGGGGGATGCAACTAAACTATAATTGCAGGGGGCGGGGGGTGGCATCAGAATGTCTTTTTTGGGTTCAACAGAACTCAGGAATGGTTCATTGGACTCTGTATTTGTTTATGTCGCTTGACGATCTGCCCCTCTTTTATACAGGCCTCAGTTCACCCCCAGTAGATCCCTTCCAATTCACTTCACTCTCCCTAGGCTCAGTACTTTGCAGAAAGAATAGACTCTCTCCTTAAATGGGGGCGGGTCGTCGATTAGGACAGACAGATCATTGAGTAGCAGAGACAGAGATAGAGCGCAATGAACCACCCCCAAGTTCTGTTGAACCTAAAAAGGACATCTGACAACAACCCCCGCCCCCAACACAATTATAGTTTAGTTGGTGAAAGAGAGCTGTCAAAGTTGATGGACAAAATTGCGGACCCAGGTAGTAGAAAGGTGGGCGAGGGGGAAGACTGCAGAATTCAAAAGAGATGGAGAGAATAAAAAAGACAAAATAAGGAGCTAACAAAAAAAGACAGAGGGCATGTCATAATAGAAAGAAACAAAATCATAAAATCAACAAAAAATACATATATTGGGGGGTAACTATAACTGGAGATGGGGGGATACAACTAAACTATAATTACAGGGGAGCTGGGGGATGGCATCAGAATGTATTTTTTGGGTTCAACAGAACTCGGGAATGGTTCATTGGACTCTGTATTTGTTTATGTTGCTTGACGATCTGCCCCTGTTTTATGCAGGCCTCAGTTCACCCCCAGTAAATCCCTCCCTTCCAATTCACTTCACTCTCCCTAGGCTCAGTCCTTTTGCAGGAAGAGCCGACTCTCTCCATAAATGGGGGCGGGTTGTCAATTAAGACAGACAGATCATTGAGTAGCAGGCACAGAGATAGAGCCCGATGAACCACCCCCAAGTTCTGTTGAACCTAAAAATGACATCTAACAACCACCCCCGCCCCCACACAATTATAGTTTAGTTGATAAAAGAGAACTGTCAAAAGTTGATGGACAAAATTGCAGACCCAGGTAGTAGAAAGGTGGGCGAGGGGGACGACTGCAGAATTCAAAAGAGATGGAGAGAATAAAAAAGATAAAATAAGGAGCTAACAAAATATGATGTAGAGCATGTCCTAATAGAAAAAAAAAAAAATCATAAAATCAACAAAAAAAATACATATATTGGGGGAAAACTATAACTGGAGATGGGGGGATGCAACTAAACTATACTTGCAGGGGGCGGGGGGTGGCATCAGAATGTCTTTTTTGGGTTCAACAGAACTCAGGAATGGTTCATTGGACTCTGTATTCGTTTATGTCGCTTGACAATCTGCCCCTCTTTTATACAGGCCTCAGTTCACCCCCAGTAGATCCCTTCCAATTCACTTCACTCTCCCTAGGCTCAGTACTTTGCAGAAAGAATCGACTCTCTCCTTAAATGGGGGCGGCTCGTCGATTAGGACAGACAGATCATTGAGTAGCAGAGACAGAGATAGAGCGCAATGAACCACCCCCAAGTTCTGTTGAACCTAAAAAGGACATCTGACAACAACCCCTGCCCCCCACACAATTATAGTTTAGTTGGTGAAAGAGAGCTGTCAAAGTTGATGGACAAAATTGCGGACCCAGGTAGTAGAAAGGTGGGCGAGGGGGAAGACTGCAGAATTCAAAAGAGATGGAGAGAATAAAAAAGACAAAATAAGGAGCTAACAAAAAAAGACAGAGGGCATGTCATAATAGAAAGAAACAAAATCATAAAATCAACAAAAAATACATATATTGGGGGGTAACTATAACTGGAGATGGGGGGATACAACTAAACTATAATTACAGGGGAGCTGGGGGATGGCATCAGAATGTATTTTTTGGGTTCAACAGAACTCGGGAATGGTTCATTGGACTCTGTATTTGTTTATGTTGCTTGACGATCTGCCCCTGTTTTATGCAGGCCTCAGTTCACCCCCAGTAAATCCCTTCCTCCCAATTCACTTCACTCTCCCTAGGCTCAGTCCTTTTGCAGGAAGAGCCGACTCTCTCCATAAATGGGGGCGGGTCATCAATTAAGACAGACAGATCATTGAGTAGCAGGCACAGAGATAGAGCCCGATGAACCACCCCCAAGTTCTGTTGAACCTAAAAATGACATCTAACAACCACCCCCGCCCCCACACAATTATAGTTTAGTTGATAAAAGAGAACTGTCAAAAGTTGATGGACAAAATTGCAGACCCAGGTAGTAGAAAGGTGGGCGAGGGGGAAGACTGCAGAATTCAAAAGAGATGAAGAGAATAAAAAGATAAAATAAGGAGCTAACAAAATATGATGTAGAGCATGTCCTAATAGCAAAAAAACAAAATCATAAAATCAACAAAAAAAATACATATATTGGGGGGCAACTATAACTGGAGATGGGGGGATGCAACTAAACTATAATTGCAGGGGGCGGGGGGTGGCATCAGAATGTCTTTTTTGGGTTCAACAGAACTCAGGAATGGTTCATTGGGCTCTGTATTTGTTTATGTCGCTTGACGATCTGCCCCTTTTATACAGGCCTCAGTTCACCCCCAGTAGATCCCTCCCTTCCAATTCACTTCACTCTCCCTAGGCTCAGTACTTTGCAGGAAGAATTGACTCTCTCCTTAAATGGGGGTGGGTCGTCAATTAGGACAGACAGATCATTGAGTAGCAGAGACAGAGATAGAGCCCAATGAACCACCCCCAAGTTCTGTTGAACCTAAAAAAGACATCTGACAACAACCCCCGCCCCCCACACAATTATAGTTTAGTTGCACCCCCCTCCCCCCATCTCTAATTATAGTTGCCCCTCAATACATATATTTGCTGTTAATTTTATGTTTTCATTTTCTTCTCTTATGACATGCCCTCTATTATATTTTGTTTAGCTCCTTAATTATCTTTTTTATTCTCCATCCTTTTCGTATTCTGCGCAATCTTTCCCTTTCTCCCCTTTTCCTATCTACCTGGGTCCACCATTTTCTCCATTATCTTTTGACCCCCCACTTTCATCCTGATGATGGATCATTGAGTAATGATCCAACATTAATGTAACCAAAACCAACACAGTCAAATCCAGAAGCACATTCTTGATACAATGGACTGTGGGAATCTAATGTCTACAGCTGTTATATTAGATAAGGAAAATCACTAAACTGTACTTTTTATATCGCCAACAAAGTTTTAAATTAAATCAATAAAATAGCATATGCATTCAGATTTTGAGAAGGTGAAATAATCTTATATTTCTGATGGCAGCAGCTTGCAATGAACCAAAAGCAAATATATTGATTTAAGAATTAATGAAGATTGTTTACAAATTATAACATATTTTCCATCATTAAAAGAAAAACACATAAAAGTTAAAAATAAAAGATGTTTCATAATTAATTAAATATGCTCCATCTTCAAACGAAGACAGTAAACTGAAAACATGATACCACGAGCAGAAAGATGTTTGCGGAATTAATGACGCTTAAATCATAAAAATAGTAACTAAATAGGTACCTTCTATATCATAGCCTTCAAGATTTTCAGGTACAGATCGACTGAAATCCAGTAATCCTCTCCAAGTATCCTCGGAGATACTATGCCGTTGATTTTTCTATTTGTACAAAATTAAACAAAATTAGGATGCACTGAAATGGAAAACTATAAAGTTGCCATATAATGAATCAAAAATATTCCACAGCATTTTCAAAGAGTTCAAGCATTTCCCCACATGGATTTTGTGATCTACAATTTAGCTGTCTTAACAATATCTATTTCTTTTCTAATATTGTGTCTCTAATTCGGAAATATAACAGAAATCTCTTTTCTAAAATTGTTGCAATATTTCCTGTATTAGTCAGTTTGTTCCCTGGTTTGGAAGATGACAACCAAAATCTAACCCACATACTAATGTTTAAACCCTCACTCTAAAATGTTGATTAACATCTAAGCAAGCAAGGGCAAGTAATTTATTGCATGACCTACCATAAGGAATATCCTTCTCCAATATCAGGTGGTCCAGCAACAACACTGCAATAATGGTCGAATAATCATTAACAAAAGAGAATCCAAGCTCCATGGTGACCCAAATAACATAAACAAAAGATCATGTCCATGTCAAACATGCATGGTTTTAGTGCAGCCTTCATCTGAAGAGGCAAGTTTCTACGACATATGTTTTGGCAGATAATATTGATTGTGTCACACTCATAATAGTGGTCCCAAACACTCATATGATACACCAGGCTCCTAGATTGACTAAGCAACAACACATTGGCCAGGTGAATGTGGTAGTTGACACACTATACACCAAAGACTACCCTCAAACATAATAGTGGTCTCACTCACATGATACACCAGGCTCCTAGATTGACTAAGCAACAACACATTGGCCAGCTGAATGTGGTAGTTGACACACTATACACCAAAGACTATCCTCAAACATGTTTGCACTTATATTTTCAAAGGGTCAGGGGTCTCCTTGCTAGAAGAACTCCTCTGATTGTATCTTGTTGATATGTTAAATCATCTTCAAACCATGACATTCACATAAGGACATGATCAGATCAAGTATTGGTACTGTTATGATGATGTCATTAATTACTGCCAATCCATGCATCATTACAGAAAAATGACAGTGTTAGTTTCTAGCATCGGCACCAATTTTGGTCTTTACCTGGTCTTTGTTTCCACCAGGTCTACTTGTGATGTACTAAGAATATGGATCAGATATAATTTTATGTACAAGCCTTAGAGCCGGTCAATTTTAAGCTTCATTCTACCTCAATACTATTCTAATTTTAATCATGTATTTTTTGATTCCTCTGACATATGGCTACTTTGATCATTCATGGACTTGAATGTAGAATTTCTTCTTGTGGTACTTGAATGTAGAATTTCTTCTTGTGGTACTTGAATGTAGAATTTCTTCTTGTGGTTGACATAGGTTCTCAGTTGTGCTTCTCTCCCTAAGATCTTGTGCAAGCACCACATGTCATAGATATTATATTAATTAACAGTAAAAGCACATGCATATCTTGACCTCACATATGGGTTTCAAACTTTCAAGTTAATCATAAATAATCTTATCTTAGCCTAGCCAGATACACTACAGTCTAAAACGCTTGAATTTATTTCATTTTAATATTTTATTTCAAAATACGTGTTTCTGGAAAAGGTCTAATCCCTTAATCATCCTGACACATGTTGAAGATATCCATTTTTTAACTTCTCAAAAAGTTGCATGGTATAGGTCTTATCTTGAATTTGGTTCTAAAAAACAGTTAAGAAAAATTCTAATGCTGTGTTTATTTTCAAACTGGCAAACACTTGATATGCAAATAACCCCCATTAAAGTTTAAAACAAGAGTTACCTGTACAAAGTCACACCACTGATCTAGCAATCGATATCTTCCAGCAAACACCAATCTCCAGGCCTCTATACTTGTGCCAACAGCTGCAAAACAAAAACATTTTTGGTACAGGATCAATATCTTACAGCTAAAGTTCAATGAAGCTCTCAGAAACTGGAACTTGCAAATGAGCAAAGCCTGAAGTTGGAATTTCAATTTTCATTTAGCCTTCTAAATTCAAAAAAGAGAATAAAACCTAAGCACCATTCTCAATTTCACCCTTCCTCTTAAAGAATTAAATACATTCCAAATAAAACCTTGGAAAATAGATAACTGGTTGCATCAGGCATTAGACAAGATTTAGAAATACCAGATGGATGAGAAAAATAACAAAACCTAAGCCTGCTCGGTGTTTCTTCCCAATTCTAAATTAATCTCAGCATCTTGCTGTGGAAATTATCTCCTACTTATTAATCTCAGCATCTTAGTATGAATTGGATCCAGCTGACTTCAATTAGAACAAGATACTCCCAGGACCCAAAGGCATTTCCTTCCTAGGCATTTCCTTCCTAACAGATGCAACCCAGAAGTAACTTTCTACCATACCAACCCAGTTATTTTCAAGTGGATCGACAAACTATTGCCACAAGTACTACACAACATCTCTAGCATCAGAAAATGTTCTCCCCAACCAAAAAACATACATATAATTTAATATAAACTATTGAGTTTTGAGATTGTTCTTACCAATGCTCCTTTGCCCATTTTCACAGCACATAAAGAACACAAAGTAGTAGAAGCAGCGAAATCGACAAGAATCTATCTGTACAAGTAAAATCCGTATGAGTAAGAACTCGTCAAAGTTATGGTTTTTTATGAATCATGAAAATCAACAATATATGCAGAAAATAAAAAATAAAGTATTTGAAAAATACCATCAAATGCTGATTTTCATCAAGCAGAGACTTCAAAGAGTGAAGACCATTAAGGGCATTCTGTCTGCAATTATATACATTATTTAATCAATTAGAACAACACGATGAACAACGTAAAAGAAAAAGAATTAACAGAATTTTAAAATGACAAATTTAAACATTCATTTCTGAAGAGAATCAAACAAACCATTCTGATAAAACATGTGCTTATCTGAAGTATCACATACAACAAGACATAATTCAAAAACTTTCCAGTTAAATTCTACATGGAAAAGACTGCCATCAGAAGGAAGACATTATAAAAAGATAGACTACCACTGGACGTATGGCACAATAAAGAACAAAAGGACATACAATGTGATTTTAAAAAAGAGAAACAATGAAATGCATACAAAAAAAGGACAATTTATTTCATACCCTTTTAGATCTCGCAAAACATCACCTGAAATTATAGCCTTTGCTGCTCTAGTTCCATTGTGGCATAAAACTCCTGGAGATTTAATAACAGAAACAATCTCAATAGGTTATTAAACCATGAAGCCAGAAAATAAAAAAGAATTAAACTTAAGTCTAGCCTAAAGTCTAGACAAATAAAATATTCTTAGATTACACAAAAGCAAAATGAACCAATGTTGCCCAAAGAAAAAAATCAAAATATTCTCCATCCGTCAGACATTTCCAAACAAAATTCAACACTCAAAAATTCACAGTTCCTTGAAAGACGAAACAAAAGCAATGAATTGCACAAAATTATAAATGTTACCAAAGACAAGATCAATACTATCTCAATGTGGCTCTACTACAAAAAAAAATATGTTTTTAGCTTCTGTCATTGCTAAACAAACTGAGGTGATCATTTGCAAAATTCAGTCGCTTCAAAATCCTATAAGATCAGTTCAATTGCAAACTGGCTGGCATCAGATTCTTTCTATGAAAAAACATCAAGGATCCCCACCAAGCCCAAAAGAAAAAAACTCTGCACAGATTAATAATTACAAAATTTTCCGTCTAGCAAGTGAGATATGACAAGCATAAAACATGAGGACAATTTTGCACAAAGTACAACCATGTAAACAATGTGGCATTAAAAATATCAACCAAGTTTTAACCGAAACTCCAATGTCAAAAAACATATGCTGCTGCTCCATCCACAAATTGAATCTGTCTTCAAATGAGGGGCACTCATAAGGGCATGACCTCACTTCAAAACCCTATATCTTGTTCAACTGGTTAAAGCATTGGGTTCTCGTGTGGAGATCCAAGTTCAAAAATGCAAAGTGACATCTATGGTGGAATTCTAAGTGGCGTCTCTCAGAATTCTGATGTTCGGCTTCTAGTAGTTATGCCTATAGATATATCTAAATTGGCTAGTTAAATATCAATACTCCTGTAGAGCTCAGGATTGTATAATCGATAAGGAACTGAGCATTAGTATCAATTCCCTCAGATGCTCGTTTGAACTATTTGCAGATCATGCTGAATATATTTTAGTATTTATAAACCCATATTTCTAACAAGGCAGCCCGTATGTCCACTGGACTTGACACCAGGTTGGTGTGCATCCATAACGGGTACCGCCCATTTTTGGATATAATAACAGCCGGTTCCAAGCATATTCCGCACATAACCTACCAAGATAAATAAAAATTTGCAGGCACCCAAATAAGCATATATGGAAATGCAAGTAAAATATACAGGCATTTTTACTTACTACAAAATTCTTCAAATATAGTCGACATCCTCCGCGCAGCAACATCCGCATCCACTGGGGATCCCTGTTTATCAGGGCACCCCTGCAAGATAAAACCCTATTTACGATCCTTGTAAAAATTAAAAATTCATAACCCTAAACACCTTTACCCACTTATGCGAACCAAACCCTGGGTATGTCTCAGCTAAGCATCCGACCAACCACACTGTTATAAATTAAAATAGAGAGCCCAAGTACAAAATCGGAAGGAAAGCTTGAAATCAGCAAAACTAACCATGAAATTGATCATTATTGGATCGAACTCTCAACTTTATCTGCAACAGAGCTAAATAAGAAGAATAAAAGGCCAATTTAACACCAAATTTATCAGCATCAGATTTGAAATGACAATAACACTGCCGTTGTGAATCTGAAAAGCAGATTGCGAATGACTTGAACTTATCGATGTTGTGCTTCCTAAGTAAAGTGAGTTCAGGTCTGCCACGTAAAACAACGGGAATCCCCTGCTTATAATAAACGGGCTAATTCCAAAATGTGCGACTTGATCGGGAAGCTGTATTTTTAACTTGGCGCATAGGAATGGATAATAGCCATTACGGCCCCGTTTGGTGAGCGGAATAGGAATACGTATTCTGGAATACGTATTCCAAAAATGACGAATTCCTTGTTTGGATGCACCAAAACGGGATTGGAATACGAAGCAAAAATGGAATACGTATTCCATTTTTGGCCCAAAAATGGGGTTTTGCAATTCCACCAAAATAGGTGGTATTGGAATATGTATTCCTATTCCATTTTTTTTTTATTTTAGAAAACATAAATTTTCGGGTCCGCGAATTCCCATCAAATATTCGCTGAACCAAACGGAGAACAGGAATACGTTCTATTCCGGAATACGTATTCCGGAATACGTATTCCAGAATACGTATTCCTATTCCGCTCACCAAACGGGGCCTAAGGAATAGGAATGGCTATTCCAATAACAGCTATTTTTTGGAATGGGTATAAGTTCATTTTAGAGGCAAAATGGGAATACAAAAATCGTATTCCAAACTTTTCTATTCCTATTCCATTAACCAAACAGAAAATAAAAATCGTATTCCAATTTTTCTATTCCTATTCCATCAATCAAACGGGCCCTTTTTTTTTCTACTATTCCTGAATTGTCTATTATCTATTATTATTATCGAAACAATGAATGTCATTTCCCCGCTCATTGGGAGGATTTAAGGCGTTCCCTCAATAGGCCAACAATAAAGCCTCCGGATGTTGAATGAATGAATGAAGGTATTTTAATGACGTTGATGAGACCAGCCAGCCTATGGAACCCTTTTTATGTTCTTTTCAATGTCAACTCGCCTATTATGAATCTGCTTTAAGAAGCTCGTTGTTTTATGGAGTCTTGTTTCCTCAAAAATCTGGTGTAATTGGCCCTCCTTCAAATTGTCCTCGAACTGCTCTCAAATATCTTGGTATGTCGCACACTCAAAGATGAAGTGTCATTCTGTTTTGACACATCCTTTACTGCAGTAGATGCATTTTCTTTCTTCCCAATCCTCCTTGGGCACTATCCATCTCCCCATCTCACACTATAAATGATGGGATCACATTCATAACTATGCCACCAACAGCCTATATTTACCTTTCATATCTACATGAAGGTAATCTTTAATCTCAGGGCACCACGTGGGGTTGAACTCTTTCACATGGTGAGCCTTTTTCTTCCCTATATGTTTTCTCCACATGATTGCTTTAAATTTTTCCAGTAGGAACCTTTTTATCTCTTCATTGGTGTTGGAGCATTCCAGTATGTTAATGTCCCACTTAATTAGTCATTTTTTATTTTGCTTCATCCACGTTTTTTTTCTTCGGGCTAACCCCTCTTCAACCACCAGTTTGGGCCATCATTGCTTGTCCATATTTTCCACCTTGTTTAAATAGCTTAACAAATGTATAACTATAGAGGCTTCCATCGAGAACATCCCTACTTCAACCAAGAGGATATCATATGGTATAGTTGATTTGACATTAAGGTTAGTAGTGATGAGGTTCTTCTGTATTCTTTCTATTTGCTTCCATTTGTAGTTAGATAGGCTGCTCCCCCAAACCTCACACCAATATAACACAACAGGGGTGACCAGCAGTCCAAAAAAAATCTTTTTGGTTTTCCAATACCAAAGCTTTGCCTATCTACACTTGTTTTATAGCAAAAAGGAAGCCCTTGAATCTGCTTAGCTCTACAAGTTTCCCAATTGAGCTTGTTGTTAAAGTCTATGCCTAATTATTTATACTCTTCCACAATCCCAAGAGTATTTCCTTCAAATTGGAAGTCAACTTCTTGTTGTTTCTTTCTTAGAGAGAAGACCATAACTTTAGTCTTGCTAGTGTTCACTTGCATCCCAACTTTGTGGCAAAAGCTCTCCAAAGTTTTCAAGTGTTCTCTTAGATCCTTGGTTGTTTGTGTAATTAGGATAAGATCATCTGCATAGAGAAGCAACTTCACCACATATTTCGCAAGTTGGACTCCTCCCTTTAAGTTTAATTTAGCCATTCCTCCAACTTATCAATATATAATCCAAATAGGGTAGGCAAGAGAGGGCATCCCTGCTTAACCCTAATATTACTACTAAAACATTCTAACATGTCATTGTTCGCTCTGATTCTAGCTCTAACATTCTCATAAAATCTATGAACAACCACTCTAAGCTCATTTGGAATTTTAAGCTCCTCCATCCATTTCCAAAGTTTGTCTCTAAGGACAATGTCAAAAGCTTTTTTGAAATCCACAAAACAACAAAAAGCCCCTTTGCTTTGGATATCACAAACCTTCTCAATAAGGTGTCTAAGAGTGATGCAATGGTCAATTGTAGAATATTTAGGTTTGAACCTAGCCTTCCCTTTTGCTCCCTTTTCTTCTTTCTTAGCCTAACAATTGATTAAGTGCTCTATCATGCCCCCAAATAATTTGTCGAGGAGATTAACCATAATCATGTGATAGACAGATTGGTGATATCTCCACTCTTGTGTAGAGGTATGACCACACTAGTGGTCCAACTTGTTGGAAAGTCATTTTGATTAACTTTGTTGAAAATATCTCGAATGTGCGAAGTGAGAAGTTCCATGCCCCACTTTAAAATTTCAGCTTGTAGCCCATCAATATCCTTTGCTTTATTACTTGCTAGATTCTTTATTCCTTTTTTAATATCCTCTATTGATAAAAGTTCAATAGAGGTACTAATTCTGAGTGTTGAAATAATAGATGTTGCACACATTGTATAATATTGTTATATTGTATTATTTTATTTTATTATGTAATGTTGCACCTAGATGGGCATGCAACATGGAAAGATTCCCATGGGATATACTTGATGAGTTGTATTGTAACATTGTGATAATATTTCATGTAATTATTTAATATTGGGGAAAAAAATTAAATTTCCAATATTAAATGTAGGGTCAGTGCATTAGGTAACACACAGTTTTAGCACTGTGTGTAACCTCTTGAAGCAGAATGAGATTGACAAAGGGCAGGACTCCCCTCTGGTGGCAGAGACTCAGGGACCAAACAAACACACCCGAGCTCATTCTAAGAAGAATGAGGATGTCAGTAAGAAGGCCAAGGTGAAGGCCAATGCTGATAATATGCATATTTTGGAGGATCAGGTTGTTGACTTGATCAAGACTTCTTAGTTGGTCAGTTGTTGTTCTTTTGCTATCTTTTCCAGCTCTGTCTTGGGTGACCTCATGGTTGTTCTTTTTGGAGGTTTGTTTCATGTTGTCCTATATTGCTTTTCTCTGATGTTTACATCTCTTGTTTATTTCTAAACTCTTGTTATTTTGTAAAAGTTTCAGGTCCTTTAAAACCTATTTTTACTTAATAAAAAAAACAACACAATTTTAGCACATGGTTTATGTAATACCACTTGGTGGTTTTTTGGGACTTGTTACTATGTAACCAGCCACAAGGCTAGTTGTAGTGAAGAAGGCAAAAGGAAAGAAGGCAAGAGTTGAGTGAGACAAGGCTTGACAGGTTAGCCAAGGGAACATTTGTGAAGGTTGGAAGCATGGCATGGGTTGTGTGAATTCATGCTTGTTCACATGGATTGCTTGGTAATGGCTATGGATTTGAAGGCTTTCATAGTTGTATTGCAATGGTGTTTTGTTGAATAATACATGGTGATGGGTGCTTTTGGAGGCTAAGTTTTTCCCTCAATGAGGGTTTCCCAGGTCATATCTTGTGTCACAATTTTTGTGGGTATGTTGTCTATTCTCTTGCATACAGATTTCAATTGCATATTTGTTTCAAATCCACTACAAGTTATGTGGAAATGGTTATACTTTTTGTTGCAAGTTTCCTTACAAGTGGTCTCAGAGATATGGTTTTGTTGTTGTAACCCTAGATTGCATCCATGGGAATGCATGAGAGGATAAAAGAAAGAGCAAGATATATGAGATGTTTATTGTAAATCTAAGGGTTTTGGGTTTGTTATTATGATGGGATGTTTGAAGATTTTGGGCATGTGAAATTGTTGGACAAAATGATTTTTTGGATGTTTCATTTAAATGATGGCTTTAGGGGGTGGCTTGCAAAAATGACCTCTTGGGCAAAAACAGACCTCACCATTGGATCTGGGTCGATGTTTCCATAAATTTTAATATATATAATGCCCTAGTTTGGCCATGTTCAGAGGAAATGAAAGAGTTTGTGTCAACCCATGATGGTCGTCAAATTCAATATCGTCAGAATTTTCATCAGAAAAAAAAATCGCAGTGAAAATGGTAAAAAGGATGTGTTGGTAAAATGACCATAACTTTCTCTCAGGATATCAGATTTTAGACTTCTTACAAGCATTGGAAAGCTAATTCCGAGCACTACAACTTGGTGTAGGTTTGATTATGTGATTTTGATATTTGTCAGATTTTAAGAGCCCAAAAGTTAGATGTTATTTATTTTGAGCACAAATTAGGGTATAATTTGAGTATACAGAGTTAGATTTTGGACTTTGAGTAGTCAACGGAAAGCTCTTGGAGAGCTCTACACATTGGTTCAGATTTGGTGCAAATTTGACATGATTTACTTGGTGATATATTGATCTGAACAGTTTATGGTATATATTGACTATGGTAACATTATGAGTTTATGAAATTATATATTTATGATATTTGGATTTGATGTCATTGTATACTTAGTTCATATTTCAGATTGGCCTCATGATGATATGATTATCAGTGTTTGGTTTGGATAAGTATGATGACTTGTTGGGTCTACAAGTTGTGCAGTGTTGTAAGTAGTCTATACTTATAGGTTGTATTTATAGCTTGGTTATGAGTTGTCTTTGCCCATTGATTTTTAATTATTGATGCATATTCAGATCGGTGGCTTGGATTTGGGTTGTCTATGCCCTAAGTCACATGATTTGCTAATTTTTCTTCATGTAGAAGGGATGAGAATGTTGTTACTAGGTACAATCATGGTGGAAGATTGTGGTTGACTATTTTATACTGATAGGTTGGACACATTGAGAGTTAGATACTCAGTTCATGGATGTGATCATAGTCCCATAGATTTTGGCATGACATGATTGGATATACATGTACATCCTTGATGTTCATTGGATTTGATTCCTTATTTGGTTATGGTGATATATATCTTCTTGGTTGAGGATCATGGTTGTTTGATTTCTTTTTGAGGAGCTCATGATGTACACTTTGAGTTCTTTGATGGTTTGATGCCTTGGTTGATTCTCATAGTTAGAGGAAGCTTTTTTAAATCACAATATCATGGATAGCTTAGATACATGATTTAGTGAGAGCTTGTGGCAATGATGAGGTGACAGTGCAAGATTAGTTCCTGGTTTGCCTTGTATCTTCTTGGTTTGGAGACTTTGGTTTCACTTGGTATTGACACTTTGGTTGTGTGAGTGTAGACCTAGACAATCTTAATGTAGGAGATGGATTTTATGATGTCATAGGTGAATTGGTACCATGGTTGAGTGGGATTTTTATTTTTTGGCATTTATTGAGTGTTTTCAGATGTTGAAGATTTGCCTTAGATCTTGTTGATGCAAAAGCATCTTTAACATTTGCATGGTGCACTTAGTTATCTTCATGGTGTATAAAGATGGTTAGATCTTGAGGGCTCGTGGAGTTTTTGCTTATCTTCATGGTGTGTGGAGATGGTTCTTCATGGTATGTGGAGATGGTTTTCTTTATAGTGTATGGAGATGATTGCATCTTGAGGGCTAGTGGGGTTCTTGGTAAAGGTATGGTTTATGCTTTTATTTGACATGTTATCCTTGGTGTTAGGATGGTTTCATTTTTTATGTCATGGTATACTCTTGATACACATTTATAGTTTTGGCATGTTACAGTATGTTCATATGAAGCATGTTATCTCTTTAGTTGAGATGGTTTAGATCATGTTGTCATGTTTTATGTTCTTGAGGCCACAGTTGGAAATTTGACATTGGTCTTGGTTTAGTTTCTTGGTATTGAGTACATTGCTCGTAAGTTGGATACTTCATGATATTTCTATGTTGCATTTGGAGTTGGCATGGATTGATTGGTTATAGGTTCTCATGGATACTTAGAGATGGTGATGATGTTGATTTCTCTTTGATTACAAAAGTATTTATTGGGACAGTTATTTGGTTTTAGTAGGAAGTCCAAGGGGCATTAACCTAATATGGACTTGAGAGTAATTTTTTTTTAGATGAGTCTTGGTTGGAGACTTGGATATCTTAATAAACATTCGCATTCCCGACTCTTGGTCTACTTAGTGGTTTGCTACTTGAGAGGTATAGCTCATTGTTTCTCTCATGTGCATTATGTTTATGCTTGTCTTTCATGGATATGGATCTTGAGCTATAGTACATGAGTTAGTTCTAGAGAGTTCATTTGATGGTTTAGCATTGGTTATCTCCATTTGCATATATTGTTATGTTGGTTAAGTTTGGATGAAGATTTTATATTGGGCATATTCCTTGGATTAGGAAGGGTTTATGAGTTTGATTTTCTTGTGAGAGGCTTACATCCATGATTAGTTATATGGTATAGTTTGGGTGTTGTTAAGGTTTCTTGTTGGGGTTTTATGGAGGAGATCATACTTGCACAGTTTACATCTAGAGGTGTGTGTAGCAGGACATGATATATGTTATGATTTGCATGGTTTCTTTTTGGTCTTGCTTATCTTCCTGGATGTTTAGTTTTGCTTACATTGGATTCAAGATTGATTAGAGATTGTGATCATTGGTTTGTGTTCATGTATGTCATGTGAGAGATGACATGGTTATTCCTTTAACTCTTTCCTTTGTTAGTTGTGGAGAACTTGGGAGAGCATTGGAGGTTGGTTATGAGAATTATTCTTGCAGGTTATTGGTTTATGTGTTGTGGATGTCCTTGAGACTACATGGATTCACTTCATTGAGATGTTGTAAGTGGATTGGTTATAGATTTGACATTATCTTTTGTAGTGGGAGCTTCTTGGTATATATGTGGCAGGTATTGCTCTCGAGGCTTGTGATTGCAAGTTATAGATTGGATATGTTGATGATTTGAGATTCACTTGGTATATCTTTGGAGGGATGGATAGTTGGATGGGTTTGGCACTTCTTGTGGGTGTTATTTCAACTATGGATATTTGACAACTATGGATACATATGATTACCTTTGTATCAAGTTCTTTTGTGCTTGGCATTTCAGTTGGTACAGCAATTTATGATCTTCTAATGCAATATGTTGGGTAGCTTCTCTTTGGATGACTTCTATGTATGTCCAGTGGCAGTGGCATAATAGGAGGTGGCTTCATTCATGTTTGTGATGTTGGATACTTTGATTTTGTTGTTGGTACCAAGATGGAACACTTCATGCACTTTGGTCCATGATGGTAGATGTGCTAAGAAGGATTGTTCTCTTGTTCATTTATGTGGCTACCAAGTTGACCCTATGTAATGTATACAACAAGTGGGAGATTGTTGAAATAATAGGTGTTGCACACATTGCATAATATTGTTATATTGTATTATTTTATTTTATTATGTAATGTTGCACCTAGATGGACAAGCAACATGGAAAGATTCTCATGGGATATACTTAATGAGTTGTATTCTAAAATTGTGATAATATTTTATGTAATTATTTAATATTGAGGAAAAGAATTAAATTTCCAATATTAAATGTGCGGTAAGTGGGTTAGGTACCACACAATTTTAGCACATGGTTTATGTTATAACACTTGGTGGTTTTGTGGGACTTGCTACTATATAAACAACCACAAGGGTAGTTGTAGTGAAGAAGACAAAAGGTAAAAAGGCAAGAGTCGAGTGGGATAAGGCTTGACAGGTTAGCCAAGGGAGCATTTGCGAAGGTTGGAAGCATGGCATAGGATGTATGAGTTCATGTTTGTTCACATGGATTGTCTGGTAATGACCATTCAATGGTTGTAATGCAATGGTATTTTGTTGAATAATACATGATGATGGATGTTTTTGATGGCTCAAATTTTCCCTCAATGAGTGTTTCCCAAGATATATCTTGTGTCACAATTTTTGTGGGTATGTTGTCTATTCTCTTGAATGTGGATTTCAATTGCATATTTGTTTCAGATCTACTATGGGTTATGTGGAAACAATTATATTTTTTTGTTGCAAGTATTCTTACACTGGGAGGCGTATTTCTACTTGGATTCTCTTATAAAGGAGTTTTGCATACTCAAACCACTGGCTATCTATAATATTATTTTTTATTTGTTGCTTCTTTTGTTGTAGTTCTTTCCAAAACCTCCTAGGATTGTGCTTCCCCAAAGATATTAGCTCGTGTCTTCTTGATGTGACATATCTCTCTTTTTTAGCTCTTATTAGCTTCTCATATGATATTGTCTTTTTCTTGTTTGATTCATCCTTTTTGAGTGCTTTTTTTGTTGCCTTGCACTCTTTGTCATACCAAAGGTTTGAAGGGAAAGTGTTGTTGTCTCTCTTTTTAGATTGAGATCTTTTACATGTTTCTAAAGCTCTATAAATTATAGGGATGAGTTGGCTGCTACAAATATCCTCCCTGTTCGCTTGCGAGATTCGAAGATGATGCTCTAATGCGGTCACAAATAGCTCCTGATTTTCTTGGTTTAAGCTAATTTTCCCTTGAAAAGTATTGTTCCTGTGCAAGATTTTATATGCTTCCTCCACTCTCTAATTTTGAATATCCAATTTCACTAAGAGTGGCATGTGATCAAACTTCAACTCAACAGGACATGCTCTAACTTTAAATTCCAGCAGTCTAGAAATAGAAGTTTGAGAACAAAGGATGTAGTCCACCATGCTGTGACTATTGTAGGTCTTACATGTGATACCTTTCAAGCTCAGCCACTTTGCTATCCCATTACAAATGATTAACTCATGCAAGTTGCAAACTCCTAGCAGGTCAGCCCTAAAGTGGGACACATTACCCTACCCATCTTTTGAGATCCATTCCCATATATGATCCCCATTTTCCTCTAACTAAATAGGATTATCCTCTACTCTCTCCAATTTTTCTAGCTGAATGGCCTGATTGTTTGTTGTCCTTGCATTGAAATCACCCATTAGAACTATCTCTCTTGAAGAGTCAGAATTCAAGATGTGTTTTCTTAAAGTGGCATAAAGGTCTTCACTATCAAGACCATTCTCTTGTAGAACTTAGAATTTTTTGGGGCAAAATAGAAAGCAACCATCCATATTATAGTACCTTTTTCTACTAGTTTGAGCCATATATATTGCTTGCTTGGGTCTTCTTTTTCTACTTTTATGGTGCTCTCCCAATCTTTCTTGATTAACACTGCAAACCCCCCATGTCCATTCCCCATTTATGATCCTTTCTTCCATATTGAGATTTTATTGTCGCCTTCAAAGTTTGGTATTTTGTAACCCTCATGTTCATGCATCTCTGTGAGAATAATGATGTCTTTCCCTTCTTTTATGGGTCCGAAACCTGGCACTTTCCTCCATGGAAAACCTCTACAATTCTAGCTCATCGTATGTAGAAGATTCTTGTGGGCACTGCATCCTTATTTATTGAAACTAGATTTCTCACTAATTTGAGCTTTGTCATTTTTCAGTGTAGCTTGAAGTCCCTTTTCTTTTGTAGCCTTTACGTTCTCTCATTCTTTCCTCTGTTCTTCTTGTTGTGCAAATGTAAGATCCTCTTCAAAGTAAAATTATGTGTGTTTTAGCATTCCTCTCAGCTTTAAGATTGTATTTTTGTTTTCCAAATCTTTTAGTGTAACCCTTACATGTCTATATCTGTTATTATCTGGTTTCCTTCCTATCCTTGATGCCTATAGGATATTACCTAGCCATCTTATTTGATCTTTCAGAAATCTCTCCCTAAGATATATGTTCGTTATTTTTCCTCAAAATCCTTCAAACCCTTGATTATGAAATTTGTTGCTTTATCGTGTTTGTCTTTTTCTTATATTAATCGTTTCCTAATATGTTTTTCTATAGTTTCTATTTGTGCATTTAACGGAGTCTCATTTACAACTTGAACCCAAGATTTGGTTGCCTCTATCTACTCCCTTAAACTATTTTATCTCACTCTAAAGTCCTCCAATGCAGATTGTTTTTCTTCCATCTATTTTGTATAACCCTTATTCAATGACTCTATAGTCTCCTTTGTTGGACTTTTTTTTTTTAACCTCTACCTCAAAGTGAGTAGCTCTTCTTACCCTCTCTCCATAATGTTCTGCAACTTTGCAACTTCCTCTCTAACCATCTTCTTTTCCTCTTCTAATCTCCTGTTATCTTTTGTGATTTCAGTCATCCATGAATCTTCAATTTGGTCTTTTATTTCTATATTGTTAACATGTTCTTTCAACATCAATTCATTCACATATAGTTCAAAGGACCAAAGAAGTGGGGAGGTTGTAGGTTTGTATGTGTGTTGATGGTCACAATAACCATCCTCCCTTTCCATCTTACTTAGTTGCTATGCCAACTTTGGTTTGTACTATCTTATTCTTTTTATTAAATGAAAAAACCTCTTTCTCCCATTTATCCTTTCACCTTGTTCATGTTGGCCAATTTTAGCTTGAGTTACTTGTGAGGCTGTATTATACTTTTTTTAACTATCTTTGGAAGGATCATGAGTAATTTCCTTTTTGGTCACCTCATCTTGCATATTTTTCTATGTCTAAGGATCCCCTTATATTGCTTTTGATTGACACAAATTAATCTTTCTTTAATCATCACTCCATTGCCATTAGTGAAGTCTGCCCACTCCAAGCTCAGGTTCCACGATTTGATTATGCTCTATGTTTGTATGATGGGTCCACTACCTAGGAGTCTATTTGTGAATTATATCATTTGACTTCAAGACATCATTTTCCCTTCTTGACCTGACCACCTAGGCCCAACCTCTAGAACGTGCATGTCAACACCACTTATAACTAGTTCTAGGTTTTCTAAAAAGGTTGTGTTTATGAGCTCTTTCTTTTTTTCAACATTTACTATGGTATTTAAGAGGTCTAATGTGTCTATGGCTAGAGGGTTTGGTAGGTTTGTCTCTACCATCCTCGGTGCATACCGATAAAAAAATGTTATTACGAAAGTCAAGGAGAGCAAGAAAGAGAAAAGTGCTAACTTGACTTTGCTTGTCGTGATCTATCACCGTTAAAACCTGTTGAAGTCTACCCTATAAAGTTTGAAAATGATGCGAGGGTCCTATGATCCACTTGTCTACTATAAATTGCTAGTGGTCAAAGGCTCAAATTCCTGTTGTCTTTCACACTATGCCTTTGGATTGGATCCCCTCTATCTTGCTCTCAACAACATACCCAGTTCAGAACAAGAAGCTACAATCCATCGCCTGCTACCTACTACCTGCTACAAACCCCAACCTACTCAAATTTCCTACTCATGAAATATTTCTCTACATTGTTGAGTCCATATCTTCTTAGTGTATCTTGAATCTTCTGCATTGCCCTAGGACTAGGTAGTTGTTAATTAAGAATTGAAATTTATGACAGTCTTAATGAAGTTGTTTAGCTTATTTTTGCTAACTATTGTTCCATTTTTTAGAAGTAGTTTATGAACTCAATGATTCCATCAATATTTAAAATATTCAATAATAATAATTTGTAACTTTGTTTTAAGTAGCCATCTTAAAGTATGCACTTTGCTTATTTCATGCATGCATGATTAGTATTAATAATAACTTTTGTAGGTATAATTTATGAAGTTGTCTTAGCATTTTTCAGTCCCTGCCTATTAAGGTGGAGACTAAAGTTTTCAATGTGATCTTTAGAATTAATCTGCTCTTTAGATTCAGTGCACATTTCAAAAAAATTGATTGTATATTAAGATGGATGGATTATTATCGATTAATATGTAATTTTTGCTTTAATTCCTCATTTTCCCCATTGGTTACTTCTTATTTTCCCAGTGGACTTTTTTATGTACTTCATAAGAAATTAGAGACCAAATTCATCTACATATTTGTGGCAAGTGATGGCAACCATGGAACGCATGGCAAGTGGTGGCAGATATGTGTGGAGAAGTGGATGCATGTAATTGTCACATGCAGGGCATCAACACATGTAATTCTCACATGTAGAGCATCAACACACTCACTTTATTACTAAAAAATAGCATTTTAATTGACCAACCAAGCAAGGATGCATTCATCTTTATATTCTTGGCCTCCATCATCGCTTATTACAAGTTCAAGGTAGTGTTAATTTTTTCCTACTTTGTTAAGTTTTATGTTCTCCCTATTCATTTTCTATGTTATATATGTTCCTAGATTTGTAGTGCTATTGTGGACATTGATTAA
The DNA here is from genome assembly GCA_028749045.1 of Cupressus sempervirens. Classification (NCBI taxonomy): domain Eukaryota; kingdom Viridiplantae; phylum Streptophyta; class Pinopsida; order Cupressales; family Cupressaceae; genus Cupressus; species Cupressus sempervirens. The sequence continues at coordinate 945,805,724 of CM053792.1, read as the reverse complement.
CATCTCATTTCCATGCAAATGTTTATGGGTTACAATTTTTCAGTGGCCATAAATATACTATAAATATTGTATTCATCATCGAAACAAAGCCTAAGTATTGCCCTTATTTTGCTATTTTCTTTTTGGGCTAGACTTCCCTCCTCTTCACATATGGGTTACTATTGTAATCAACTAAAAATGGTCATCTAGACTATGAGCTCCCTTTCTAGCATTTTTCCATAATTTATCTAATGGTTATTTTTTATCAAATCCTCAAAAATCTATTTATTCGATTATAATCTATGGTATGACCACTTTGTCCCAAGTGCATATTTAATTAAAAGAACATGTCCTCCTTTTAATTAAATAAAATTCTCCACTCATCTTTTATCCTAAGTGTGCACACATAAAGCATTATTCCTATTTTAGAAATAAAATAAAAGACATTTTTGTCTACACATGAATGCACAATTTCCTATGTGAGAGGAATCTTCTATTTTTAAAATAACTTTAATTCTCCTCCACACATTTCAAATCCTCTCAAAAATCAACCATTAATTGTGATTGGTTGAGATGTTTGTGCACATGGATCACTCCCACTTTCAAACTCCATCCTTGATTACATTCATCTTGCCTCTTAATCTCTATCGTCTATTTTTTTGAAAAAGGGTGGGCTCTCTCCTCATTCAAAAGATCTTAATCTCTCATGCTATTGTTATGTTGCAGGTTTTCTTGGTGATTTTGTAGGCTTGGAGCATTCTTTCTTTTTTGCTTTTATCTTAGCTCTCATTCTACTTACATTATGACATACTTTTTATCTTAGTTTCTTTTATGCTTTAGCTTAGTTCAATTTGTTAGCTTGCATTTGCATTATATTTTATTCAAGATTCTTGGATATTGGCACTCTTGCCTCTACTCTTTGAATATCTCGTTCTATGGTGCACCTTGCAAGGGTTGCATAGCTTGGTTCATTTGAGAGCCACCATCTCATGGTCTTTGCATGTTATAGATAAAGAGCTTTAAGCTGGCTCTTGAGACTCCCTCTTCCATGGGTTCTCTCAAGAATAATGGTTTATAGAAGTGTGATACTTTTATGCACACATTTTTTGATGAATATTCTATCACTGTTGCAAATTGCTTTATTCTACAACTATTTATTTTCTCTTGATCTATCTGATTTTCTTGGTGTTAGTACTCTTATTGAGTTCTTGTATTGTCTCTACCCTAGTGTTCAATACTATTGCTATCAGACTGTACATTCAGGACTTGCTATCTTTTTCTACATTTCATTCTTCATAGTCAGATCTTTCTATCTATTGTTGCCTACTTGGATTATGTATTCTTTGATGTCCTGTGTTCCCAAATCAATCACACATTAGTCAAAGGGGCAAATTTAATCAACTAAAAATGGTCATCTAGACTATAAGCCCCCTTTCTAGCATTTTTCCATAATTTATCTAGTGGTTATTTTTTATCAAATCCTCAAAAATCTATTTATTCAATTATAACCTATAGTATGACCACTTTATCCCATGTTTATATTTAATTAAAAGAACATGTCCCCCTTTTAATTAAATAAAATTCCCCACTCATCTCTTATCTTAAGTGTGCACACATATAATGTTATTCCTATTTTAGAAATAAAAGAAAAGGCATTTTTGTCTACACATGAATGAACAATTTCCTATGTGAGAGGAATCTTCTATTTTTTAAATAACTTTAATTCTCCTGCACAAATTTCAAACCCTCTCAAAAGTCAACCATTAATTGTGATTGGTTGAGATGCGCATGCACATGGATCACTCCCACTTTCAAACTCCACCCTTGATTACATTCATCTTGCCTCTTAATCTCTATCGTCTATTTTTCTTTAAAAGGGAGGGCTCTCTCCTCATTCAAAAAATCTTAGTCTCTCATGCTATTGTTATGCTACAGGTTTTCTTGGTGATTTTGGAGACTTGGAGCATTCTTGCATTTTTGCATTTTAGCTTAGCTCTCATTCTACTTATATTATGGCATACTTTTTAGCTTAGTTCTCTTTGTTAGCTTGCATTTCATTTAGACATTTCATTCTAGATTCTTGGATATTGGCACTCTTGCCTCTACTCTTTGAATTTCTCATTCTATGGTGCACCTTGTAAGGGTTACATAGTTTGGTTCATTTGAGAGCCACCATCTCATAGCCTTTGCATGTCATAGATAGAGAGCTATAAGCCAACTCTTGAGACTCCCTCTTCCATGGGTTCTCTCAAGAATAATGGTTTATAGAAGTGTGATACTTTTATGCACACGACTGCATGATTGATTAGTTTTCTCATAAAACCATGTACTAACTCTAATAACTCAAGTGGGTGTCATTGATTGCATATGATTGAGTTATTATGAATTTCCTTCCCTTTGTTAATTGGGAGTTGAGTAATAAAGACATTTCTTTGAATATTTTGACTCGGGCTTTTCTCTATGTTGGGATGAAATAATTTTAGCTTTTTTTATTGACTATTACTATTCCTATTGAGGCTTGGGAGTTGAAGATTTCCATAAATTCTTATAATTCTATGTCATTTTCTTTTGAACATGCTAGAATTTAACGTTGCATCGATTACCCTATGGCTTGAATTTTACAAATGCAAATTTTAGGGAAGATCATATTTATCGAACTTGTGTGCAATAGCCTAGAGATCTAAGTATCATCGTCAGTAGTTTAATGATCCTACCTAAGTTTTTTTTCATACTTTTGAAAAGCTTCGAGACTAATTTACCTTGCGGACCCAATTCATCAACCAAAATTAATATTAATGAATATTCATTCAATAGCTTGCTTTTAGTTCCATCTTTTTAGGATTTCAATTGTATTTTAGGTAAAATATAAAATAAAAACAAATCCTTAAATACGATAATACTATGAAATGTCTAAGTAACCTCTTTGAGATTTTACACAATCATTCACTCCTAAGAGGAGGCATTGATAATTTTAAATTATGTCCCCCAAAAATTATGGTGGGGTTCCATAAAGTATGGCTTTTGTAAAGCAAGCAAATAGAACACATGTAGAGAGAATGATGAATTAACACATGCAAAATTCAGTTGATTTCCCCCAATTTTGAGATCTCTTGTGTTTGGTTAATTTGGGTTCTCTTGTCCTTCCTTATTACAACCATTTTATTGGAGATGTTTTCAAATTTTAGCTTCCATTCAATTCAAAAAAACTTACTCTTTGACTAATAATTATTTTATTTTATTTTATTTATTTTTCTATTTTTTTATTCTAATGCATATAGACATCAATTATCATATCTCACTTTAAAGTATAAGGAGATTGGCATAAATTAAATTGATGAAAGTTTGCATCTAAATCCATGAACGAAAAGAACTAGAAACTATACAATTCAGTTTGTCTTACATGTGTTGTCATTGGTAGATCATAAGTCTAAGTCCTTATCACTAACTTGACTAATTTATATCAAGAGCAAAAAAATTATGTCTTATTTGGGTATCCTTTTAGTGACATGACTATTTGATTCAACACATCAATAGGTAATACAGTCTTGCGCCTCTTTGATTACATTATTAGTTATAGTTTTTGTACTTACAATGGATAGAGGCACCAATTTGTATGTTGTCACTACATCAAGTAAAGGGAAACTTGGCTTAAAATTTTCAAAATAACCAAGGTAGACAAAAGGAGGTAGTATTATGAGAAATATTTTGAGTGTGTCTAATAAGTGTCTATTGTGTGCAAGATAGATTGTAGCTTTAGTAAACACTAATAAAAAAGTTCCTAGCCTGCAACAATGTAGCAGACCAGTATAGCATGGCTTTTTGTCCACATGTAATACCCCCATCTTCAATAAATGGAATGTCTAAGAAAAGCTTAAAATGAAATGTTTTATCTTATAACATAATTTATGTTGTCTAAAGATAAAATTTACCTAAAATTATCCACGACAAGGCTCTCAATAGAAATTTATTCAAAATTCTTCACATTTCTTATCCTATAGTTGATAGCACCACATTCTATGTAGAATATTAAAAATGTATAAGTCTAAAAAAGTCTAAAAGCTTTGAGGTAGATGCACAAAAATACTTAGCCACACTATCAATAATTTTAAGAGTTAAATTTTTTCAAATTTCAGAATTTTAGGTTAGAATTGATTAAGAAGAATTTGATTTTAATTTGCAGGTCTGATTTAATTTTGAGAACTAGGGTTATAGTAAATATTTCATACTCTATTATTTTCAACTCAGTTTGTTTCCCCAGTAACAAATTTATGATTCCAACATATTCTATCTATAGTGAAAAGGGTTAGCTTGTGACAGCTATAGCCAAGCTTAGCCAATGGGCTAAAAATATGAAATACAAAGAACTTCATTTAATTTGTCATTGATTTTAAAAAGAAATTCAAATTTGTTTATCGAATTGGAAATTGGAGATTTGATTGAAGGTTCAATTTGATGATTGATCCTTGTTTACAATAAAAAGGAAGTTCTTATAATAATCATATTATTTAATTCATACATAGGGATGAAGTGTGCAAGTACTTTTGTACCTTTCCCTAAAAACTTCCTAACTATTCTAAAAGCATTAAGTCCCAATTAAATATTTATTAAATCTTAATCTAAAAGATTGTTTAAAAACCCATTTATTAGCAAGCTTTGTCATCTCTTTGTCTTTACTTTTACTTTACTTTAATGGAAACATTTTCCTTAAATTATAATTTTTAAGAGCATATATTATTATTGTTGTAGAATATAGTATGCTTATTACTAATGCAAGAGCATATATGCAACAGGACAATAACATGCAACATTATTAATGCAGAATTGTATTGCAACAGGAAGTCTAGTGTTGACAACAAGTTAACATGCAATACAACTAAAATGCAAGGGCACAAAGAAAATATCAGGTAGATTTGAGTTTAAAATATGAAATCTAAAATGTTAGTTTGTGTGTGAGTTTAGAGTTTTATGTTTTAAAATAAAAGTCCTTTTCCATGTGGTGGAAATGTTTAGGTGGCATTCTTATAAGCCTACCCAACATTATCCACTTAGGACTTAGTATGAGTTTATTTTAGTTTATTTTGGGTGTGTTAAAAGTTTATAAGTTTTGAAAATGTTTATGGGAAAAATCAAAAGGAAGAAAATGATGAATATTCCTAAAGCACCATGTTTAGGCATTCAAAATGTAACTACCACAAGAAAGCTATGATGTTTTCTTGGGAGTTAAATTAGAAGGTTTTTTCAAATGGAGAAAAGGGTGTGTATTGTAAGAGAGATTTTTGGAGAGAGATTGTTTTGGGAGAAAGTGAATAGAATGAAGTCCTTGAGTTTTCCTATAATTTTCTTGAGTTTCTACTGTTGTATGGATGTGATTGTATAATATTCTATATACATTTTTCTATTTGTATTTAGATCTTTCTTTTGGGAGAAATCTGAAAATCAAATCTTAATAGTTTAGTATTTTCTTACTTTTAATTTCCTATCAGTCAAATCTCTCTGTTGTTTTGAGAGTGGTCTTTGCATGAAGTTTTAAATGACCTCCAATGGTCTCTGACGATCATTGGAGGATCCTCTTTAGTTTCATGCATTTATTTGTTGTTGTATTGTTATTTCATGTCATGTTACAGGAAAACTCAATTGAAATGCAGATTTGAATGAGCAACATCTTCATGTGTTGACCCTCATTTCATTAAATTTATATGGATTTTTTGAAATTTGCATTCATGCATGTGAAGTATGAAGTTGTGTATTGACTTTCCAAAGGGTTTTAAAGTCTCTCTACATCATTTTTGCTATCAGAGCCCAACAAAAGTTCTAAGTAGGGAAAGGTGATTTGGTATTTGATTTTGAAGTTGTATGGGGTTCCATGCATGAAAGAATTGAGTCACATATTTGTTTATGAATGCTAAAGAAGAAGGGATTATATCGGGTTTTGAGAAGTTTGAAATGGTCATTGGTGTAAACCCAAGTGAAAGAAGTCGTCCATCATTGTGAGAAAGTAGAAAATAAATGCATGCATGTCATTCTAGTTTGGAGAGAAAGAGAATTATTTTGTTTCTAAAATCTAAAAATTTGAGTCTAGTATCAGTCTTGATCGATTCATATTTCCCTAATCAAGAATTGACATTATTAGGTGAGGAGTGCATTTGTTTTGATTTCAATAGACATTCACAATCATCATTGATAGGATTATGTAACTGCCATTGTATTTCAACATGAAAGTTATTTTTCTATGAATATCAGTTTGTGCAGTCTATGCAACTTCTATTTCTCCTAATCTAAAACAATTGGGAGTTAAGAACTTAAAAGGATGATTCCACTCATATTTACAAGAATTATATGTACCATAATTTTTTACCAAGTAAACATTTGGTGTACATTGGTGTAAAATGATTTTATCTTTTGAGACACTTAATAGTTAAGATTATCTTTTAATAATTATTGGCTATGTGAACTAGTACTCTACAAATGGCAATTATATCTATGGTAATTCAATGGAAACTATTTTCTAATTTTTTCTTTTCTTCTATTATACTAAGGAGTTCACAGCCCACAAGTTCAAACTTAGAACTTATCTATTCATCATTTACAATCTTGGGGATCATTTCATTGGGAGGAAATCAACAAGGTCTAACTTTAGTCCTCAAGGAGAGATCCATACTCTTATTAATTGATCAAATTTTATATTTGGTATAATTAATTGTGATTATGCAAGATCTAGGTAAAAATATGGAAAAATGACACAAACACAAAAATGTAGATTTAGAATTAGGGGATAAATAAGAACCTATAAGAGCAATAGATAGATATTAAAGTGTTAGACAATAGAAATAGGTACCCTAGTTATTTAGGTGCCTTCGTCAACTTAGGTACTCGAATTCTAAATTGGGAGGCTTTGTAGAAATATCCCTTCAAAAGATAGTCTAAAAGTGTTGGATAAGTGAGTCGAGTGGCATACTCTGGGGATTTTTTCATGTTCAAAGTCTAGGATTGTTTTTCTTAGTCATCTATGTACAATTCTATAACTTTTGGTTATTGAATTCGTATTTGTATGCATGAGAAGAGTGGAAACAAATTGTTGTATGGGGTATTTCCTAAGTCAAACCTCATTTTGGTGTTTCCACTTCCACTGTAACAATGGTGGATTTGAATAATAGGTACTCTTCAAATTGTATAGATTATCTATGCAAAAAAAAAAAAAAAAACTTTGATTGAGGTTACTTAATTGTGACAAGTTGTATTTCATGATCTTATCTCCCAATAAGTTTTTCTTCCTTTCCTTATATGTATTCTATATATTGGTCCCTTCCTAGGCTCAAACACATAGAAGAGTATGATAAAAATATTCAAACTCACAAATATTATGAAAACCTTCAAATAGAAAGGAACTATCATAAATATAGAAGAGTGGCTAATGTTTTCACCCTGAGGCTAGTTAAGGAACTTCAAGAAGACATTAGAAAAATAATTTCTCTATAATAATTTCAACTAGTTTTTATTGTGAAAACCCCTCCATTTAATTTTAAAAGTTCACTTATATTAAAGTAGGAGGCTCTAAAGGTTTCTCTATGAAGTTGTCTAAGTATGTAGAGGACATTTTGTTTTAATTAAGGTCTACAAACAAGTCCTTTAAGTGAATAGGAGATGTATTGAAAGGAAGAAATGGAGAATTCAATTTGCTTTTGCAATTGTATAACACATGTCAAATTCACATATAGATGCTCTTGATGTTGAGAAGAACATTGCAACATCCATTATGTCTACTTGTGATGATTATGAATTTCCCTTAATGGTGAGATAAAAACTTTATAAATAATAATCTATGTTTACATCCTATATATATAAAGACTATAGAGTGAATTGTTTAGATCATTATAGAGTAACGAAAAGGAGTCGATGAGAATGAAATTAAAACTAGTTGGACACATTTTGTGTACTTTCTTTGCACCTATATTTGTAAATAAAACACTTCAATAAGACATTAATTTGATTATTTTCTCAAATGCAAATTAGGCTATAAAATAAAATAACTACCAAAGAGCATCCTATTGCTTCCTACCTAGAGAGAGATTGGTTGGAAATAAATGTGCTCTCAGATTATTTTGATCCTAACTAGTGACATTACAATACTAAAATGAAAAGATATAATTAGTCCTACAATGAAACTAAGCAACTTGGAGTAATCCACTTAAGCTAAGATGTGATTGAATTGATTGATCTATGAATGCAATTAACCAAGATAATATCTATTGAATACAAGTGAGCTCTTAATTTTGCATAATGTAGCTAAGGATTATGTAAAAGTGTGTTGGAATTCTTTAGAATAACGGGGCAAGGGGGGTGAATTAGTTATCTAATGTCTAGATGTACAAATAAAAAATTTCAATGCTTAGTAGACCCATATCCATAAAATCTTGTCATGCATGCATCTATTAGATCATACAATACTTAAACTTTGTAGGTTATTGTCCTAGGTCAAAACAACTTTGCAAAAATGTAAACATGAAACAACATAAGAACATTCACACAATTTGACACAATGATTTTATGTAGAAATCCAATTTGGGAAAAACCACCAGTAACATGCTACTAATTCTCATTCTTTTGAAGTGATGCCCTATGAAAGGCTAACCTTGTTAAAGGATACAATGCACACTGTTAAATGTGACATGGTTAAAGGATTTAAATCACCATGTTAGGATTGAGCCTTATTAGAGTACTTTATACCATTCTGTTAGAATATCGCCTAGTTAAAGGATTTACAAGTGACTGTTAGGTCAACCTTAATCCAAAGGATTTACCGTGGATTGATACAATGATTAGAAAGTAATAGCAAGGCTTAATATGATAACAAATTACAACTCGCTTGCATATTACAAATCGTTATTTTAGTCCTCCATTCTACTTGGCATTCATACTCTTTAGCTTTGATAGCTTGTTCACCCTTCAAGAATTCATACACTTAAGCCTTATTTCTTTGCATGCCAATTATAGTCCCCTCTGTTTGACCACTGAATGAAGCAATACCCTAGACTCCTTGTCTTCCCTAGGTTCTAGCACATGAAAAGCTTTTCTTCTAACCAACTATCTCTATAAATAGAGAATTAAGATCTTTTGTTTCTTAGCCACAATTGTTCATTTTAGGGTTAGGTAGGATTAGGTAGGACTCAATGAATCTACCAACTTCTCCATTTGGTTCCTCTAAAAAATTCTTCTACAATCTTTGTTGAATTTGCATCCATAATAGCTCATCATAGTTATCTTCCACACACTTCACATAATTCAAGAAAACAAAATAGTAGGCTTAGATTCATCAAATCTTTGATTTAACAATGTTTGTTGTCACTCAACATCTATACTATTCTATTACTTGGCCAACACTAGTTCACTCAACAAACACTAAAGTTTATTGATGCTCAACACCAACCAAACTTTAGTCGACCTATACTAACAATCACTCGACTTGCACTATTTTTCATCTTTTCTTGGTACCTCTTGATTTTCAGTCGACTTCTATTGATTTATGCTCAACTTGCAGTGACTGCTCAATAAGGCTTGGCAGACACTTTTCTTACTTGATCTTCTTCCAGTCTTAACTTGAGTAATCTTTCATTTCATACTTTAAGTAGATAAAGAATACACTATAGTATCAATGTCTTACTTGGTCTTAGTGCTTCTTTTACATACCAAATAACTCAACCTTTCTCTAGGTGCTATTGTTATCTCCTCTTTTCAAATCCTCTTCATCAATCAACTCAATGATAGCTTTCAAACCAAAAAGCAATTGTCTCACCAGCAAGTAGTAGGTTTGACATCATTGACATGATGGCTTGTGAGTTTGTATGATCATGGCAAAAGCATGATCCCATGTGGTTCTAACTGATTCCAAAACTTGAACCTTGATCTCCAAATTTGCAACCAAGTCAATCAAGCTATCAATAGTAGAAAGATTATGATCTAATTGTACTAGATCCTTTGCTAAATTTAACTCGCATTGCATTATCTCCAAGTGAGGTATTAACATGGACTATATGGAGATAAGTTTATCCCTCATTTGGTTGTCTGCTATATGTAGCTTGGCTAGCCTCCCTTGTGCAAATAATAGTCTGTTATAATGGATTGAACCTGATCAAACAGATAGAGAGATAGAGTTTCCTAAATATTTTGAATCACCCTTAATCTTTGAATACTAGCTTGAAATTCATTTGTGAATTTGGGCACATCATAGAGAGTATTGTACAGATCATGGATTTTCTTCACAAGTTCTTTTAGATTCTGTACAAGTGTTGACAGTTCAACTTTTCTCAATGCAATAATAACATAAACCTTTTCAAGTAACTTCTTTCCAAACTTCTTTTCAGAGCAGGCCATCAATTTTTCATTTTTCTCTATATCTTCAGTGTTTACTTTGTCACTAATTTGTACTAATTAAGATATAATAGGAGCTTAGTCATCAATATGATGAATGTCAAATGTATCAACAAATATATCTTTGATATCATGCAATACTTACTTCTGTTGTTGCTCTCTTCTCATTTCTTCTTGTTTTTTCTTTCTTGCCAAGATATCTTGAAAGATGACTATTTTCTCAAATGAGAGATTCTTCAAATCCCATACTAGCAATTCAATCACTTCATCCAAGGTAATAAATTTACTTGGAGAAATTATATTTTTCTTCTCCCCTTTTCTCTTTTTGGGTGTGTTGCTACTCAACGCAACTAAGGCTAGAGTGGGTGAAGGGATTTCACCACTCAGTCTATCTTGAGCATCAGTGCTAGAGGCAACAATAATAGCACTTGGCACATTTTGTATTGTAGGGACTTGCAATTGTTGTGTAGATGTGGAATCTAAAGTAGCTAGGGGTGGAGTGTGGGCTCTCTCACTTGGCTCTGTTTGTGATAGATTACTCTTATTTTCTTCCTTCTCCTATTGTTTTGATTCTACTTTCTTGTTTCCCTTTGAAAGAGTCATGAGACTTGTAGTCCTTTTTGACCTATATTAGACTAATATATTTTTGGTTCTAAGTCTTTCTCTTTATTTTCTTCTTGTTCCTTAGTATATTTATTTTCTTTACTAGATTACTGACACCTATCTGTATCTGAGATGATAGTTGAATATATGCAGTAGGGTTTACAGCTAAAACTAGTGTCTCTCCTATTTTATGATAATCCATTATTTGGTTTATTATGAGAGTGTTAGGTGTGGTTAAATGAATAGGGGATACATTACCCTATTTGTGAGCTCGACATGCTCGTGTCTTCTTCATCAGTATGAACATTCTCTATTACTATAGTATCTTTTTCTCTCTCCTTGACCTTTTGTTTGATAACTTCTTCAAGTGTATCCAAGTCATTATATACATCATGTTTAGTGACTTGTTGAGCATCTTCAGTACTCTTACCTTTATCACCCTTGCTAGCCTCTTTGTCAGTGGTCAATCCAAAAATACTCTTCTATAACAGTTCACTTTATTTTACAACATCCTCAATTTTATGTTGCAAAATTAAAAATGCTCTATACTTAGGAATAAATCTATCAAAAAAAATTGTGATTTTCTTATTTGTTAACTCAAGCATTATTTTTCTAGTGTTCCTTCTCTAATTTACCTTTTAGTTTTTATTGTACATTGCCACTTGGCATCAATTCTATTATACAGCTCATTAGGAATGGTATTACCTATCTCTATAGGTGTGGTCTTAAACTTAGCCATCATATCTAACATGGATTCTTCTACCTTAGTCTTAATTGCAACACTCAATGTACCCAACTTTATAAACTTAAAGCTAGATAAGCCTGCAAAGTTCCTAATATTCTCACATACCTCATCTATTGATTTAGGTTTTGTATGTACAGTTACTCGAGAGTGGCTTTGTTCATCAGATTTTTTCTTCTCTGCATCTTCCTCATCATTATCCTTTTCTAAAATAAATTTTCTTCTCCTCCATCAAGGTTGACCTTTAGTGGCTGGAAATTTCCTCTTTGCACTGCTTGTGCCACTTGAACCTTTACTAGGTTTAGTAGTTCTTGCAATTCCTTTATTCAATGATGGCTTGGAACTTTCTATTGTATCTACCCTGGCTTGTCTGATTGGTGTAGGAGGAGAGGGGTTTAGTTATGGCTTTCTTTACTGACTTTTCCACCTTAGACTCTATAATTATGACTTTCTTTTCCTTCTTTTCCTATGGTGAGACAAGTGTTAGGGTTTTACTCTTCTTCTTTGCACTTTCTTCCCCTCCCTCTACATCATCATCATCACTCTCTTTATCTTCTCCAATACCTTGTGTAATCATTAGATATCCTTCACCTTCAACTTGTGTGCCTAGTTTCTCTTCTAGGTCTTTTATCATCTTCTTCCTTTTTCTGTCAAATGAGGCAATATTAATATCTATTGTTATCCTTGCCTTTTCTTCCTTATATTTTCTAAAGGGCTCGGCCTTTGTATAAATATCCTCAGAAAGCATGGTTGTGATTATTGCACTCACATCATCAATATCAATTTCATAGGCAAATGGCTCAAGCCAGGCCACCCTAGGCTTAACTGCTTGAACATATGTGTAATCAATGTCCACTAGAAAATACACATCATTGTAATACTTTTCTAACAAGGATGTGGGAATCCTTGTTCTTCTCCTCATTTTCTATTTGAACTCATAAAAATATCCATCCAATACATTCTTAAAACTATCTCCTAGATTTGCAATATATTCACTTATCTGTCTTGTAATTAGTTTTCCTTGCTCCCAAACAACATTTCCAATAGTAGGAAAATAATTTTGAACATAAAATAAGATGCACATTATCAATGATCCAAACTTACACATAGATTTATTTGCTTTCTGACTGATAGAAGAATCTCTACTAATTGCAACCGTTGGAGCTTGGCAAGATCATATTCATGATCTTTCATCACAATCTTCCAAGATTGGTTTACTATCATACACAACACATTGTTTAGTCTACTTGATTGGTAAAACTTAGTGTAGCCACACACATAGAAAATTCTATCAATGGATCAATTATGCTTGTAATTGACATGCCACGTCCATTCCACTCAGTCTTAGTATTTGCTTCAACAATATATTTTCTCTAGCATCTCATGGTCTTCTTCTTATCAAATATAGGATACCTTGTGAATGCATGCATAATATTCTTCATGATTTTTACCTGTCCATTCTTCATCCATAACTCCATATCATGGATCTGTTCAATCTTTAAATTTCTTAGAAAATTTATGGAAATTGTTAACCCTTTCTTCTCCACAATCTTGAATTCATCTTTCAAAACACCTTCATCACACAATTTCTAATACACCATTCGAATCTTGTAGTCTCCAACTTCATCGATCTTACACATATAATAGTTTTGTACATCATGTATCATAATAAATCTAGGTGGTATCAATGATCACACACCCATTGAATCTCCTTTCATTGCAATTTCTAGAATAGCTTGGTATTTAGGTGGAGGACAAGTGCCACTCTTCACCAATTAAACATTACTAACCTCTTCTTCTTGATTCTCCATCACTGATGATGATCCAAATGTCATTTCTACATTTAGGGTTTGAGATTCGCTTCCTAAGTAACTCAATACTACTAACAATCAATACTCAATCACACTTCACCAACAAATTTTCTCATAATCACCTTTAGAATCACTTCACAATTCACTCAAATTGCCTGGGCTCTCAAAATCTGAATGTAAGGTGTGTGAAATACTTTCAAAATTGCAATATATACCTTAATTCATTCAAATTAGGTCACTCATAAATATTGTGTACATTATTAGGTGGAATCCAACTATCTCGATCATTACTACATCTTTTGTTAACTTGGTCTTCCCAATACAACTCAGTCAATACTATTTAACTTAGCCAACACATTAGCTCAATTGTTATAGGCACTTAGTCCATATTGCAGTGTTTGGTCAATACCTACAATATTACTAATGCTCAACACTAATAGTGTAGTTGATTTCATTTCTCAGTTCCTTTTATAACTCTGTCTTAATGCATCTTATGTTACGTGGATATGGAATTTTGTACACTTTGTGTTAGGAACTGATGTATGATATGACATTTGAATAAACAACTCCTTACACACCTTTCTTAATCAATTTGAGGTAGAGTGATCACCTTCTCCACTAGATTGGGTGATCTCGGCTTCACTTGTTATATTGCTTCTAACTTCTACCTTATTCTTCCAAGTAATTTGATTCATCTCATCAACTTTTCCTTTTCATTTGATGTGTTCATTTCTTGGTGCTGGTGCTCGAGTCCTACAGTTCTTTTAACGTGTCCAATCTTGTGACAACTAAAAAAAACTAAGCTTCCATTCAACCCTTTCTTGTAATTTCCTCTTAAATGTGTCCTAATGCAATTTTTCTAGAATGTGACCATATTCTCCACAATAATGACAATTATACCATGTGTTATAATCCCAATTGTGAGAATTACCTTACTTAAGTGCATACCCTTGCCTTTTAGGTGTCCAGTAATTTTTTTCCTTAGATCTACATTCTTGTGCTCTATCTTCTGACAGTTGTAGAAATGTCCTTCAAATCTAGGTGCAAAAGGTGTATTGCTAACCTTTCTCCTACATTCATGTGCTTGGTGTCCTTGTTTCTTACAATTAAAATAGTTACCAATAAACTTTGGCTTAGGTTTTTCTTACCATTCTTGCTTCTACAGATGCTTATTGTGTGCCCCTATTTTCCACAATGATAACATGTAGGTTTTCCATTTGAGTTTCTTTGTTCTCCACTCTTGGATGATTCTCCTTCTTTAGTAGATGAAGAGTGCTTGGCATATCCTAGTCTAGAGGTATTACTAGGTGCTCTTGGTGATCTCATCAATTCATCAAAGTATCTTATGGATTCACTAGGTCTGTTCATCCTCTCTAGTATTTCTTTCTCAGATATTAACTCATTCCTTAGTTGATAACTCTGTAATTTTAGATTTGCAATCTCTATGTCCTTTCTATTCAATTCCTAATTTTTAAGCATTAATTTATTCATCTTGTCGAGCTGATTGTTTGTGAGCTTATGCACATCAGATATCCTCTCATCAATTCTGGTAGCCGTTTGTCTTTTGTCTTCTTCTACCATGAATTTTTCTTCTTCATCTTTCTTATTTTGTTTAGTCACTTCAATTTACCTTATTGATTCGATTTGATGTTCACTCTTCAATCCTCTTACTTCTTCATGTAGAATATTATTCTTTTCTAATAGATTTTCTATAGCTGCATCACTTTTACTAGAGTTGTGATTGTCAAACAATCCTTTAGTATCCACTTCTTGATAGAGTGTATCATTTTGTTGAATAACCATTTCTTTCCTTTTTCTTTAAGGGCTTATTCAATTTCTCTCTTTCCACTTCAAGTTGTTGCAGTATGATTTGGATGTCAATCATCTGATTCTCTATAGTCTTTCCCAATTTATAAGCCTCCATGTTCAATATCTTAACTCTCAAGTGGTTAAACTTCTTCTAAGAGAACAAAGCTTTGATACCCATTGTTGGAAGTTTATTGGAAAATTCAAATACTTTTTTTTTTGGTGGGGGGAGGCGGGGGGGGGGGGGGGGGGGAGGGGGTGGGGGAGGATGAATTAGGATTACTTAAACTTTTATCCTTCAAAGCAAATAACAACTCATTTATAATCACCACTTAATCCATCTCATATCTAGATCATGAATAACATAACTTTAAATTTGAAATGATGAAAATAAATCTAACTATTCATCACATCCATAAGATAAAAAATAAACAAACAACACAAAAGATTTTGCTTACCTAGAAACTCTCTAAGGTGACGGTAAAATTGGGGTGGGGATGACACCCACAAATCTTTACTACTGTAGTAACAAATTTTGTCTTTTAGGGCTACAAAAATGATCACTTCTAATGATCTACCCTATGAGAGGTCTTCCTTGGTAAGAGCTTTATAGACTATCAGGTCTACCTTGATTAAAAAATTTACAACTTACAATGAAGTAAGCGCTTAGTTAAGAGATTTACTTAGTCCTATTTGGACCACTTTGTTAAGAGATTTACCCTAATTCACTTGCCAAAATGTATCAGTACCTAATCCTTCAGTTTGCACTCAAAATTTTGATTACAAATCTTCTCTTTTCACCCTCTAATATGATCTCCTACCTAATATATATTTTCTTTACTCTTCACTGCTTTACTCGGTCTCTATATTTTATCACTTCAAAACTTCACTTGTGGCCTCCAAAATGCAATTCCTTCACACATGAATTCTCAACACTCCACACCCCTCTTATAAAATAGGGTTTTTATCTACCCCAAAATAGACATTTGTAGAGTCTTCTAGATATGATCAATGATCTGGATGCTTCCTTTTTTTCCTCTTAATCTAATTGGTTAAATTTCCTTCATAGGGATCTATGATCAATACCAAAATATGTAACCAAATTTGTAATAAACTCTACAATCATTAAATGTCATTTACATGTCAACCAAAAATGGTTTACCTCATAGTTTGTGCCATTCCAAACAATCTTTTTCAAATAGTGTTACTTGACACATATAATTTATGATGCTCAGTCATAACTATCATGCTTGATGACACTCGACCTCAACTAACTTGACTCCTTTTGTATGAATTGACACATATTCACTCTACTTTTACTCGACATTCATTGAACTCAGCTTCCATAGGGATACTTGGTGACCATAGACTTTCTCGGCTCCTACAGAGCTTGATATATACAAATTATTTACAAGTCTAACAAATACATAACTCAACCTATATAGAGTGACACAGTCACAGTGATGATTGACCAACTCTTCCTTCTATATGATTAAGTCTTTGACACTAATAGACAAACAAACTAAATAGATCAACAATTACATGGAAGTATATGTAGGAAGATTATGATCAACTTCATGTATTCATTTTTTTGTTGATAAGCACGTTGATGCTAAACAAAGGCCAAAATGGTTTCTCTATGGATGGGGAAGGATAGTTTGTGATATAATAACATCTCCTTGTCAATTTGTTTGGGGAAAGTTCGTAGTGGCTTACATGAATCATGAACTCCATAATATCATATGCCCATGCATACAACTTGGGGGGGATTAGTTGTGACCGAATTTAGCTTAGTTCTAACTTATTATACCCAACTTTAATAACCAAAATAATTAATCTTAACAAGAGATAAACCATGCATAGTGTCACAATGATTTTTTGACTAGGGAAACCCTTGATTAGAGGGAAATATTGGTGGGGATTGAACCCACAAGATAGTGTACTAATATATAAGTTCCTTATAAAAGGACGTGACTCTATTAGGAGCAAAATATAATGCAATCAGTACAATAGTCCCTGTTATAGGTCATGTCCCTATTAGGATACCTTTAACCCTTATTAGAAGGTTCTAACCCTATTAAAGGTTAATAGGAAGACAACTACACCCATTGTCCAAATTGCTTCAACAAAAATGAGGAGTAAATCTTTAGGATAACAAATCCGATGTACTAAACTAACCAATACCACAACACAACTTCCAATAGAGTTCTTTTGAACCTCAAAACTATGTTCCAAATCAATATATACTCTTCTTTTATTGTCCATCAATCAAACTCATATCCTCTAACCACATACACAAAACATAGTACATGTGATATCTTCCAACCAAGAAAAACATCTTTTCTTTATACCCTTCCCAAATAACTAATCATCACAACTTGTTAAGGCTTCCCCATGTATAATTAATTACATATGACCTCACTAAGGCATATACACCTTCTTAGTCATCATTTAAATTATTGCAATAAGGTTCCCACATGTTGCAATATAATTAACACAATCTTCAATAAGGATCAACACATTACATTGATACAATCATCTACTAGTAAAAAATATCACATGTTTCACTTTAATGAGCTCTCTAGAATGATCTCTAAGAATTTCTAACAAAAATATAGCTTTAGAAAGATGTCTTCAACTACAATCCAAGCTCACTAACCTTATTTCCACTTTATGGATAAGATATAGCCATTTTCCCAACATATATCTTTAACAATATTTCCTACACACTTGTTAGCTACCAATCTTCACCAGATGAAATGTAAATCAACCAATACTCAACATAAGCATAAGAAAACATAGATGTTGTATCTACTCTCATCCATAAACATGATCCTAAGCTTTCATATCTTAAGTTGTTTTGTGCCAACTTTATTGTTCCAATAATCCTCTACAATGTACAAAATATTTGTCTATCATAAACTCACAAACATATGTTGTCATCAATGACAAAACCTAACGTCAATACATAATATAAATAGCACATCCAAGTTCCAACCAAACCTATATTCGTAACAATCTTCACTTTGGCATTAATGTCAACATAAGATGAAAAACCATGATGCCCAAATTTTTTTTGGCTATCCACAACATATACAACTTCCCTAACAATCTCCCATATGAATATAGTTTTTAGGATATCCTCAACATATACAACCTATCAAACCTTTGAAAATCCCCCTTAACATTAGTAGATTATCTTTAATATTTTTCATTGTTTCTCTCCCCCTTTGACATTAATGAAAAAGGTGCCAATATGCCAAAAGTCAAATTGTAGTACTCCCCCTTTTATGAACATCCTCATCAAAGTACCTTCATTAGATCAAGTCAATCTACAACCAAAATGTATACCAAGTTTCAACAAACATTTTTATACCAAAAAATCAATTATAAGAACTCTAAATAGTTCTTTCCAATATGATTGCTCTCGTTGAGGTGCAATACCAAGTATAATGTCTGGGGGTACGAATAGTGCTTTGATTGTACTAGAATGATGTAATGCTACATAATTTACTTTGTATTAGGTGGGGATATTACTTCAAGAATGTCTCTAAGATTCTAAAAAGTGTCCTTAGCCAGTGGTTTAGTAAATATGTCTTCTATCTATTCCTTTGTAATTACATATTCCAATATGATCTCTGAAACTTTTCCTCTCAAAAAGTGATATTTTAAATAGAAACTTGTTTATTCTTTAATTTTAGCCCTTTATATATACTTTCCATATCACATCCAATTCATTTCATATGTTCCATGAGTGTCTAATCAACACTTTGAATATGTTATTCCTCAGAGATCCATTTTGCCAATATACTCATGAAGTTAGAATCCATATCTTCCAATGAGGGACTCAATCCCATTAAAAATTTCATGTTATAGGAAGTCAACATATGCTAGAATTTCTATAAAGAATGAAGGCATCCAGTAAAGAAGGCATGCTTTGAATCAAAGAACGGGTAATTTATTTGATCTCCATTTTTTCAATGGTTGTCTAAGAACTTGAGTTCGTGTGGAAATGTGCCAAGCACTTTGCTTCAAAAAAAAGTTAGAGATGTTGGTGGAAATTTGTTTTGAGTTTACATCTTGACATCATTGAGAAAGTCTTCAAAGTGTCAAAGAATTTGTAATGTGTTGATCTACAAAGGAGAATTCACAATAACTTGAATGAGAAAAATCTCGATCACGTCAAGTTTTCAAATGACAACAAACAATTCATTAAAGAGAGTCAGAGGCTATCAAAAGATGAAATGTCATGATTATAGAGGTGAATGTAGTGCACAAAATATAGGAACTACCAATCCATTATCATATAGGATTACATCATCAATCATAAGGCCATTGTTGATAATTTAGATGATTCATTCATTCAGAATCAATACTTTTAATTCTCTTATGTCATTTTCCTTCTTTAGTTTCCAAGTTTGTAGATGAAGATGATGTATTGCATGAAATTGTGTAATTACATATAATAAAATTTACATGTGTAATTATATGTAATCCAATAATTTATCTTGTTAGTTAATCTAGGTCAAAGTTGGTTGAGTTGCTCCCACATTTTCCTCTTTCTGAACTCCTTTGCCTATATAAAGGAGTGTCTGCTCAGTAAAAATCATCTTTTTTGTATGCAAGAAAGATCTAATACACTTGTGCAAGCATAACTTTGATTATGTAGTATGAATTTGGGAGAAAAATGAATAAAAGAAGCAATTGGAATCAAAGCTTTGACTCGAAGAAATTGTGATAGAGAAAATTAGGAGCTTTGACTATAGTTTGTACCTATTATCTTTGATTCATGTTATTATTGTGTGTGTAATAATAGATCATAGTGAGTTAAGAAGAAATTGGAGTCAAAGTTTTGACTAGGAACGATTGTGGTAATACATAGACTAGAAGCTTTGGTTGTAGTTTGTGTTACCATCTCAAATTCATGAAAATTAGTTATAATTCCCCTACTTCTAGAAGTATTTGCACCCCAATGGTAGAGGCTATTCTTATAGAATATATTAAAACATGACCTAGAGCTAAGCTGGTATGCTTTCAACTAGCCTTTGAGTTAGTGTTGGTTTATCAATGTCATCATTCACAACTTTAGATAGAAGTATAGTTAGGGGTTTCATCTTTCCCATCACTTACTCCACGAGTAAGTGGATTCTTTTATGAAAGGTAAGAGGAAAAAATATTGATAATAACCTTTCAAATCTATCAACTTCTTGCTTACCTTGAGTTGATCCAAGGAACCATGAGAAGGTGAAGCCCTCCCTTTAAGGTAGGAGAGACTCTATCGGCTAGTCTACCTATTTCAAAATTAGATTTCACCCAAAACTATTGGTTGAAAAATATCCACCCAATAGTTTTTTAAGTGACTTTGCTAGGAACATGATGCACATTTGAGAGCCTCATGCTTTAATTTGAAGCATACTTTTTTCCTTTTTCATTGTAATTATTTTGCACATTTACCAAGGACATGTAAATGGCCCAAGGTCCTAGGGGAAATGCTTTTGGACTGTTGAATCTAGCTCCACCTCTACATGATCTTCTTGATGGATAGCGAAAGAATTTTCCCAAGTTTTTCAGTGATGATGAACAATATCCTAACGAACATATTATTTCTTTGTGTTTTCTTTTCTAAAAGCTAAGAGGAAAGAATATTGGTAATACCCTTTCAAATCTCTTAGTTTCTTTCTTACCTTGAGTTGATCCAAGGAAACCATGAGAAGTGTTAGAAATGTTTAGAATAACAGAGGGGTCGGGGGGGGGGGGGGGGGTGGTGAATCAGTTACTCAAGGTCCATAAGTACCATTTGGATAATTAAACATTTAAGCATTCACTATTTTTCTTATCCTATTGTTTCTCAGTCTCTATTGTACTAATAAATAAATTATTGTCCTAAACATAATATACTTGCTGAATCTTAACTTTATAAAAAATAAAACATCATAAATCATTCATCACAAGTTTAAGACTAGGATTTTATGTAGAAACCCAATTTGGGAAATGTTGACTCGATGGTCAATACCTCCTTCAAGGTTCACGACATCTCTCATGGATCTAGGTAAGTCTAGTATTTGCAACGTTCATTGATAGCTCAAGCTTTTGATGCAATGACAAACTTACCAACAATTGGTATTAAAACCTTCGATCACAAGTTTGAATCTTGGGAAGTCTCCTTAATTTTTTTGATGCGGAACCCTTGGTGTTGAGGGGGAGATTGTTGACTTGGTGATCAAAACCTACTTTGAGGTTCACAACATGGCTTAACTGCCTCTCGTGGATCTGGGTAAGTCTAGTATTTGTGATGTTCATTGATAGCTTGAGCTTTTGGCACAATGACAAACATACCTATTAAAGGTTACAATGCACACTATTAAATGTGACTTGGTTAGAGTATTTAATCACCTTGTTAGGAGTGGCCTTGTCAGAGGACTTTTCTTATTCCATTTAGAATGTCATCTTGCTAAAGGATTTACATAGTTTGTTAAGTCCTTCAAATGAGCATTATGCCAACCTCTATTAAAATGATTTTAATACAAATTGTTTACAATTATTAGAAATAAAATAGTGGGGTTTTGATTTGTATGATTACAACTTACTTTTATAGGTTTAGATCATTGTTCAGTTCATGTGTTGATTCACTGATAAGTTCCTCATTATCATCTATGTTCCTTAACTCAATTGGCAACCCTTCAAGCAATCAATCTTCTCCTTTCAACAAACTTAAGCCTTCTACTCAGATTGTTTATCAACTTCAACAATATCTGCATAAGAAATTCTTTTCTTTTTCTTCTCTCTAAATCTCTTCACTCCTCATGTACACACTTCCTTTAACTCTATACCTCCTTAAATAGGTAATTCTTTCTTTGCTATTTTCCATGATCACCATTGATCTTAGGATTTATGATCTAGTTTAACATGATTCATTTTATCTGTCCACCTTCTTGATCATCCTCTAGAAACTTCTTTGGAATATGTCTATTAGGTCTTTACTTAATTCTCTCCTTGAATTTAATGATCCAACTCATCACTATTATCTTCAACATAGTTTACATATCCCAAGAAATCAACTGAGTTGGCTAGAAATTACTTATTTCTCATATACATTCAAAATATTGTCACTCGATAATCATTAAGTTCTATAATTGGTCATCACTTAATCATTCAATCATTGTAGAATGTTTGGCTTGGCATCAACTAACATTCTCGATTGATATTGATGCTCGGTCAACACTAGATTTTCTTAGCTTGCACTAGAACTTGATTAACACTAGCATCACTCAACATTCGTTAATCTTTTACTCTTTTGATTGGTTAGCTTTATATCTATGATATAAACAATCACTTTATCTTATCAAAGTCTAACTAATCAAATGTTCATTGTAGCTTCCTTTTCATAAATCAACCTTTCCTCTTAGGTACTATTTTTATGAGCAATCTCTCAAATCCTCTTCATCAATCAAATAGATATGACATTTAGATCAGATAACATGTCTTATTAGTAGATTTGACATTAATGACAAAATAACAATTGTTCCAATTGTAATTTTCTAACAATATCCCTCTTTGGAATTGATGGCAACATCTCAATACATCTTACAACACATATCTGTGCAGGAATACAATCCCCTACTTTGTTACCATGCAATCTAAAAGATTTTACTTTTTACCTTTATGATTCTCATCTCTACAAGTTTAGAAAACTTCCTCTGTCATTTGCTCTCTCTTGGGTACATTTCGCTTATTCAATGATTCTCTCCCTCTATAGTATATCTCTCCCTCTTTGGTATATCTATTATATCTCTCTCTCTCTTTTCCCTCTTTAGTATATCTCTTCCTCTTTGACAACAATTTCAAAGACACTAAGCATTCATGACTTCATACATCTAGATTATGTAGATATTTGCATGTTAGGTTGAATTCTCTGTCATCTGTCTGTGAGTGATCTGTTATATTGGTCTTCTTAACTTCACTACCTTAGGCATCTCCTAAAGTAGAACTATCTGCATCAATGTGTATGATATTCTAATCAGAACATTTGATGCAATGCACCTTATGTTTTTAAGTTGATTTATTTAGGGCAATCACCCCTAATTTACCTCTATGATATTCATGAGCATCTTTAGGTAGGGCTTTAGTGAACATGTCATAAATTTTTTCTTTGGTGTGCACATGTTCTAACTTCACTTCTCTATCTTGAACTAGTTCTCTCAAGTAGTGATACTTGATAGCAATATACTTGGTCTAAGTGTACATCATTGGATTCTTTGAAATGTTGATAGAACTTGTGTTATTACAATACATAACCATTGGATCTATAATCTCTTCTATCATTCCTTTTTATGATTTCTTGATCCACATAATGTTTGAACAATTCACTATAGCTGCCACATACCCAGCTTCAATTGTTGATTGGGAAATACAATTATGTTTCTTGCTTGTCCATGACACCAATCTCTTTCATAGAAATAATGCACCTCCATGAGTGTTTTTTCTGTCATAAATATTTCTTGCCCAATCTAATTTAGTGAATACCTTCAACTCAAAGTTATCACTTCTCTTGTAATATAATCCACAATCTTTTGTACCTTTCTGATATCTCAATATCCTTTTCACTGCCATCATGTGATTTTCCTAAAGATTTGTAGTAACTATCCCAACCACTAATGCAATATCAGGTCTACTATGAACAACATATTGCAATTTTCTAATCATTTATCTATAGAATGTTTGGTTCACATCAGTAGATTCATCATTCTTAGATAACTTATGTCCTGTAGACATAAGTATGGTCACTGGTCTTGATTCTTCCATTCCAAAAGTTTTTAATATTTTCTTGATATATTTAGACTAAGTAATGAAAATATTAAACTTCATTTGATATACTTATAATCCAACAAAGAATTTAATCTCACCAAATATAGAAATCTCAAATTCCTTCTTCATTTCATCATAAAATGATTTGTAAAGTGTTTGTTTTCCTGCAAATATAATGTCATCAATGAAAAATTTAGATAGTAGTACTTCATTGTTCCTACCACTCTCCAAGTATAGATTGTTGTTGTCATTTGTCCTTTCAAAACCAATCTTCATCAAATAATAATGTAGCCTTTCATACCATGCTCTTGGAGCTTGTTTCAATCTATGAAGAACTTTGTTCAGTTTATATACCATATTCTTCTTGCCTGGATCCACAAATCCTTCCAGTTGTTCAATGTACACTTCTTCCTAAACTATACCACTCAAAAATGTAGATTTGACATCCATTTTATATAACTTGTGGGATGAATATGCAAGTAGAGTTCTAGCTCCTTCAAGTCTTACCACAGGAGAAAAAGTTTTTGCATAGTCAACTCCCTCTTCTTGAGCATATCCTTTGCATACCAATCTTGCCTTGTTCCTTATAACTTCACCATTTTCATTGAACTTTTTTCTAAAAACCCATTTTGTTCCAATAACATTTTTTTCTTTAGGTCTTGGAACTAGGTCCAAATATTGTTCTTCTCAATCTATTCAATTTCTTCACACATTACCTGAATCCAATCTTCATTATCTAGAGCATTCTTTACTGATTCAGGTTCAAATTCATAAAGTAAGCATGTATCATGTTTGAGTGTTTTTCTTGTCATAATACTTGATTCAACATCACCAATGATCTGTTTAGGGTTGTGATGTCTTCTTAAAAATTTGACTAGCACACATGGTTTCCTTCTCTGTTCTTCAATGGGTTCATCTTGAAAAATAATTTCAAGCTCATTAATTCTTGTTCATTCATGTTCTGGTCCAAATTCTGCATGCTTGACATTGTCTCTCTGAAGGTCAACATTACGTATCTATGACTCAACATCTTTAGTCTGTTGCTTGGCACCCACTATCTACAACTCGACAATCTATTGTTGCACTTCATCATTTATTGTATGTTGGGAAATTACAGCTTGGTTTGTTTGTTCATTTGGAGTATTGGGAGCACCATCATCAACATATATGAATGTACTATAATATTCAAGTTCTTCATTACATGTAAGGTCACTTCTTTCTATAAACTCATCAACTTTTAAATTTGTACTTTCCAAAACTTTGATACTGTTAGAATTAAACACTTGTAAGCTTTACTCTTATTGGAATACCCTAGGAATAGACCTTCATCACTCGTTGCATCAACTTTTCCATTCCTATTATCTTTGAATTTATAGCATTTGCTTCCAAAGATTTTGAAATATTTTACATTAGGAGCATATCCATACCATAGTTCAAAAGGTGTAGCACTTGTACCTTTCTTGACTTGTACTCTATTAAGGGTATAGACATCAATGTGTTGGAATTACAATAGGAAAGGTAAACTTCTTGTGGGGGGGGGGGGGGGGGTGAATCAATGCTTTAAACTTTGACCCATAAAACATTCACCACACATCCATCTCATACATTCAATAAGTAAAATGAATTACCATGTAAAGAAGTAAGCATTCACACATATATGATGAGAGATATGATTACCCAAAAACCCTCCAATGAGAAGGTAAAACTGGGGTGGGGATGACACCCACAAATCTTCACTACTGTAGTAATAAAGTGTATCTAATGAAGGTTACAATGTTTGATCATGAAACATGATCTACCTTGTAAAAGGTCTACCCTATTAAAGGCTTACAAAGACTGTTAGGTCTTACCCTGTTAAAGGATTTCAACACCCTATTAAAAGTGTGCCTTTTTAAAGGACCTCAACTCAAAATAAAGTAAGCACATTGTTAAAGGATTTCAATATAGCCTGTTAGGACTACTCCATTAGGAGATTTAACTATTTCACCTGTTAGAATGTCTCAGCATTGATCTTGTGGTTAGCACTTTGTTGCTTCATGATATATCACTTCTAAACTAATGTATTCTTGATCCTGTTAGGATTAAACCATAGACAGAAATAACAATTACATGCAAATATAATCAATAACAAAAAATAATAGATCACACAGAAAATAACAGAAGGCACCAAGATTTAACATGGTTCACCCAATCCCTGGGCTACATCCACCAAATAGCAAGTCCAATATTTTTATGATCCAGTGATTACAACCTGATTACAATAAGTAATCCCTTACATCTCAATACCACCATAAGAACCAATTTCACATCACACATTATGAAACAATCCCTAACCTTAAGCCCTTTTATACAAGTATTTTAACTACTTTAGGGTTATAATTAATAATTACATGTCGACCCAAAATATCAATAAAATAGGGCCCATTTTTTTTTTTCGAACCCTAAAGAATTTATGAAGTATGTACAGTACTTTCCTAATCAATCACCACAATCTAATGATCTCCCACTTGGGGACTGACCAAGCTCCACACTAAACAACAATCTCCCACTTAGAGATTGACCCTATAGCAATACTACTACCACATGGGGCTCCCATTGGATCAAACCACCCTAAACTCTACTGCTCTTTTATTCATATTCAGTCTAGAAGACCAACCAAAGCTAAAGAGAAGTTTAGCTTCATTAACTATTCATCCTCCAAAACTGATCGAATGAAATGGTACCACAACTATATGTGTTTGGTCTTTAAATGCAGAGCTAAATTCTTTGTAAGATGAATGGCACTCTGACTATCTATGAACAAATAATTATCCTTCTGAGGATGTGCCAATTCTTGCAAGAAGAACTAAAGCCATATCATCTCCTTGGCTGCCTCTGTAGCAACTACATACTCTGCCTCTATACTGAATAAAGCATTAACCTTTTGTAACCTAGAAACCCAGCTCACGGCTGCCCCACCAAAAATAAAGACGTAACCTATAGTACTCCACTTGGTATCAACATCCCCTGCCAAATCTGAGTCAACATAGCCCTGTAAATCAGTAGTAGAGCCCCCAAAGTGTAAACACTTATTGGATGTTCCTCTCAAATATTTGAGAATCCATTTGACTACATTCCAATGCTCAATTCCTGGATGACTCATATACCTGCTAACAACTCCCACTGCATGTGCAATATCTGGCCTACTACATACCATGGCATACATCAAGCTTCCTATAGCTAAAGCATAGGGTACCTTGGACATCTTATCCTCCTCTTCTTGTGTCTTGGGACACATCTCCTTAGTCAATTTCAAATGACTAGGTAGAGGTGTGCTGACAGCTTTAGCATTCTCCATAGAGAAACAATGCAACACCTTCTCAACATAATTAGCCTGAGATAGGGTCAATGTTTTTTTTTTTTCTATCTTTGCAAATCTTCATACCAAGGATTTGTTTTGCTGCCCCCAAATGCTTCATAGCAAATGCATGTGCTAATTGGCTTTTTAGCCCCTTAATGTGATCCATGTTAGACCCAGCTACAAGCATATCATCAACATATAAACATAAAATAATGTAGCTATCATCATCCAACCTCTTAAAGTAGACACAATGATCTGAATGACACCTATTTAACCATGCTTATGCATAAAACTATCAAATTTTAGATACCATTGCCAAGGTGCTTGCTTCAAGCCATATAAACTTTTCTTCAATTTGCACATTAAGTTCTCCTTACCTTTGACCACAAATCCTTGTGGTTGAGTCATATATATCTCTTCATCCAAATCACCATGAAGGAAGGTTGTTTAACATCTAGCTGCTCTAAATGCAAATCTTCAGTAGCCACTAGACTTAAAACAGTACGGATAGAAGTCATTTTAACAATAGGAGAAAATATCTCATCAAAATCAATTCCTTTTTTTTGTGCAAATCCTTTTACAACTAACATGGCTTTAAATATTTTCTTACCTCCATCCTCTTGTTTTAACTTGTAAACCCACTTATTCTATAAAACCTTTTTACCTGCAGGCAACTGACACAAATCCCATGTCTTATTCTTCAGCAAAGAGTCCATTTCATCTTTCATTGTAGACTCCCACTAAATTTTAGTATCCACCTGCATAGCTTCATCATAATTTTCAAGTTCACCAACATCAGTAAGTAAAATAGAATACAAAGAGGGAGAAAATCTTTGTGGAGGTCTAATTTTCCTTTTTAATCATCTAACATTCACTGGTGTGTGTGGTATTTTTTGGTGCAGTTCTTGCACATCATGAGGAATGGCTAGAACATCAGCTTTTAGAGTATCATCCAGCACTACATAATCATCTTCTTTCTTCTCATGTTGCTACAACAGATCTTTGTACAACACTTTCTCATTGAATATGACATCCCTACTTCTTACAATTTAATGATTTTCAAAACCCCAAAGCCTATACCAATCTCATTAATGCCATATCCAAAAAATACACATTTTTTTGACTTAGCTTCTAGCTTGGTTCTATTTTCAAAATCTATGTGAGGAAATGCTTCACAACTGAAGGTTTTGAGAAAATAATATCTCACCTTCTTACTAGTCCATGCCTCCTATGGAATACCACAGCCCAAAGGAGTAGAGGGACCTCTATTAATCAAATATACAACAGTATTGATAGCTTCTGCCCACATGTGTAAGGGCAACCCAACATGCAACCTCATGCTCCTTGCACGTTCCATTATAGTCTTGTTCATGCGTTCAACCACTCCATTTTCCTGTGGAGTCCTTGGAACAATTTTCTATCTACGAATACCATTAGTGGAGCAATAATCTTCAAATTCATGATTGTAATACTCACCACCATTATCAGATCTAAGACATTTTAATTTTTTACCAATCTCATTTTCAACCAAGCATTTCCATTTCTTAAAAGTTTGAAATACATCAGATTTATATCTAAGGAAATAAACCAATACTTTTCTAGTTGTGTCATTAATAAATGTAACATAGTAATGAGAGTCACCAAGGGAAGATACCTAAGCTGGTCCCCATACATCAGTATGCACAAGCTCTAATTTCTCCCTTTTATTTTCCTTCCCAGTCTTTGCAAAACTCACTCTCTTTTGTTTTCCATACACACAACTTTCACAAAAATTCATATTAACACATTTTAGACCTGGTAAAACTCTCTTTGAATGAAGTAATTTCATACCTTTCTCACTCATGTGCCCAAGTCTATTGTGCCATAGCACTGTATTAGAATCTATAGCAGCTATTTGTTCTCCCTACTCAACCGCAACAATTGTTCCTGAACATTCATTTTTCTCTGAAACAATTAAAGTAGACGGAACACTATGACCTATACAAAGATATAAGGTGCCTACTTTCACATCTTTTGCTACTACAAGGGAACCTTTTGAAACCTTCTAATTTTTATCATTAAAAGTAACTACACAACCCTAATCACCTAGTTGCCCTGCTGAAATTAAATTCCTACTCAGCCTTGGAACATATCTTACCTCATGTAATAGCCAATGATTCCCATTTTGCAACTTAATCTTAATTTTTCCCTTTTCAACAATCTGATAGGGTTCATTATCCCCCAAATAAACAAGCCCAAAATCCCCTTGGACATAATCAATGAAATAACCTCTATGAGGTGTAGCATGAAATGAAGCACCAGAATTTAAAACCCATGAATCATCAACACTTTCTAAAGACAGAAGCAAAGAATCCTCTTCAAATTTGTTACTTGCCACATTTGCCTCCTTGTCTCCATATGATTTATCTCCTTCATTTTTCTTTCGATTCCAATAATCTTTCTTTTTATGCCCTGGTTTCCCACAGTACCAGCAGTCATTCAGTCCTCTCAATTGAGACCTCCTCCCCTTTGACTTTCCTCTTGATTTCCCTTGATTTCTAAATTTACTTCCTCTCTTAGTCGTTTTGCCCCTACTTTTTGCATTCAAAGCACTTCCTAATGTAGATCCACTTGAGGTTTTCCTACGAGTTTCCTCACTCAAAATAACACCGATCACATCATCATATTTTAGGGTACTAGAACCAAAAACATAATTACTCACAGCCATTACCAAGCCATTTCAACTTTCAGGCAAAGAACACAAAATCAAGAGAGCCCTAATTTCTTCTCCAAAATTGATACCCACAGAAGATAGTTGGCTAGTAATAGTATTAAACTCATTTAAATGATCTATAACAAATCCACCTTCTGCCACTTTCATATTAAAGAAATGCTTCATGAGAAATACCTTGTTTGAAGCAAAGGGCTTTTCATACAGTGTCACTAGGGTTTTCATCAATTCTTCTATCATCTTTGCTTTTGTAATATTAAATGCCACCGATGGTGCCGGGCATAATCGAATGCTTCCAAGTGCCTTTATGTCCAAAAGATCCCATTCATCATTTGACATAGATCCCTGATTCTTGGCTTTTCCTTCTAATGGATTCCATAAATCCTTCTGATATAGATAGTCTTCCATTTGCATCTTCCATAACTGGAAGTTTTTCCCATTAAACCTATCAACCCTTAGCTTACCCTCATTTGTCATTGCTCCCACTCAACCATGAGACTCCCACTCAACTGTGAAACTTTCCTATAGAGGATAACTAAAAAATAACTAGGCTTTGATACCACTTGTTAGGATTAAACCATGGATAGAAATAACAATTACATGCAAATATAACCGATAATAGAAAATAATAGATCACACATAAAAGAATACAAGTCACCAAGATTTAACGTGGTTCACCCAATCCCTGGGCTACGTCCATCAAACTGCAAGTCCAATATTTTTATGATCCAATGATTACAACTTGATTACAATCTGTAATCCCTTACAGCTCAATACTGCCACAAGAACCAATTTTGCATCACACCTTATGAAACAATCCCTAACCCTAAGCCCTTTTATACAAGTATTTTAACCACTTTAGGATTATAATTAATAATTACATGTCAGCCCAAAATCTTGATAAAATAGGGCCTTTTTTTTTTGAACCCCAAAGAATTTATGAAGTATGTACAATACTTTCCTAATCAGTCATCATAATCTAACAGATCCTTCTTGATAAGATGTCTCTTTGTTGTTCATTATTTCCTTCTTTTGTTCCCCTTTAACTGATTCTACAATGTAATTTCATATCATAATACATTGGTCACCATGAATGTCCTAGTTTTTGCACACAAAACTCTCCTTGATCATTCATACATTCCATTTTACACTCATAAGAAGTTTAGGGTTTGTCCTCCTTAAGAAGACCTAGATGGCTTAGGCTTAGTTATGAATCAATGATTGTGATTCACCTATTTTGCCGCTTAAACCTTCACTTTACCTAATTGGATACATGTAATTCATAGGGATTCCAACTTAAGATTCGTCCTTATCACCAAAATATTGTAATTCAATCTTTAAGTTGGCTCAAAAATGATTTACATAGTAGTTTGTGCCAATACAAACAACTATAACAAAATTGTGTTACTCAGCATCTGAAGTCTCTAATGCTCAACATATACTGATTTCAATACTATGACTCGGCATACACTTATTTTTCAGCACTTGAATCACTTGGCATATACTATCTACTTGACACTTGAGTGACTCGGTACATGAGTGACTCGGCACTCACTATTGACTCGGCATGCTCTAACTTATACATGTTGTGCTTGACATATACTACTTGTTTGGCATGAACTAAGTAAATTACTTAAGTGTATAGACACTCACTTGTTAAAACCAATCTAAGATCAACAATCTCCCCCCTTTGACATGAGTGTCAAAAACACTTGGTCATGCATTAATGCTTTTATTCTTACGAGCATAACATTACTCTTATTCAACTTCTATGCAAAAATTCAAAATATCAAAATTTTGCAACAACTTATACCTCAAAATCTTATAACTCCCCCTCAGTTGTTTGATCTAGTTCTATACTCAAAATGTTACTCCTGCTAAGTAGATGTGCCTCAACTGATACTCTTTTGCTTGCTTGTTGTTTTGTGCTTGCTCAACCATGCTCTTACTCCACCTTAGCTCTTTGAATTATCTCCCCCTTTTTGACACTGATGTCAATGGGTCATACACTAATAGTGTGTTTATCCAAAAAATATTTATGGACCTCAAGAATAATCTTAAGAGTGGCATCCCAATTGTCACAAGCTACCTCCAAAGACTTAATTTGGATGGCCAGCTTGGCATCAAGGTGAAGTAGGCCATCTAATGTAGAAAGATTGGGATCTTTCTTCATAAGATTTTCTACATAGCCTAACTCCTTCTGCAAAATCTCCATGTGAGGAGTCAATGTAGTCTAGATGCTTATCAGTTTAGCCCTTATGTTGGCTTCATCTGCAGATAGTGATACTAGTTGACTCTAGGTTTGCAATACAGTCCTAAAATGCTTCTCACTTTGAGCTAGAGTCATGGGAAATTTTGCACCCGATGAATTCATTTGACTTTCCAAGCTTAGGATGTGATTCCCTGTCTCTTCTATGAAGAGTGTAGGATTACACAGTTTGGTGTACAGAGAGAAAATGTTCTCAAGTACCTTCTTCATAATGGCTATCTTAGATATATTTTCATTTACTTTTCTTTGAAATTTCTTTTCAAGCCATTCTAATAATTTTGCATTTGTATCAATGTCTGCATTACTTACCTTTTCCACTATGTTAGTTAATTGGTCAATAAGTGGCTTTGTTTCATCTGGAGTAGGCAGACTAAATGCATCCAAGAAGATGTCTTTAATATCAAGCAAAGCTTGATTCTTCCTATGCTCTCTTCTGAGCAGTTCTTGATGTTTATTTCTAGCCAAGGCTTCTTGAAGTATACCCATCTGCTTGTTTGTTATTTTTGTAAGATCAAATTTAGGCAATATAATTTATTCATCTAGGCTTACATCTCCATATGTTATTACCTCTTCTACCTTTGATGAAGTTGGAATCGACGCTGAGAATTGCAAATGTGTTGCATCTTTGCTCAACCTTTGAAGAGTGTGACTAGGAGTGCTAGATACTAGTAAAGTTACCGATGCTTGAATTGTTGCTTTCTCCTTCAGCTTGGGTGTCAACTTAGTTTCTTTAGGCTTGTCCTTGTCTGCCTCATTGCATTGGATTGCACTTTAAACTTGTGTTGGAGGTACAGATGAATCACCTATTTGACTCTATGTCGACACCTTATCTTCTCCAATTGTCTCAACTTTATTTGTTTCCTCCTTGGTTATAGTTTCTAATATTGGAGTGGCACCTATGTGTATACTAACACTAGTTACTTGAGGGGTGATTATAGGTTGTTCTTGTGTTTTCACCTTCTCCTTTTTAGTTTTAATCATTGATTTCTAAAGTTCATCTATACTCACCAATACATGGTTGTTATGCAATTTAGTCTATAGTGTAGATTGATCAAGTATCTTTTTCAAGTCCTCCTTTGTTAGGGGATTGATGTTCTGAATAATGAGATCAGAAATATCTTTTACTATGATAGTTTAAGTACTTACACTTGTTATTTGTAGAGGGCTAACATTCGACACTTGTGTATCATGTACACTATGTTCCTATTGCTTCTCTTTCTTAATTATTGCTTGATCAGTTACATTCATTTCAGTAGCTCCCTCAACCATGCCTTCATTATTATCATCATCTTTATCATCTTTAACCTCAATAGACTCTTGCTCTCCTGCTTTGACTATAGCTAGCCCATATGTAATTTTCCACATTTGTGTGGTCTTCTTTACAATATCTCCAATATTGCTCTGTAGTATGCTAAATGCTCTATATTTAGGAACAAATCTAACAACATATTTCTTTATGGCTTGAGCTATTTGTGCCTTACTAAGTCCAGGCATAACTTGAGCAAGGGATGTCTCCCTAATTTTCCTTTCTAAGTTTAAACAATAATGTCATTTTTGCTCAATTCTTTCATATAAACTTTAGGCATGTAGTTGGAAATCTCTAGAGGGGCTTTTTAAAAATTGGCCATCATGGCATATATTGCTTCCTCCACTTGATTATTTTTAAAATTTCCAAGATTTTCAAAATCATTGTGAGAAAAACCTAATAAATCTACATTATTTCTAACATTCTCATATAAGTTTTCTAGATCTGAGGATAGATTATGAATCACCACTTGGAATTGGTTGTTGTCATTAGATTTAGTTCTTTCCTCATTAGTTTTAGCCTAAGTAATATATTTTCTCCTTGGTCTATTCTATGCTCTACCTTCTTGCTCTGTAGGCTTGGCTTTCTCTTTAGCCTTTTGTGCAATGACATGTGTGCTGGCCCTTGTAGTAGGTGCTAAAGGTTTTGGCTAGCTTGGTTTAGCAACTTTCTTAGGTCTTTTCACTACTTGTGCCTTGGCCTTTCTTTTCTTCTGATCAATAAGAATAGGTGCTTCCTTAGCTTCTTCTTCCTCGGCACCTTCTACAGTCTCTATTTCTTACTCTTGTTCATCTTCATCCTTTCCTTGTGTCAATGCAAGTGGTACTTGAATCTTTGTGTCTTCTTCCTCTTCATCCTCTTCCTCTTCATCTTCCTGCTCGACACCTTCACCAAATTTTTCTTTTAGTTTATTTACTAGTCTATTCTTCTCTTTGATGATAGAGGTAGTCTTCAACTCCATAGTAATCTTAGACTTGGCTATCTCATAGTTACCAAATGCTTTGGCATCTTTGTCTACTTCTTCTGCAAGTAATGTTATTATTGTTGTAGAGGCCTCATTAACATTAATTTCATAACCTAATGGCCTCATCCATCTTACTCTTGGAATTGTAGCTTGAACAAATGTGTAATCAACATCAACTACTAAACAGACATCATCATAATGCTTTTCCACTAATGAAACTGAAATCCTTAATCTCTTTTCCATGGATTGTTTGAAGTCCTCAAAATAACTAGTCATTACTAACTCAAAATTTTCACCTAATTATTCAATGAACTCTCCTATTTGAATTACAACAGACCTATTTGTCTTCCATGCAATAGTACCAAATGTAGGAAGTGTTTTATGAACATAAAAGAAGATACATATCAAAGTAGATCCAAATTTACATTGAGCACCCTTTGTTTTCCTTATTCCTCCTAGGTTTTCAATCAATTGTTATAGTTGTAGTTTGGCAAGATCATATGTATGATCCTTCTTCACAATCTTGTAGCCCATATATGCTACAATGTAGGGTACACTGTTCAATCTGCTTGATAGATAAAATTTATGTGCAATTACCCTTACTATAAAATATATCAGAGGATTTATGATGTTGTCTATGGTCATTCCTCTCTTGTTCCACACAATTGCCATGTTCTTTTCAATGACTTCTTTAGACTCACTTCTCTTATTATTTGGCCGATCTAGGGTTGGATACCCTATTAACCTATGGATTATTATCTTTATGATTTTGATTGGACCATTATCTAGCCACACTAAACTATCATGAATTCTACTCAAAACAAGCTGATCCATTCAATTTTGAAAACATTAGGGAAATCTAGGGCACAAGTTAACCCTTTCTTTTCAACAATCTTGAATGCTTCCCTTAACACACCATTTTCACATAGATTTCCATATACGTCTCCAATTTGTATGTCACCAATACTACCAATCTTACAATTATAACATTTCCTGACATCTTGTATCATTAAAACGTGCAGTAGTATCATAGATAATGCACCTGAGGGATCTTGTTTGTATGTTATGTATGGAATGGCCTTGAAAATAGGTTGTTTTACCTCGTTACTAAACAACTAAACATTTAAAACCTCTTTTTCCTCTACACCTTTTTCTTTCAAAGAACTAGATGTTATTTTGCAAAACTAGGGTTTATAAGATTAGAAATAGTGTAGCTTAGTACATGATAAATACCTTGCAAAATTTGATGAAATGATGTCAAGTAGATGTTCAAATCTCTTGGAAATGCTTTGGATGAAATTTCCAAGTTTCCTTTAGCTCATCTTGCTCTCTCTTGATTTTGAATGATGTTAAATGAGCAAAAATTGATCAAATACCCCTTTGAAATACTATAATTAATGCTAAGTGCTTACATAGCTATAAGCTTGACATCAACTAGTTTTTGGCTCACTCAGCATCCACTAGAATTTCCATTCATTTGGCAACCATTACAAGCTTGGCTACAACTAACCAATCTATTAGCTTGGCATCCTCTAGCATTTCACTTGGCAATCATAGGAAACTTTTCATGTATAGTAGTTATTGGTAAACAAATTGTTCTTTTTTATTTAACTCTTGGGTGCCCAAATTTTATGAACAATACCTGGTTACAACAGTTGGAAAGTTACTTCTAAAAAGACTAACTTTCCTCTAAATTATTAGGTACAACTCCCTATTGCAAATTTGCAATGAATTATGTTTGTTCCTAAATCTAAAAAGAGGTATATTCTTAACCCAAGAACAAGAGAGGTAAATTGAGCTAAACCTATACAGGATCTAACTCAAGCAAGAAAAGATTTCAGAAGATAAATTAAGTTTATGAACTCACAAATCTTATGAATTCACAAGACTTAAAGATTCAATATTGCATAGCAACTAATTCTAATTGATTCAATGAGAAACTAAATATGGAGAAAGAAAGATTAACTAGAAGAAAACATCTAAGGGATCTCTCTTGAACCTGTGATGACAATACTTATCATATTAAATTTGTTGCCTCAAAATAGGGGAATGAAGCTCTATTCGTTCCTTGTTTTAATTCAGGTAAAAGAGAAAACAAACAATTAACAACTAACAGAATGGAACAGAAAATAATTGACACACAATTCCATTCAATAGACTCTGTAGCATCCAGTATTTCACACCAAAATTTGCAGACCTTTTCTTAATTTGTCATCCCAATACAAAAGAAGTTTAATCAGTTCATCTTCTCAAAAATGACAAATGACAAGGAACCAGTTTGTTGATTATAATGATTACATCAAAATATGGAAAGGGGAGGAATATGAATCACTTCGCCTTCTTTCCCTTTTTTGCTTTTTCCTATAGGCCTTAGCGGCTACAATGATTGGAATTGATTCTTCATGCCTATGAACATGTATATTAGTATATCTCAAGAGCCATTTAGAATGTTCTCTGGCCAAATCCTTGACAATACTCAAACAATCTTGTATTTCCTCGATGGCCATGTATACATAGCCACCAAGTTTCTAGAGTTTAGAAATTCTATTTTGGTGATCAGAAGATATTCCTGTTAGACTATCTATGTAATTGGAGAAGTTTGATTGCATGACAACTACTCCAATTATTCCCTTTCCTTGTCCACTAATCTAAGAATCTGTATGTAAACCTCTTAGGAGTTTGTAATCTCTGTCTTGATCCTTCTTTACTTTAGCCTCAGTTTCCTTAAGCCCTTCTTCTACTGCTAAGATCATTTTAGACTTGAACTACATGCTCTGAAGCCATTTAAATAAAGGCTCATCTCCTTTAGGTAGGATATTTGCTTATATAGCCTCCTTAGTCTTCATATGAATGGTCATCTTTAGCAGAGAGACACAATCTTCACTCTTTGTTCTCTCTATGGCCAAAGTGGCTCTATTTGATGAAATATTATCCTTCTCTCTTTCTAGCCTCAATATAGCATTGCCAATTTGCTCTATAATAGAGAGTCCTTCCAACTTGAGTTTCCCACTCCACTCTCTCTTGATCTACCCAAAAAAAATTTTCTTCTTGGAGTTGAGAGATGAGCGCTTGAACATTTGTAGCTATGGGATCTTTAGTAATAGGCATTCGAGAGATGCTTGCGAACAGGGTGACCAATTGCTTGATGAAGCCATTCAGTTCTTGTATTCTCACCTTCATCCAGACATTTCACAACTTAAGGCTCTCCAACTATCCTTCAATCACTTCATTCATCAACTTCCATAAGCCAAATTTGGTATCGTGTCTGGCTTCCTCGAGATCCACTGAATGTATGTAAAATTTATCAGTAGACATATCCTCAATTCTTCCCTTTTTGTTGGGTTTTGCTATCTCCATGGTTAGGTACCCTATTTTAGGATCTTGTTCAAGAATGGAAAAAGTTGTTTGCTTCTTAACCTTACTCAATGCTGATCCAGAGTGGATAGCAAGTGATAAGGTATACTTGTTCGGGACTCCTTCATCTTTCCTTTTTCTCTTCCTGTCTAGATTATCCTCCAACCATGAAATTGTGCTTATCACTTTGGAGGCTATTATAAGGGAATCTATGCTAAACATCTTTCTCTTGATCAAAGTGATTGCTTTTGCAGTTGAAGAGAAGGGATTCTTTGGGGCTTGTGAAATGAGCTTTGAAGAATCTTGGCCTTTCTCTACCTCTGAAGTATTCTTTGTTGTCTCATTATATTCAGTGGATTCACTATCACTACTTCCTCCATCTCCTAAATCTACTACCTACACATGAGGACTACTTTGTTGGAGAAGTGCAACACTTGTAGATGGAACTGGGCTACTATGAGGTGAGGGGACTAGAGTAGCCATGGTATCTTTAGGATCTTCTGCTTTCTTCTTCTCAACTTCTGTTGGAGTTCCAACCACTAGGAGGGAGTCATCATGACAATTTTTAGCCAAAGGAATTTTCTTTTTGGGTGGTTGATCACCTCTACCTAATGCTTGAGCTGGTCCTTGAGTGATAGACAAGGTTACACCTGATGTGCCACCTTGAGAGGAGGAAGTTGTTGCTACTATTAGAGAAGCTTGATTGGGTGTGCTTTTACTTCAACTCCTAGCTGTGGTCCATTCAACCCACTTCCTAGTCCTTTTAATAATCTAAGCCATCATGATCTCTAGCTCTTCTCCAATATCTTCATAAGGTTCTAAGCTTATAGGAGTATTTCTTAGCTTTGTTAGATATGTGTTACTATATATATTCTATCCATCATCTTCCACTCCCTCGACATTGATATTAACATTATATATCCTCATTCGATCTACTGTAAGTCTGGAAAAAGCATGATCATGACTCTCAAACTCATCCTTACAATTGGCCCAGTAGTCTTCAATGGTGGTGATGTGTTTGATCAAACTTCCAATATGCAACACCTCCCTTGCATATCAATTTAGATCAAACATAGGTCTTAAGACCTCATACATCTCCAATTTATATTTTGATTCAAACAACTTTAGCATGTTCTTTGCATCAGAATGGGACTCACAACTAAAAGCTCCCACCTTCATAGGAAATTCATACCCTTTATTCTTCAAACTCTCGCTCAACATGTTTACTTGGATTGTCTGTTGCACAATCTCGATCAACAAAATCATATCACTAGGATATGTCAGTAGCTTCAAGGGAAAAGGGAAAGCCAT
Organism: Cupressus sempervirens; assembly: GCA_028749045.1. NCBI lineage: Eukaryota > Viridiplantae > Streptophyta > Pinopsida > Cupressales > Cupressaceae > Cupressus > Cupressus sempervirens. The sequence continues at coordinate 945,766,359 of CM053792.1, read as the reverse complement.
CAAAAGCTACAAGACACAAATATGAAAAGGATGGGAATTGTATGAAATAACTCCCAAATTGGCTAATGATTGCCATGGCTACAAATAGAGTACTCCATGAGAAAATATCCATTGAGTTGAATTTTTCTTAATAACTCTTTCCCGCAATAGTTAGAATACTTCCCATCATCGTCTTAAGAAGTTTTGCACACAAATTGTGGGTCCAATCCACTTACAAACTTGGTTTGCTTTAAAATCTGGAAAATTGTCCTCATGGGTTAAAAACCTGCCAAGGAGAAGATAATTTCCATTTCTCCACCCAAGCTTCCCTTTTACTTTACCTTTTGACTATTGTTTCTTTTGGGTTTGAAGATGTCCAAAAAGAGTGTGAAAATTCATTAGGGGCCCACCTTTTGTTTCCTTTCCTTCAAAATTTCCTTTTGTGGAAAACTAACTTCATGGGTCAAAAACCCACCGAGGAGAAGTCAATTTTGAGCTTTCCACCTAGAATGATTATAAGAGTTGTGACAAATCCTAAACATTCCCCAAGGTGGATAATCATAAAGGAACATGAATTTTCCATAGGGTGCCTTATTATTTTCTTATTTTGATCCAACTACATCATTTGGTGCTCTTCATGGGGAATCACCTTCAAGGGTTGAAAATCCACTGAGGAGAAGACGAAGTCAAAATTTTCACAAGCTTCTGTTCTTGTTTGAGAAAATGGTAGGCTACAAATAGATATAACTCTGTAAATAATCTTTGCATGAGCAATGTGAATCTCCATCAGATTAGGCACTAAGCTACTTGCACAATCCCTCCACATAAAGGAAAAACCATCTGGCTATGAAATGCAGAGAAGAGGAAAATGAAAAATCTGATAAAGACTCTTTCCACTTAAAGGGGGCTTAGACCTAGTCCTAGACACACCTATGAAATTACCAAGATGCAAGAAATTACTTTTACTACTCGGGTACAGGATGAAAAATGGGGTAACAGTAGTAACTTGAAAAACCTAAAGATTTTTCTTCAATTCCTAATAACACCTTGCATCTTTATTTTTGCTCATGTAATCTTCTAAGAACTAAATCCTTTGGAACTAATGTATGATATAACTTTTGAATATCAGTCCTACATACCTCTTGATTGTTTAGTTTGATGAGGTGTAATCACCTAACCCATTAGGTGAAGTGATCCCTTCTCCACTTGATGTGTTGCACTCCTTTTTCTTTCATGTCTTGTTCATTTCATTTCTGATATTTTCAATAACTGCCTTGCCTTTGCCTTTATTGAACTCACAACTTGGTGTCTTTGACCTTGTTGGACAATATTGGCTAATGTGGCCAATTGTCAAACAGCTAAAACATGTGGTTTGACTCAACCACTTTTTGTAGTCACTTTTGAAGTGTGTTCTAATACAATTCTCAGGAACATGTCCATAATCTTGACAATAGTGACAACTATACCTTGTATTATAGACCCAATTGTAAAAGTTGCCATTGTTCTTTGCCTTTGTTTGCCTATTTGATGACCACATTGGTTTGGATCTGCACTCAAAAGCTCTATGTCCATATAGTCATAACAATATCCTTCAAATCTTTGAGTGTGCATGGTCTTAGTTATGCACTCATGTGCTTAATGACCTTGTTTGTTGCACTTATGACAGTGACCCATGCTCTTTTGCTTAACATTATGATTTACAGTCTTGCTCCTACCTACATTAGCAATATGTCCTTTCTTACCACAATTATGATAAGTAGGTTTGGAATTCTTACCTTTGTTACTCCTTTCTTCAACACTTTTGGATGACTCTTCTTCTTCAGTACTTGTATATCCCAGTCCAAATGTATCATTGTTGGATCTAGGGGACCTCATCATTTACTCAAAGTATTTGATGGTTTCACTAGGCTTATTAATTTTTTTAGAAAATTTCTTTTCCCTTTTTAGGTCATTGTTTAATTTCTTATTTTACAACTTCAATGTTGTTATCTCAATATCCTTGGTATTCAATTCATGGTTGGCATTCATCATTTGAAACAAAGTTTCCAATTGCATGTTAGCAATCCTAGTTACTTCTAATGAATTCTCTTCTAGTCTTCTGGTCAAAACTCTTTTGTCATCTTCAATCATGGCTTTGTCTTCTATAGCTTTCTTTTTTTGTTCAATCACATCACATAGTAGTATGACTTGTGATTCTTGTTTTAACTTGAGATTTCTGATTTCTTCATCTTGGGCTCTATTATTTTCCATTAGATCTATAATTGTTGCATCAAATTCATTAGAGTATCCACTTGCAAATACCTTAGTAGTGTCTATCTCTTTGTATTATGTGTCATTCTCCTCAATAGCAATTTCCTTCCTTCTCTTTAAAGATGTCTTTAAATCTTCCCTTGCTTCATTCAACTGATGTGGAATGAGATGTATTTCAATCTCCTAGTTCTCAATTATCTTCCCCAATTTGTAGACTTCCATTTCCAAGATCTTTCCTCAAAGCTGCAAAGCTTCACTTTCAGAGAACAAAGCTCTAATACAAATTGTTGGAATTAAAATAGGAAAGGTAAACTTCTGGGAGGGGGGAGAGTGAATCAGTGCTTTAAACTTTCACCACATATCCATCTCATACATTCAATAAGTAAGTTGAAATACCATGTAAATCATGTACATCTAAAGCATGTAAACAAGTAAGCATTTACACATATATGACGCCAAATATGATTACCCAGAAACCCTCCAATGAGAAGGTAAAACTGGGGTGGGGATGACACCCACAAATCTTCACTATTGTAGTGATAAAGTGTTCCAATGAAGGTTACAATATTTGATCATGAACCATGATCTACCCTATGAAAGGTTTTCCCTATTAAATGCTTACAAAGACTGTTAGGTCTTACCTTGTTAAAATATTTCAACACCCTCTTAAAAGTGTGCCTTGTTAAAGGACTTCAACTCACAACAAAGTAAGCCCCTTGTTAGAGGATTTTAATACAACTTGTTAGGACTACACTGTTAAGAGATTTAACTAATTCACCTATTAAAATGTTTTAGCATTTTGTTTCTTGATGACAGATCACCTCCAAACTGATGTATTCTTAATCCTTCTTGATCAAATGTCTCTCTATTGTTCATGATTTCCTTCTTTTGTTCTCCTTTAATTGATTTTGCAATGCAATTTCATATCATAATACCTTGGTCACCATGAATGTCCTAGTTGGAGCATGCAAAACTCTCCTTAATCATTGATACATTCTCTTTTATGCTCATAAGAAGTTTAGGGTTTGTCCTCCTTAAGAAGAACTATGTGACTTAGGGTTAGGTATGAATCAATGACTATGATTCACCCCTTTTTTTGCTTAAATCTTCCCTTTACATGATTAGATGCATGTAATTCATAGGGATTCCAACTTAGATTTGTCCTTATCACCAAAATATTGTAATTCAATTTATAAGTAGGCTCAAAAATGGTTTACATAATAGTTTGTGCTAATACAAACAACTATGACAAAATTGTGTTACTTGGCATCTGAAGTCTCTAATGCTTGGCATATACTAATTTTAATACTGTGACTCAGCATCTAAATGACTCAGCATGCACTGCTTGTTCGACACTTGAATCACTCGGCATATATTGTCTACCCGGCACATGAGTGACTCGACACTCACTGTTGACTCGACATGCTCTAACTTATACATGTTGTGCTTAGCAGATACTACTCGTTTGGCATGAACTAAGTAAATGACTTATGTGTATAGACACTCACTTGTCAAAACCAATCTAAGATTAACACAATATTGATAGCTTCTCTCCAATATTTATTTGATACATTCTTCTCCATCATCAATGTCTTGCACAATCCATTATTGATCTATTTCTTCTTTCGGCTATCCCATTTTGAGAAGGGGTCCTTGGTGCTAACATTTGTCTTTTGATTCCTTTGTCATTGCAAAATATATTGAGCTCATTGGAAATAAATTCACCACCTCTGTTAGATCTCAAACACTTCAAACTCTTCCCTATTTCTTTCTCAACCCTGGTTAAATACCACTCGAATAACTAAAAAGCATCAAATTTAGTTTTAAGGAATGTCACAGTCATCATCCTAGAATAGTCATCAACAAATAGAATGAAATACTTATCTCTACAGTAGATTTGAACATCAATAGTTCTACATAGGTCATTATGAACCAATTCTAGAATATCACTAGAAGTGTATGTTTTTCTTTTGAAACTAGACTTGGTCATTTTTCCCAATTGACGTTATTTACACATAGCACTATTAGGCTTCTTCAATTTAGGCAACCCTCTTAGTTTCTTCATTTTATTAATATTCACCAAATTATCAAAATTTACATAACATAACCTCTTGTTCCATAACCAAATATCTTCTTGTTGTGCAAACAAACATGTCTCATTGGATATATCTACATAGGACAAGTTACCTCTTGTCTAATCGCGACTTCTAATTAGCTTACCATCAACATCATATAACTCGGCCTTCCTATGATGGAATTCAACTCTGTAACTTGATTTGTTCAATTGTGAAATTCTTAATAGATTATAGTCCAATCCTTCAACCCAGTAAAGATTATCACACTTGATCTTGTCGATCAATTAAATTGAAACTTTACCTTTTACAACACATGGAATATCATTACCAAATTTAATACATCCACCTCTCTATGGACCAACATCCTCAAAATTATCTCTATCACCAGCCATATGATTAGAACAACCATTATCAATTTGTTGGTAGTGGGCCAATGTTGTTAGAAATATATATGATAGGCCAAGTTACTGAGAGGAGAGGGGTGAATAGGTAACTTATAAAACTTGAACCTTATTTACCAATTAATCTTTCATGTGTATTTTGATCTAATTGCATGCAAGAAAAACTAAAAGCATTAAAACATTCATAACAATTTGACACAAAATATGGTGACCTGGAAACCTTCCAAATAGAAATTAAAATTAGGGTGAGGAGGATGCCCATAAGCTCTAGTACTATAGTATAAAGTTGGTTTGTTAAGGCTTATAATGATCACTTCTGATGATCTACCCTATTAGGAGCAATAAGGATTGCTAGGTCCACTTTGTGAAAGGATTTACAAACATATAATGAAGTATGCACTCAGTAAAGAGATTTACAAAAGACTGTTAAGTCTACCTTGTGAAAGGATTTAACTAATCCACCTATTAGGATGAAACAATGGCTAATCTTTGATTTGCAACTTGATTTTCTGAATGAGATTCCTTTGAGTGTAATGATCACCTTGCTATGATAGATAAATCTTTGTTGCTTGTTATACTATTGTAGCTTTTTACTTCACACTTTTGCTCTTCAAACTCACATTATACTCATATCATTGTTCAAACTCTCTCTATTTTGGATATAGTACAATACATTACATATATACCAATCCAATTTACAAATCATCAAAGCCGACTACAATACAAGTTTACACAAAATACACAAAGTTGGCCCAACTATAGGAACTCAGGTTCTAAAGACTAACTCGATGAGGTTCTAATACTCAACATCCACTGTCACTACTTGGCATCATCATGCATTCGATAGATGTAGAAGCTTGGTCCATACTGATTACTCCCACATAGTCTGAACTCAGTCTACACTGGTGACTCGGTGAATACTTTGAAACTCGGCATATAAACTAAATCACTTGATTCACACTACATAGCTTGGTCAATATTGTCACTATGAGCTCGGTACAAACTGAATCACTTGGTTAATACTGAGTGGCTCTGTCAATATTGGATTCACATCACTGAAATTGTGAACTTGGTAAGCATTGCACAACTCAATTTTCACTGAGGAACTCAATAAACACTAAGAAACTTGGTTTACACTGATAATCACCAACATGGTAGAAATTGCTTGGTGCAAATTAAATGTTGTCCCTTGAACTTGGTAGCAACTGTAGAACTTGGTAGAGTCTAAAATACTTGGTTACTACTATTAACTGTACAATAAGCTTGGTAGATACTTACTATCTGAATAAGTGTGTGTCACTAATAACAAACTTGACTACAATGTCAACAATCTCCCCCTTTGGCATTAGTGACAAAAACACTTATCAATCAAAATTGAAGTTTCAACAATTCAAAATAATATATATTCTTTATCTTGTGTCTTCAACTTGGTAGAGCATATTGTTTTTGACATTTTTTAAAATTGCTTTCGTAAGATATGTTTATCTGAATATTTTTCCATGTATATAATATGATGTTTCTCCCCCATACATATATATATACAATATATTATACATCTTCTCACATATTCTCCCCTTTACACATAACTTCTCCCCTTTATCTATTACATCTTATATTAGTCAAATTTGTTATTAGTGACACACAAACATACACTTATTCAAATAGTAAGTATATATTGAGCTTATTGTATAGTTAACAATATTAACTAAGTATTTCAGACTCTATCAAGTTCTACAATTGCTATTGAGTTCAAGGGATAATATTCAGTTTGTATTGAGCAGTTTCTACCATGTTGCTGATTATCAGTATAAACTGAGCTTCTTAGTGTTTACCAAGTTTTTCAATGCAAACCAAGTTGTGTAATGCTTAGTGAATTTACAATTTCAGTGATGTGAATCTAGTATTGACTGAACCACATAGTGTTAACCAAGTGAATCAGTTTATACCAAGCTTGTAGTGAAATCATTGACTGAGCTATGTAGTGGGAATTAAATGATTTAGTTTATATGCCATGTTTTTCAGTATTCATTAAGTCACCAATGTAGACCAAGTTCAAACTACTTGGAAGTGATCAGTATGGACCGAACTTCTATGTCTACTAAATGCACGATGGATGTTGAGTATCAAAACCTCGTCGAGTTAGTCATCAGAACCCAAGTTCCTATAGTTAAGCCGACTTTGTGTATTTTGTGTAAACTTGTATTGTAGCTGACTTTGATGATTTGTAAATTGGATTGGTATATATGTAATGTATTATACTACATCCAAAATAGAGAGAATGTGAACAATGATATGAGTATAATGCGAATTTGAAGAGTAGAAGTATGAAGTAAAAGGCTACAACAGTATAAGGAGCAACAAAGATTTATCTATCACAACAAGGTGATCATAACACTCAAAGGAATCTCATTCAACAAATCAAGTTGCAGATCAGAGATCAAGCACTATTTCATCCTAATAGGTGGATCAGTTAAATCCTTTCACAAGGTAGACTTAACAGTCTTTTGTAAATCTCATTGCCAAGTGCATACTTCATTATATGTTTGTAAATCCTTTCACAAGGTGCTCCTTACATGTTAGATCATCAGAAGTGATCATTGTAAGCCTTAACAGGCCAAACTTATACTGCAATACTAAAGCTTGTGGGTATCATCCCCAGCCTAGTTTTACTTTCTATTTGGAAGGTTTCTGGGTCACCATATTGTGTGTCAGAGTGTTATGAATGTTTAAATACTTTTATTTTTTTGTGCATGTAATTAGATCATAATACACATGAACGATTAATTTTTAAATAAGGTTCAAGTTTTATAAGTAATTGATTCACCCCTCCCCTCTCAGTAGCTTAGCCTATCATATATATTTCCTAACAGCTTGAGCAAAGATCAGAGGCAATGGAGGTATTAGACTTGACAAGGCTACTAACAATGAAAAGCTAGATTTGGAATTGGCTATTGGGCAACTCAAGAAAGTAAAGGAGCAACTCTCTCAATCCTTGAAAAGGAGAAAAGATCTTCTAATACAGATGAATGACCAACTCTACATTGAAGACATCCATTTAGAAAGCAATTCAGATGAAGCAATCAAAGAACTGTTAGAAAAGAATGGTACACTTCAAGAAGAAGTTAGGAAATTGAAAAGAGAGCAAGAAATTCAATTAGTAAGATTATGTGAAGTCATGGAAGAGAAAAACAACACAAAAGAAGAGTTAGAAGGAAAGAATAATGAAATTCAACATCTATCTCTTTAGTAGGTAGACTTCATTAATCAGATTACTAATGCAAATGAACCAATAATGAATCTAAGATCAGAGAATGAAAGATTGTAGGATGGTGTAAACACTGAAAGGCAAACCAATTAGTGGATGATCAAATCTCATTTAGACATGGATCAACTACATGAGCAAATCCAATACAGGAAAAAATGGAAAGCAGGAATTGGATACACAAAAGAAGGTGAATCATCAAAGTAAGGAGCTCAAAAGAATCAAAGACCTACTTGTAGTCACTGTGGTAAGCTAGGTCATACATCAAACAAATGTTGGAGCAATGGAAAAACTAAGTTCAATGGAAAATACTACAATTGTAATCGACATGATCATAGAGCTAAGGAATGCAAAGAGAAACCTAAATTTGAAGGCAAATGTCACAAATGTAAGAAGTATGGGCACAAATCCTCTCAATGCAAAACTAAGATATTGAATCTAACAGAACAGATTCTAAAAGCTATATTTAGTTGGGATTACAACACTTGGTACAGATGTCATTATCGTGGAGGATTTGGACACATTAGAATGAATTGTGTAAAAGATCACATGAGGACAAGAGACACTACTAGAAGATGTTTCATTTGTATAGAACTTGGTCCTCTTGCTAAGAACTGTATGAATACTAGAAGAATTGAAGATGAAAAGAAAGCCAAAGCTGATAACATCATAAAGCAGATGAGACAACAATGGATTCCAAAATCTTCTGAGAATGCTAGTCCAGGAAATTAAGCTCGTGTCACTCAAGAATTGGGTGACTCAAGCATTTCCACTTGATCTCCCACAAGGAGAACTAGAACTAGGATTCAGAAGCTGACATCTTACATCAGCTCCAGTCAAGATAATGGAAAGATCCATATTAGCATTTAAGATGCAAAGGGATCACCGAATGTCACAGAAAATGCTAGTCATTACTAAGTCATGGATGACTCTGTTGAGCATTTAATTCAAGCCAAGTGGAAGATAGTTTTTCATCAACCAAGCAATTGTACCAGGCATTTATGGTGATTGAAAGGAAAATTTTTATAAAAGGGTGAAATTGAATTCACTTGTCACCGCCAATTTCCAAGAGCTATTTGCGAAGAGCTATTTCTGTGCAACTGAGTGATTTGTGCGAATTACTATTGAAATTTTTGTGTTTTCATAAAAACCCTACTAAGTAAATGGTATCCTCCACTAGTAAAGCAAAGAAAGGGTTAGAAATTTTGGTTCAAGGCATTGAATGGAAAGCACCAAATTTCAAGCTTAGTCTAGCAGTTGCAGAAACCCTAGATCCAAGTGGAGCTCAATCTCATATTCCATCCAAGGTACTATTAATTAAAGATATTCGTTCACATTTTTGATGTTCTATCTAAGATATAGGAACCCTAGAAATGGATGAAACATTGGAGAAGTTATGTGTGAATGGTGTGTTAAAAATAGAGCATCAACATCTTGAAGCGAAGGGTTTGACTCACATTCTACATATGCCACAAGATTTTTAGATTAAATGGGTAAGATATATTCTTAGTCATGTACACAATGGATAGTTGTGGTTGGAACAACCTATTTTGATAATGAAGAAAATGATCCATAGGATCACAGGTCTACTAATGCTGACCAAGGTAAAAATGACTAAAACCCTAAGTCGGGTAGAATTGGAGAAGAAAACCCTTGCCGAGTGGGATGGAAGGGGAATTAAAATCAACTGTGTCATGAATATGGAGTTGAAGTTTGGTATACATGTGATTGCACATAAGATATACATCTTGATTCATTTGAACAACATATCATGTGAAGTTATGGATCTCGCATTCAAAGTGGTCAAGAACAACATGTCCTTTGACCTTGCCGAGTTGATGTTGAATCAATTCAACAAGAACATGGAGAGCATAAGAACTTCAAAGAAAAATCCTTGTAAGTTTGGTTCACTCTTAACTTGTTTATTTTTCTTTGTGAAAAAGTTCTTCCGATCAAAAGGTATAGTTTTATGGAGGAAAGATGTACCTGTTCTCTACCAAATCAATGAATATATAGCAGAAATGGGAGAAAACTATGTTAGTATCATGGATAACTATTTTCATGAATTTAAGGACAAGATGAATAATAGATTCAAAATCCCTAAGAAACTTGTTGAAGATTACAAAGATGATATTTTTTTTATGGTTGATTATGGTAAAGTGTATATACAAGCAATAAGTTCGAGAATTGTATGGGTCAAACCTCTAGGTTATGAGGTTAATATTGATGAAACTAAGGACATTATTGAAGCAGTGATAAATGAGCTTGTTGATCCAAAGGCCACATATTTTGGCACATATGAGGAAGCAAAAGAAAGAATTGAACTTGAAATAAAACCTCCTTAGGCAGTCAACAAAGGGAAGAAGAGAATAGCAAAATTGAAACAATCTAGCACCACCCTCCTATTGACTAAAGGAAAAGGAGATGATATTGAGGAAGATGATGCAGAAGAAGAAAAGAAGTCAGAAGAAGAAGAACCTATAAAGAAGAAAGGTAAGGTTTTTATAATCAAACCTACCAAAACATCTACTATAGTGTTCACAAGGAGGGCATCCAGGAAGAAATAAGAAGGAGATGTAATCTTCAACCAACCACCACCCTCATTCCAAGAAAAGTTGAAGGAAATTGACTTTGGAGCTGGTATGACAAATTTCAAATCATTGAGATATGAGATAAGAATTGTAGAGGAGTAAAAGAAAATTGAAGATATGGTTATCTCTAACATGGGCAAATGGAAATATTCTCTAGATTAGCTTGCTCAGCAGATTCTAAGTGATTTAATGGGGAAAATCAAGACAAGATGGGAACATGCTATGAAAACTGCTAAAGACATATATGAGTAGACATTGAGGCAACTCATACCAAGCTTGAATGAAAAGGAGGTCAAAGAATCCATCAAGAAAAATGAAGAGAAACTTACCTTGAAATTCAACACTTGCTTGATATTGACTAATGACATTGAACATGTGGTAAGGAATGCAAACAACACATGGAAGAACATGTTCAATCTTCATAATAAAAGTGATTTTGTTGCTAATTTTAGTGATAAGAAAGATGATAAGGAAGGAGAAGGAAATGATGGAGAAGAAATACATTATGACAATGTAGATGACGAGGAACAGGAACAGGAACAAGAAACTATTGAAAAAGATCTCCCTAAGGTTCAGAATGTAAAGGAGACCGATTGTGAGAAGATTGCAACAATGGTCATAGCCTCACTTACTCATTCTCCAAGTGAAGCATTGAAGACAACAAGCTTAGAGAAAACTATTGCAAAATTGGTTGTGTTAAACATTTAAAGTTCAAGCATTCAACCAATATTTGCACCTATTTAGCTTAGTACTTCATTGGAAAAAGTGAGAAGCACTTCATCTACCAAGCAATCAACACTTCCTCCTCCATCAATTTTGGTCACACAAGGTATTTCTTCAATAAGTGCAATATCTACTTTTTCTACTAGTCCTATTATTTATAGTATTGTTTCTATTTTAAGCATGCAAATAACAAGTACAAGGACAGTTGAGACCAAGCCTCAACAGAGTACAAAAGTTTTGTGTAAAGGAAAAGAAAAGGAAGAAGAAATTGATCTTGATGAGGAGATAGTTATCCTAAACTGGGATATCTCCAATCTTAATCCTGATCAAATGCACATCATTAGAGAACTTCTATAGAAGAAAGCTAAGCAAAAAATTATTAGAGAGGAAAGAAATAAAGAATTTTAAGTGCTTGAAGATGCTAAGAACATTTTTGCAGACGCAATAAACACTAAGGTTGACACTTCTCAACCAATATTGGCTCAATTAGTAGAAGTAGTCTAGAAATTCAACAAAGATTTGGATGGATAAGAGAAATTTTTGCAAAGAGCAGAGAAGAAATTTGAGAATAAGGTATCAGAGCTAATTGCACAAAAGATTGCAATACATCAAGTAGACTTGTCTACTATTCTAAGCTCATTGAAGACCTCTACCATCAATGTAACTTCTTTATTTGGTAAACTCTATGACACTTCCAATTTCACCAAGGAAATCAAAGATAAACTTTCAAAGATTAATGAATATCTAAAGGCAAGCGCACAAGAGCTGCAACTTGATCTGAGTTATAACTTTGCCCACTATACAAAGATCAGATTTCTAATTGATATGCAGGCAAAAATGCTAAGAGAAGAAGCCAAGATAAATGTAAGGTCATGTCCTATTAAGAACTTGAAAGACATTAGTTTGACTACAATATAATTTGTTTAGAAGTGGTCATATTAATTTTGTCATTAGAAAACATTTTATGACTTGTGTAATAACATGATTAAGGAAAGTCTCTTTGTGATTTACTGTAAATAATTCCACGTCATGTAATTATGGTGTTGAAGTGAATTATGTATCATTTAAATTCAAAATAAAGATGTACAAGAATGATTAGAATATAGATAACATGATGAATATTAGTGATACTCTAGATGTTATGAGTTGAATTCTATAATTAGTGAGAATAAGTACTTATGCTTGATAAATTTATAAATGTGTAAGAAATTGCCAAAAGTAATAATTTAAAGATAGGAATGATGTCATAAACATTGGTGATTTCCAGGAGCAAGTCAAGGACAAGGGGAGGAGTATGTAATACCCCATCTTGTTATAGACTTAGACTCAATTGTAAGAACTTGATTAATGTATGTGTAAGATGTTATGACATATATGATATGAATTATTAAGGTAGCTACTATTCTTGAAAAGATTGTAATATATTTGTAAATGATTTTCATATACATATTTGTAAATGATTTTCATATACATATGATTCTTAAGAAAATGATGTCGGTCTAATGTGTTGATCTATGGTTCAATCAAGGATATGTATTAATATTTATAGTTATATATTTATAGGTTTGGTTTACTGATGTTTAATCTAAATTGTGCAGAGGATGATTATGAAGACCTTCGAAGAATCTATGCCAACTCCTGTACAATAATCAAAGTCTATCTCCATACAAAATTCTTGTAAAATCGGATGTAAACTAAATTTGGACTTTAGAGGGGTTAAAATGGACCCTAGCATGCATTTTGGGTTAAAATAACCTAACCAACTTATAGTACCTAGGGTTGGGGGCGAGTTGAGGGCCAAATCATGGTTAAAACTTACATTATAACACCTCAAAATGGCCTCACTTCAAATGTGACGAAAATGGATAGTGGGAGACAATGGGTTAAGACACATTGATAAGAGAGCCATGTGCCTTCATTTATAGATTGGAGGGTTTTTGAAGAAGAAGGGAGGAAGACTTTGGAGGATTCACCATTTACCATTATTGGAGATGAAAAGGGGAAGTTATATGCAGAATAGGAGAATAGAGAAGGGGAGAGATGATGGTAGAACTAGTGTAAGGAGAAGAAGATCAAGCTTGAACTTGAGAGAGAGATGAGTCTTTCTATTCCTTTTCTTTTGTAGTACTTCTCTTTGAGTTGGATTCATGTAAAATTGAAATGTGTCACAAGTGTATTTTTAAAATATTGTTCTTGTATTAAGAACTCACTCGTGTGATAACATCCCTGATCCTTAGATGCAGTGAGTTCTTACTCAGGGGTATGGCTAGGGCAAAAGAGGCCTCATGATGCCATTAATTGGTAGGGTGGAAAAGGAGCATTGTTTGAGTATTTTTAGTTTTCTTTATTGTATCTTGAAAAGAAATGCAAATGAAACTTATAAAAGCTAAGTCTTGTTATTTGATTCAAGATTGTGCATATGACTCTATGCAAAGAAAAGTTTGTGATCTTACATTTATGATGTATGAAAGGTTTCCTATTTGAATACAAGAAAAAAAAATAGTAATTCTGTGTCTTATTAAGATTCATATTTGAAAGACTTCAAAATGAAAATCTAAATCTAATACTCTTTGGAGTTGAAATAAATTAGTTAATCAAAGTTTCATTTCCTTATAGTGTAGATCTGAAATTTGTAGTAGAAAATAGTTATCTAAATCATGCCTGCCTTTAAAAGAATCTGTGTTTTTTTTGGGTAAGAAAATGTGGGCATGACAATAAGAGCTACACTGGTGGACATACAGTGCATGATTCTCCTAAACATGGATGCATTGCAAAAACATATTGCACATGCTAAAACCATCATCCATGATAACAACTTCTCTATTGTTGATTGCATGATATAACTATTAGCATAAGTTCAGATTGCATTGCACACAAGCAAGGTGTTGCAAGAAAATTGGGATAAGACAATGGCACTGATTCTAAAGGTACATTTTGATTTCTTGTCACATTTTGGCATTACTGTATAGTATATAGAATACACCTTCAGCATTAATGTCAAAAAGGGCAAGAAGATGTATATAACATACTATAAAAGGGGGAAGATATAATATAAGATGTAATATACAAAGGGGGAGAATATATGTATAAAGGGGAGAAGATGCGAGAAGACGTATAATATATTGTATATATATGTATGGGCGAGCAACATCATATTACATACATGTATAGATATTTAGATAAACATCTCTTATAAATTTTTTTTGAAAAAACCCAAAAATAGTATACTCTACTGAGTTGAAGACACAAGATAAAGAATAAAGAATGTTTTGAATTGTTGAAACTTTTGTTTTGATTGATAAGTGTTTTTGTCACTAATGACAAACTTGACTACAATGTCAACAAGCATCCCTTGTAGGATTCACAACATGGCTTAACCACCTCTTGTGGTTCTATAAGACTATTGGTTGTATCAAGCATTGATAGGTTGATCTTTTGGTGCAATGACAACCCTCTCCTTTCTAACAACTGGTATCAGAGATTGGTCATAGGTTTGAATCTTGTAAGCCACGGTAAGTGATGTTAAGAGGGGGATTATTGGAAGTGGGCCAACATCCCTTGCAACATTCACGACATGGCTTAACTACCTCCTATGGTTCTATAAGACTATTGGTTGTATCAGGCATTGACAGATCAATCTTTTAATGGTGCAACAACAACCTTGTCCTTTCTAACATAATTATCCATCTATCACTCTTGTTCACATATGATATTAATACATCTTTGTCATCTTCATTAGAATCTTCTTTCATAGCAACATAGAAAACTCCATCATCATTACTTTCTGATTCAGTGTCACTTTCTTCTTCAACAATATAACAATATTTCTTCCCTTTGTCATCCTTGTTTTTCTTGTAGTCTTGGTCATCTCTTCTTCCTTTGTACTTGCTTTCCTTTCTCTCATCCTTGTCTTCTCTATCAGGACGCCTAGTAGCACTATGACCAACCTTGTTACATGAAAAATAAATAATAGGTAATTTACCTTTGTATTTACGTCTTCCTCTTCCAAATATTTTTATAATAAGGGCTTCGAGTTCATCAAGTTCATCATCATAACTATCATTTTCATTCTTCAAATGTTTGTCTTTCTTTTTGCTAAGAACCAGTTGTGACTTTAAAGCAGATTCAATAGTAGTAGGTGTGTAGTTATCAAAGTTAGACATCTCAAAAGCAGTAAGTCTACCAATTACACCTTCTAAACTCAAAGTGTTACCTAGAGTAAATCTCAATTCTTGAATTATAGAAACTCTAATGACATATATAGGGAGTAGAATCCTTAATACCTTGCTTATCACTATTTCATCTTTGATTTCTCCATTTGCACCTCGAATAACATTGACAACTTCTTTGACTTTTGTACAATATTGTACTATGTTCTCACCTTCCATCATTCTCATGTCATCAAATTTATCTCCTAAACTTTCTGATTTGGCTCCCGAGACATTGTCATCACCTTTATATATGGTCTTCATTTTGTCCCACATCTTCTTTACACTATCACATTCTTTTATGAACTCGACATAGCTTAGGGTTGAGGCAATCTCCAACATTGCATGATTGTGTTCTTGTTTTTGTTTTAAGTTTTCAGCTATTAGAGGAGTAGTTGTTATTTTTACATACTCATTGTCCACAAATTATATAACATCATCTCCTATACTAGATATATGAAATCTTATCAAGGTTTGCCATGCTGGAAATTTCTCCTTGTTCAGCTTTGGTACCTCTCTTTTGTGAGTCATGACCTTTGGCTTCAAGTACCTTCAAAATTCTCTTTGTAAGAACTAGAGCTCTAATACCAATTGTTATAAATGTTCAGAATAAATGAGAGAGGGGGGGAGGGGGGTGAACCATTTACTCAAGGTCCATAAGTACCAATTGAACAATTAAATATTTAAGCATTCATTGTTCTTCTTATCCTGTTGTTGCTCAGTCTTTACTTACTCATAAACAAATTATTGTCCTAAACATAACATACTTGTTGAATGTAAACTTTATCAAATATTAAACTTCATAAAACATTCATCACAATTTTGACACTAGGATTTTATGTGGAAACCCAATTTGGAAAAAATCACCAGCAACATGTCACCACTTTTTCACTCTTTCGAACTGAGCTCTATTATGAGCCAACCCTATTAAAGGTTACAATACTCACTGTTAAATGTGACCTAGTTAGAGGATATAATCACCCTATTAGGAGTGGTCTTGTCAAAGTACTTTGATCATTCCACTTAGAATGTCATCTTGCTAAAGGATTTACATAGACTATTAAGTCCTTCAAATGATTGTTAGGTCAACCTCTTTTAAAAGGATTTCAATAAAAACTATTTACAAGTATTAGAAAGAAAATAGTAGGGTTTTGATCTATGTGATTATAAGTCACTTTTGCAAGTTTAGAGCATTGTTTGGTTCATGTGTTGATTCATTGATAAATTCCTCATTGTCATCTATGTTCCTTAACTCTCTTGGAAAACCTTCAAGCAACCAATCTTTTCCTTTCAACAAACTTAAGCCTTCTGCTTAGATTTACTTATCAACTTTAGCAACATGTGTAAGCACAATTTTTTTCTCTTACTTCACTCAGAATCTCTTCACTCTTCACTCTTCATGCACACACTTCCTTTAACACTATGCCTCCTTAAATAGAAAATTCTTGCTTTGTCATTTTCTGTGATCATCATTGATCTCAGGGTTTACAATCTGGTTCAACATGATTCTTTGTATCTATCCACCTTCTTGATCATCCTTTAGAAACTTATCTAGAATCCATTTATTAGGTATTTACCTAATCCTCTCCTTGAATTTAATGATCCAACTCATCAATATTATCTTCAACACAGTTTACATATCCTAAGAAATTATCTGAGTTAGCCGAAAATTACTTATTTCTCATATACATTCAAAATATTGTCACTCAATAATCATTCATTTTGACACTCGATCATCGCTTAATCACTTGGTCATTGTAGAACTTCTGGCTCGACATCAACTAACTTGCTCAGTCCATATTGATGCTCGATCAACACTAGATTTACTTGGCTTGAACTTGAACTCGATTAGCACTAGCATCACTCGACATTCCTTAATCTTTTACTCTTTTACTTAATTAAGCTTTACAACTATGATATAAAAAATCACTTTGTCTTATCAAAGTCTAACTAATCAAATTTCCATTGTAGCTTCTTTTTCATAACTCAACCCTTCCTCTTAGGTGCTATTATTGTGAGCAATCTCTCAAATCCTCTCCATCAATTAAATAGATGTGACATTTAGATCAGATAGCAACATGTCTTATCAGTAGATTTGACATCAATGACAAAATAATAATTGTTCCAATTGTAAGTTTTCAACAAGAAGGGGGAGCCTTCCCTTTAAGGTAGGAGATGCTTTGTCTCACACGCTCTAGCTAGTCTACCTATTTTGCGACTGAGTTTTACCCAAAACTGTCAATTACAAAATATCTATCCAACATACTTGAAGGGTTTCCAAGAAGATTAGAGAAGGAAATGATAATGAATTCTAGTCAATAAACTAATAAATGAGTTGAATGGAGATCTAAATTTACAAAGTGAGTTGTATCTTAATAAATAATACATGTTATTACTTTCTAACCATTGTGGTAGTTAAAATCCTTTAATCAAGGTTGACCTAACAATAACTTTGTAAATACTTTAATCAAGGTGACATTCTAATAGAATGATCCAAACTCCTCTAACCAAGCCACTCCTAACATGGTGATTAAATCCTTTAATAGGGTCACACCTAACAGTGTGTCATGTAACCTTTAACAAGGTTGACTCTTGACTGAGCTCACTTTAGAAGAGTGAAAAGTGGTAGCATGTTGGTGGTTTTTTTAAAAATTGGGTTTCCATGTTAAATTTATTGTGATGTGGAGCCCAGTAAAAATTGAAGGCCCCAAAATTATTTCTATGGGAGTTTGGGGGCAATGCCCCCAAGATAGGGTTAAGGGGTAGCACCTCTTGCAGGGTCCTAGGGTCAAGTGTGCTCTATCTTGCAGTACAAGGTGGGGTCAAGGGGCAATTCCCTTGCATGGATTTTGGGGGAAATACCCCCAAAGCCAAAAATGACTCACTATTGTAAAAAGTTATAGCTGTTATTTTTTTATTGGATGACTTATTCTAGCCCTAATTTTGTAAGTGACAAAAGCTTGTATAAAATGGCTTAGGGTTAGGGATTTCATTATGTATGATGATCTTGTAGCTTCTTGCGATTGTATTGAGTTGTAAGGTATTGTAGATTGTAATCATTGGATAATAATAATATTGGACTTGTTGTTGGTAGACATAGCCCAGGGATTGGGTGAACCACGTTAAATTCTCGTGTCTTGCGTTCTCTTATGTGTGATCTATTATTTTCTTATATTGGTTATATTTGCATGTAACTATTATTTCTGTTTGTGGTTATTCCTATCAAAATCCTTGTGTCATATATGTGTGAATGTTATTTGTGTGATGCATGTTATTTACTAATGTTTATTTTCTCTTAGTCAACATATATTTAAAAGAGACCTAAGTGATGAATGAATATGTTAAGTTGTTGAGGAGTTGTTTTATGGACCAATTGGTTTTATGAGTTTGAGTAAATTGTTTGAAGTTAGTGAAAGTTAAATTGGTATGTCTAGACCCAAGGATAACTTATTCACCCCCCCCCCCCCCCCCCACTCAGCTATTCTGAATATTCTAACAATTCCACCTAGGGAGAAGGATGAAAAAAGGAAGAAGAGATGAACAAGGGAGGGAGATTGAATATCTCACATTAAATAGGTGCTAAAACTTTATTAAATTGGAATGCTTCTAATTTAAGATGGTACACCAGTATATCTAGTATAGTACCTAGTGACTTGGTCTTAAATGTTGAGACAAACTTACTACAATCAATGATGACTACCAAATTGTGGAGAGGAAGCTTGAAAAAAAAATGTAATACTACAATGTATAATGTATCTCAAGTTATCAATCAAAAAACAAATTTCCTGGAAAAAATCACTAACATATACAAGAAAAAGTCTTTGGTGGTCTACTATAGTGGAAAACTTCAAGGGTCAATGTGAATTTTTTTGTTGATTTGTGGTGATTGATCAAGAAAGTATTGTACACTTTTCATAAGCCATGGGGTTTAGGGCATTGCCCCAATTTGTTTTTGCAGGTAACTTATCAAATATTTTTTGAATTGACTCATCAAACATTTCCCAAGGTTGAACCGACACTTATGTTTATTAACTTGTTAAGCCAACATAATTCATGTAATATTGGTTTATGGTTAGGGTTTTCTAAAGTGAATATATAGCTTCTTGCAACGATATTAAGTTGTAAGGGAGGTTGAAGATTGTAACAGGTTGAAGTTACTAGATAATAATATTGGAATCGTTGTTTGGTGGGTGTAGCTTAGGGATTGGATGAACCATGTAAAATATCGGTGTCTTTTTTTCATTTATGCATGCTCAATACATTTGTGATATTGGTTATATTTGCATCTTGCTACTATTTTCTAACTATCTAATTTTAACAAGTGGTATCAAATCCAAGTTGTTTCAACTATCATATGTAGAAAGTGTTGCAAACTACAATTAGAGAAATTATTATGTTGTCGTTGATGTCAAATCTATTGGTAAGATAAAGTGTCAAACCTACTAGAGAGACATTTATTAACAATGTAGAGTGCTATATCATTTTATTGATAAATAGGATTTGAAAAAAAGAGATCATGTGATGACCTAGTGAAAAGTTGATTTGAGATGTTTTAAGTATCATGGAAATACAATGGGCACTTGATAAGTTAGTCCTTGACAAGATATTGTGTTGTTAAAAATCAATAAATTAAGTGAAGAAGATAGTTGGCTGAAGCCAATAGTTGAAACAAGTCAAAATGATAAGCTTGACTGAGTATTAGTATTGCATGGTCATTGAAGTAGCTGAAGCAGAAGATTAAGGAACTTAGTAGAAGCCAAGTAAAATAGTTCGAGCTGAGTTGTTAATTATTGTTGACAAAATATATGAAGTTTACTTGTGACTAAGTGTAGTAATGGTTGAGAGAGCATGCTGATGTTGAGTGAGATAGTATAATGTGTGTTGAGCTATACAGTGATGATCAAGCTGAAAAACACATAGATTACTGAGTGACAACAAGAGTTATAATTTGAGAAAGATTTGAGTTTGAGGATAACACAATTAACATTTTGAATTATTAAAAGCATGTGGAAGATAAGGATTGATGAGTTGACATATTTATTGCATGAGGATAGTTTATTATGCAATCAAAGGAAAGGATGTGATCAGAAGCTTCTAGAAAAAAGGAGAACAAAAGGATGGAAGGATTCAGTGGATCTAACCTAACCCTAATATCAAAGGTGATGTTTAAGTGAAAAAAGATTAAAATTACCTACTTAAGGAGGCATAATGAATGAATTTGAAGGTTGGTTCATGATTGATTGGAAATCTTAAGGAGAAGTTATGAAGACGTGAACAATAGAGATGAAGTGTGATTACTTGAGGAGGTGCCAAGTAAATCAGAGATGGAGATGTGAATGAAGGCCAATCAATGAACCAATAAAGGAGTGAACAATGATATGAATTTTCAAAGTGAGTTGGACTTTGCAAATCAAACCTATGGTTACATTCTAATATTGTATCAGTCCAAAGTCCTTTAATCAAGGTTGCACTGACAGTCATTTTGTAAACCCTTTAATCAAGGTGGTATTCTAATGGAATGTTCTAAAGTCCTTTAACATGGCCACTCCTAACAAGGTGATTAAATCCTTTTAATAGGGTTACATTTAAATAGTGTGTTGTATAACTTTTAATAGGGTTGGCTCTTAGCCAAACTCACTTTAGAAGAGTGAAAAATTGGTAGCATATTACTTGGTGGTTTTTCTCAAACTGAGTTTCCATGTTAAATCCTAGTGCCAAAGTGTTATTATCATGTGTGGATGTTATTACTTTGCATGCTATATTCTACAAGAGTTCATTTATTGGTAGATAATGCATATAGAGATAGAGAGTTATGATATTGCATAAAATGTTAAATTGCTTATGATATGCTATAGAGACCAAGTGGGTATTTGAGTTTGTTTAAGTTGTTCAAAGTGTTTAAATGTTGAAATAGTACATCTAGACCTAAGGATATTCACCCACCCCTACCCCCCTTAGTTATTCTAAATCATTATAATAGAAAAGGTTTCATAGTTTAGTGGGAGTAATTGAAACCAAGGGTAAGCTTGTTAGAAATAAGGAATACTAGGGGGGAGGTGTGAATCAATATTCTACAAACTTTAGCCCAAAACTAGATATTATTAATTACCTTATAACTTACATATGAAAGAAAACTAATTATACTGAACAATACACATAACCATGCAATAAGATAACTCATAATACCATATTTTGTTAACTAGGGAAACCCTGGCCAAGGGAAAAACCTGGTGGGGATGGTACCCTCAAAATGATTCACTAATCAAAAGAATCTAGTTAAAGATATTAACCCTATTAGGATTCTATTATATGCATATAGTGTCTTATTCCTTGTTAAAAGCCTCAACCCTATTAGGAGTTACTTCAACCCCTTTATGAGTTGGTACATATACATATACAAAATGATGTACAAGCTGAGCCCATTGCCCAAACATGTAACTTACAATGTGGTTCCTTAATACAAAAAGATAGATACAAAAACCTCTTTCTTGCTAATAATATATTCAATATATGATATGTCACTTGTTGCTCTTCATTAAATTAATAATCCTCTAATCATACATCATAATTCACATCACATAAAGTTTTCATAGTCTTTCTAAGAAACACACTTACTTCACATATTGTAATCTGCCTTTATACCTTTGCAATTTACAAATTAATGTCCAATCAACCTTCAAGCTTTCACACGCTTGGAAAAATACAAAATTAACTCTTGCTTACTTAGGGCTAACATCTAGGATGTCATCCCTAATTAGTTTAGTAATTATTTCATAAACAAAATAATTCCTTAGCTCATAATTAACCTTTTTTTGTTATGTTCTATTCTTTTTGTATACTGCCACAACTGGTAAAATTGTCATATCTTCTTCCATACTAACTTGCACACTTACACACATCATCCTAACACACTCTACTGTACATACTTAACTGCGCACATGCCAATAATTCTTTTGCCATCCATACATATCAAAATTGTCTCTGATTTGTTAGATTAACTATCTTCTAATTAGAAATTTTTTAAGTCTTTTGGTGAAATCTTCATCTAGACATAATGACTTCTTCATATAAGATATATGTTTGCATAAATAAAAACTCTAAATCTTTACAACTTATCCTTCTTAGCTAAATTTCAAGCAAAGCTAAAGGTTGATAAGTTTAATGGGTAGAACTTTCAATTATGCAAAATGAAAATAGAGGACTATTATTATTAGAAGGATTTTATGGCAGCCATTGGGAGGAAAATCTAAGAAAGAGCCAAATATGAAAGATAAGGACTAGGATATTTTGGATAGAAATATGACTAAAAGTATTTGTTTATGCTTGGAACGATCATAGGCATTTAATATTACAAAAGTGAAAACAAATGAAAAGTTGATGGAAACCCTAGCAAAGTTGTATGAAAAGCCTTTCACTTATCGAATAAGGTATTTCTCATGAAGATTTTATTTAATATGATTTAAAAGCTTTTAATACAATTACCAACAAATCATCTTCCGTAAATGTCAATTTTGATGAAGAAATTAGGGATCTCTCGATTATGAGTTCTTTGCCTAAAAGTTAGAATGACTTGATAATAACTGTGAGTAAGTTTATTTTTAGTTCTAGCACCCTACAATTTGATGATGTTCTTAGTGTTATTTTGAGCGAAGAAAATCGTAGGAGAAGCTTAGTTGGATTTATTTCTTTAGACATAAATATTATGTATTTGAAACTTTAAAAAAAGGGAAAAGCTTCGTTAAGAATGAAACTGGTAAAAGACTAAAATATCTTAGATTCAATAATGGTGGTGAATATTGCAACAAGTATTTTGAAGATTATTGTTCCAATCATGATATTCATACATAGAAAACTATTCCAAGGACTCCACAAGAAAATGGAGTGGCTAAACACATGAATATGACAATAATGGAAGATGTAAGAAGTATGAGGTTGCATGTTGGGCAACCCTTAAGAATGTAGGGATAGGCTAATATTTCTATATATTTAATCAATAAAGGTCTCTATGTTCCTTTAGGTTGTGCTATTCTTTAGAAACTTTGGCTATGAAGCATTAGGACATATGGATTCCTAAAAATAGAACCAAGTTGGAACCTAAATTTAAGAAATGTGTATTTTTTGGTCATGACATTGATGAATTTTGCTATAGACTTTAGGATTTTTAAAATTATAAAATTGTAAGAAGAAGGCATGTCATATTTAATAAGAAACTGTTGTACAAAGATCCATTGCAACAACATGAGAAGAAAGAAAATGATTATGTAGTACTAGATAATACCTCGATAAATAACATTTTAGTGGTCCCTCATGCTCCAAAAAAAAAAAAAACACCATAAACTCTAATAAATATTAGACAATTAACAAGGTTAAGTAGACCTCCAGAAAGATGTCTCCTTCTTTGTATTCTATTTTATTAACAGATGCAAGTGAACCATAATGTTATGATGTAAATATATACCAACATTTAGTGGCTTTATAAAATTAATGGGTTTATAGGCTAAAAGAGGAAGATCAAGGTAATAAAAGATTTAAAGCTAGATTAGTTGTCAAGGGATTTTCCTAGAAAAAGGGTATTGATTTTGATGAGATCTTTTCTATAGTTGTTAAAATGATTTCTATTTGTAGTATTTTAAGTACTGTGGCTACATAAGATTTGCATTTGGAACAATTTAATGTTAAAACAACTTTTCTTCATGGTGATTTGGATGAAGAAATATTCCTAGAACAACCATAGGATTTTAGGTCAAAGGTAAGGAGAGTTTAGTGTGAAGATTGACAAGAATTTTATATGGAATGAAACAAGCACCTCGACAATAGTATATTAAATTTGACAACTTTATGAATGAGTTGTTGCAAACTACAATTGGAACAATTGTTGTGTTTTCATTGATGTCAAATCTATTGGTGAGGTAGTTTACTATCTGATTTAAATACCATATCTATTTGATTGTTGAAGAGAATTTGAGAACTTTTTCATAAAAAAGGCATCTAGAGGAAAGGTTGAGTTATGAAGAGGAAACTATATATGGACATTTGATTAGTTAAACTTTGACAAGATAAAGTGATTGTTTACATTATGTTGGTGGAGGAGAAAAGAGTAATGTTCACGTCTTGAAAGTGTGAGAAAAGATAGATCACTTTTGTAGGCTTGACCAAGTAACATAGTAAAAGACTAAGGAATTTTGATGAACATGTTAAGTGATGCTAGTGTTAACCGAGCCACAATAATTGCTGAGAAAATTAAGTGTTGATCGAGCATTAGTATCAACTGAGTGATAGTGTTGATACTAAGCAAGAAGCCTTATAGCAACTGAGTAACTCAATGATGACCGACTGTCAGAACTCAGTGTTGGCCGAGGAACAACATTTTAACTATTTGCAAGGAATCATAATTTTCAGTCGACTAAGTTGATTTCTTGGGATATGAAAAATGTGTTGAAGATAAGGATAGATGAGTTGGATGATTTAATTTATGGAGAGGATTAGGTAAATGATCTAAGAGATGAATTCAAGAAGAAGTTTCTAGAAAAGAAGAGTTAAACAAAATGGTGATTAGATACATTGTATTTGATGGATTGAATTGTGAACCTTAAGATCTACAGTGTTGATTAAGTGGTAAAAGATCAAAATTGCCTATTTAAAGAGGTATAGAGGCAAATTTTCTATAGAGAAAGAGAGTGTAGAGTGTAGAGCAATTGTGCCTGTGTAAAGGAGTTCTAGAGAGTTGGAGTTGTTACTGATATTGTTGGTTGGTGAATCTAAGTAGAAGGCTTAATTGAGTTGAGAAGAAGTGAAAGGTGATTTCTTGAAGGGTTGCCAAGTGAATTTGAGATTGAGATGACAGTGGAGGTCAAATAGTAAATTAGTATTAGGAGCTAAACAAATATCTGAACATGCAAAGCGGATTGTACTTAATAGATCAAACATATTGTTACTTTTTGACCATTATGAACAATATTTGAAAATCCTTTAATCAAGATTGACCTAACTATTGGTCTCATAATGGTTTTAACATTTGAGTGTCAACACACTTAACCACTTTCTACATTGAAACTGAGTACACTATGTATGTCGAGCCAGAATTCCAACAAGTGTTGAGTGACTTTTGGTGCCTAGCATTATACAGGTGCTAAGTGATATATAGGTGTTGAGTCACAATTGATGCCGAGCAAGTTAGAATGCTTTAGGTGTAGAGTGAGCCAGAACTATGCATGTGCTGAGCAAGACAGAATGTAATAGGTGTCGAGCAAATCGAGATCAAACATGTGTCAGGCATCAGTAATCCAATATGTTCTAAGTAACTCAGAATCAACATATGAGTTTTTACCTTCACAAACTCAGATGTAAACCATTTTTTGAGCTGACATAGAAGGATTTCGAAGGATAATAAGGATAAGAATGAATCTTTAATATTTCCTATGCAATCAGCATGCAACCAATGAGAAAAGTGCAAGAAATGAGTGGGAATTCAAGATTTAATATGGATTGTGGATCCATACCTAACCCTAAGTCTACAAAGTCTTTATAAGAGGGCTTAGACCCCACAATTTTATGTTGTTGAATAGAAGTTAAGGAAGTTGCTAAGCAAATAGCAAAATTGTTGGAAATGATTGAAAAGTTCATGAATGAAGAATGATGGAACTGGTAAAGATGTTTTCAATCATTGTTTTGTCATTGATGTCAAACTTGATACTTGCAGGAATGACAATTGCTTAAGTGATCCAAGTACTATCAATTGGTTGATTGACAAGGAGGAGGCAATCAATAAGATATAACTAGAGCACCTAGAGAAAGGTTGAAGTTATGATGTTGTAATGAAGTATAAGGATTAGCTAAGCCATTGAAGAAATAGTGTATTTATGACATACTCTAAGACACAGGGAATGGACACACTAAGACACATCAAAGATGTAAGGTTTAACTAAGTCATTTGTAGAACTTGACTAAGCTCATTTGTGAGTGCCGAGCAAACTAGTTAAAGCTGAGAAAGTTCAACTTCAGTGTGTGCCGAGAAATTCTTCGGGTGTCGAGTAACACAAAAGGTGTCGAGCATCAATAAATATAGTATAAGTCGAATAACATAGAAGGTGCCGAGCATCAGTAAATGTAGTAGAAGCCAAGTAACACAAAATGTGTTGAGCATCAATAAATGTAGTAGAAGCCAAGTAACACAGAAGGTGTCGAGCATTAGTAAATGTAGTAGAAGCCGAGTAACATAGAAGGTGCCAAGTATCAGTAAATGTAGTAGAAGCTGAGTAACACAGAAGGTGCCGAGCATCGGTAAACCAATGATGCCGAGTTGCTGCACTATTGATTAGACAAAAATATTCGCTAGATCAGTAATGATAAGTTTGTTACATTGAATTTTGTGAATTAGTTGGATGATAAGGATGATGAGTAGATGTCACAGAATTTCACGTAAACCATGCAAACCAGTTTTGAGCGAATACTGATGGACTTATCATGAAGTTTCTGGAAGAAACAATTTGGAGGGAAAATAATATCGTTCTCTCAGATCAAATCAAATTGATGAGTGGGAATATTTGAGTGAGAAATGAAGAACATAACTTCTTTATAAGGAGTTACAGGTCAGAGATCAAGATAGTGAGGGAGTTGGTCATAAGTGTGGTCGTGTGAATAAGCCAAGAGAAGGCTAGTGTGAAGTGTCAAGAAGAGGACATAGTGAGGAGTAAGCACAGAGCATCAAGACTCTGAATTGATCAAGTGACCATAGAGTGCATTGGCATAATGAGTGGAAGAACTCAAGGAGATAGATCTTGAAGGGTGGAAAAGCTGTCAGCACTGCAAGGAAGAAAATCCAAGCAAAGAAAAGAACTGAAGAGTGATATAAAACCTGCAAGGTTAGAGTTGCAATCTTTATTAGGTCAAAACCTCTCTAATACTTTCTTACCATTGTATTAGACATTGAAATCCTACATTGCTAGGTTAGCTTAACAGCTAGGTGGATAAGCCTCAAGAAAAGGATAGAAGATCCCCAGGAGAAGGATAAGAGATCCTTACGAGAAGGATAAGAGATCCTTAGAGAGGGATAAAAGATTCTTTTGAGAAGGTGACTGTAAATCCCATGGACTTGGGTGGGCCTAACAGCTATCCTTTAATAGGGTGGCATTCTAAGTTGAATGTTCTTAAGTCCTCTAATAGGGCACACTCCTAACAAGGTGTAGAAATCCTTTAACAAGGTCACATCTGACAGTGTGTAAAGCCTTTAATAGGGCAAACCATCAGAAGTGGTTGAAATCTATTGTGCAGTAATTTTGTGGGTGTCATCCCCACCCCAGTTTTACCTTCTTATTCCTGGAGG
The DNA here is from genome assembly GCA_028749045.1 of Cupressus sempervirens. Taxonomy (NCBI): domain Eukaryota; kingdom Viridiplantae; phylum Streptophyta; class Pinopsida; order Cupressales; family Cupressaceae; genus Cupressus; species Cupressus sempervirens. The sequence continues at coordinate 945,738,548 of CM053792.1, read as the reverse complement.
GTTTCTGGGTCACCAAAATCTCAAGTGTTATGTGGTGATGCATGTTTACTTTTCATGATTGTTTAATGTTTAATTGCATGCATGATAATTTCAATTATATGCCATTAAGGATTTGAAAAGAAAATAAAAAGGCTAGTACTTCTGATTCACCCCCGTTTTATTAAAAAAAATTGTATTAGACATTATTGGACCTTGAATAACTGATTCACCCCCCCTCTTAGTTATTCTAAAAGAATTCTAACAATTGGTATCAGAGCCCACTGCTGATTTGTTTCAAGGTACTAGTAGCAGGAAGATCAAGATGTCCAAGAAAGAAGTTCCTAAGCTAAACAAAGACAACTTTGTTGCATGGCAAAGTCTGATGAAGTTGCACCTTGGATCAATAAGTGACTATACACAGACCTCAATCACAGCTAATCATGTAGAACCTATAGGACCCCTCACTGTAGAAGACATGAACAAGAAGAATGAGCACAATCAAGCGATGTTAGAGATTGCTTCAGCACTAAGCTATGCCGAGTATGATGACATCAAAGAATGTGGTACTTCACATCAGATGTAGAAAACATTATCAAACATCTATGAAGGAGATGATAATGTCAAGAGAGCCAAAAGAGAGAGCCTAAGAGGAAAGTTTGATGACATAAAAATGGAAGAAGGAGAGAATGCTGCTCAATACGGTGCAAGAATGAAAGAAGTGGTAAGTGCCATAAGAAGCCTAGAAGGACAATTGTCATAAGAAATAGTATGTAGCAAATACTTGAGAACTTTGCTTCCTATCTATGCTATAAGAGCATCAGCCATCCAAGAGCTAAGGTGTGTGCCAGGAAACACATTGTCATTTGAAAGAATAATTGGAAGACTCACTGCCTTTGAGCTATCCAACTTTGACAACTACAAGCCAAAAAACTTTGAATCTGCATTCAAAGCCAAGATGACAATAAAAGACAATGAGGAGGTGCAAACAAAGAAAAAGAGTGGAAAAGGAAAGTATGTATCTAGTGACAGTAGCACTAATGAAGATGATGTAGACCAATTGGAGGCATTACTAGCAAGAAGATTTCACAGAGGAAAAGGCAAATTCAAAGGTAAGTTGACAATCATTTGTTTCAATTGTAATGAAGTTGGTCACATTGCAGCCAGATACACACAAAAGAAAAATTACAAGGATGGAGGCAATCGCAAGAACAAGAAAGAGGACAACAAGGACTACAGAGGTAAAGTCAAAAGATGCTACATTGTTGAAGAAGACTTTGACGAGAATGATGATGAAGTAGTCTATGTGGCTTTGAAAGATGAATAAGATGAAAATGAAGCAATTGCCTTGGTAACCTACATGAACAAGAATAACAAATGGATCATAGATAGTGGATGCTCTCATCACATGACTGGAGATAAAAGAAAGTTCATTACCTTTATTCAATATGAAGGAAATAGTGTTAGATTTGGTAACAATGCACCATGTCAGATCAAAGGGAAAGGTAGTATCAAGCTTACTGAAAAGATATCATGTGATAATGCATACTATGTTGAAGGCCTAAATTATAACTTGTTAAGTGTCTCACAGTTAGGCAACATAGGATGCAAGGTTGAATTTGAAAATGGAGTTGCCAAGATCTATGATTCTCAAGGAAGTCTAATAGGAAAAGGTGACCAAACTAGGAGTAATTTGTTCTACCTAGACATGGAAGATGCTTCTTGTGTCATTGTTCAAACTGATGATGTATGGTTATGACACAAGAGGCTATGTCATGTAAATTTTGACAATCTGATAAGTATCAACAAAATAAAGAAAGTCAAAGGTCTACCAAAGTTGAAGAAGCCTGATAACACCATGTGCAAACAATGCCAACTAGGGAAGATGACCAGTCAGCTTTCAAAAGCAAGGCTTATACTTCTAACGAAGTATTAGAGCTAGTTCATACTGACTTGTGTGGTTCTATTGAAGTGCAAAGCTACAAAGGTGACAGATACATAATGTTATTTGTGGATGACTATTCAAGAATGATGGCAGTCATGTTCTTGAAACAAAAAATAGATGCGTTCCAAATGTTTAAATGGTACTTGGCCAGAGTTAAGAAAGAGACTGGGAAGAGCCTAAAACGTCTTAGATCTGATAGAGGAGGTGAATTCACATCAAGAGAATTTGAAGAATTCTACAATGAAAGATGAATCAAAAGGCAGACATCAGCACCAAGGACTCCACCTCAAAATTGTATAGCAGAAAGAAGGAATAGATCAGTCATTGACTACGCCAAGACCTTAATGATGGAGAAAAATGTTGCACTCAAATACTGGAGAGAAGCTGTAAGTACTGTAGTCTACACACTCAACAGAGTTCAAGTCAAGAAAGGTACAAATGCAACACCTTTTGAATTATGGTATGGGCATTCTCCTAATGTAAAACATTTCAAAATATTTGGATGCAGATGCTATATATATAAAGAGTCTAGAAATGGAAAGTTTGATGCAAAGAGTGAGGAAGGCACATTTCTTGCTTATTATACTAGAAGAAAAGCTTATAAGTGCTTGAATGTTAACACCAACAAAGTAGTAGAAAGCACAAATGTGAAATTTGATGAGCTTGCAGAAGTTCAAAGTGTTGAGAACACCAAGAAAGCAGAAGAATACAAGACCTTTGTATACTTTTATGAAGGTATACCTAATAATGGTGAAGTTGCAACTCAAAATGACAATCAACAACAAAATCCAGTATCTGTCGAGTCACAAACAGTGAATGTCGAGCAACTGACACATTCAGAAGCTAAGCTACAGAATACAGAGATTATTCATTTAGATTCTAAGAACTATCAACATGAAAGAAATGAAGAAATATCTGATGAAAATACACATGAAGATTCAGATTCTGAAAGAGACAACATGCAAACAAGGAAAGAACCAGTATTGGAAAAGTATGTAAGAAGACATCATCCTACAGATCAAATTATTGGAAACAAAGATGCAGGACCAATGACAAGGAATAGACTCATAAGTGAGACATGTCTGCTTAGCAAAATGAAACCAAAAATAGTAAGTGAAGCCATAAAAGATGATGACTGGTACAATGCTATGAAAGAAGAAATAGAACAAATTGAAAAAAACAAGACATGGACCTTAGTCTCAAGACCAGTTGACAAGAATGTAATAGGAACCAAGTGGGTGTTTAGAAAAAAGTTAGATGAGAATGGTGAAATCACAAGGAACAAGGAAAGACTAGTCTATAAAGGGTATGCACAAGAAGAAGGACTAGACTGTGGAGAAAATTTTGCTCCAGTTGCCAGAATGGAAGGAGTAAGGACCTTACTGGCATATGCAGCCTTCAAAGGATTTAAATTCTATCAAATGGATGTTAAGTCTGCATTTCTGAATGGTATACTTGAAGAGGAAGTCTACATAGAGCAACCATAAGGATTTGTTGATGAAAATAACAAAAACAAGGTATGCAAATTGCATAAGGCTCTGTATGGATTAAAGCAAGCCCCTAGAGCTTGGTATGAGAGACTTCACAAGTATCTAGTGCAAATAGGATTTGAAATAACTAATGATAACAAAAACATGTACATCAAATCATAAGAAGGTAAGGATATCCTTGTATCTGAAATCTTTGTGGATGACATAATTTTTGGAGGAAAGGAAGTGCTTTGCAAAAGTTTTGCTGACAAAATGAAACATGAGTTTGAGATGTCTATGTTTGGAGAAATCAAGTTCTTTGTTGGATTGCAAGTACATCAACTAAAATATGGTATATTCATGATACAATCAAAATAAATCAAAGAGATACTCAAGATGTTTGAATTGGAAGACTCCAAACCTGTCAGCACACCAATGGAAACAGGACATAAGCTATCCAAAAATGATGAATTAGCTGAAGTCAATCAAACAATGTACAGATCCATGATTGAAAAACTACAATATGTTGTATATAGCAGACCAGACATAACATTAGTAGTTGGAATAGTGGCTAGATTCTCTACTAATCCTAGAGAAAATCATCTCATGGCAGTAAAAAGGATAATGAGGTATCTCAAAGGAACTGATGATTTTGGCCTATACTACAAAAAGAATGAGAAGTTTGAGCTCAATGCATACACAAATGCAGATTGGGGTGGCAGCATTGATGATAGGAAAAGCAAAAGTGGAGGAGCATTATTCTTAGGTAAAAGGCTAGTTACTTGGACTAGCAAATGCACATCTCAGTCCACTGCAGAAGTAGAATATGTGGTAGCAACAATCAATTGCACAAACATTGTGTGGCTCAAACATCTATTGAAAGGAATGAAAGAATAGGTAACCAAACCTGTGATATTGTATTTTGATAATACAAGTGCTATAAACATATCCAAGAATTCAGTAATGCATGCAAGAGCCAAGCATATTGCAATCAAGTATCACTATGTCAGAGAATTGGTGGAAGACAAATAAGTGAAGATAGAGTACAAAGGAATAAATTGCAGATATCTTCACCAAACCATTGCCCAAGGATACTTATGAATATCTTAGAGGCAAGTTGGGGGTAAAGCCCCTAACTCAAGTAGTCTAAAGCAACAAAGAAGTTGCCCTGCATCAACATGAGTAGATCATTGAAATATCAGAAGAATGATGTAGAGGATGACAACAGGAACAGAAATTCCAGATTAGTCACAAGCATGGTGACAGAGGAAAAGGACATAAGATGCAAAGCTCACACCAAGCATGTTGAAGATGCTACACCTTTGGTATTTATGTCAAAGAGGGAGATCTATGAGAAACTGATCAATAAAAAGTAAAAGGGAGATGTATGAGATCAGTAGTAGACCAAAAAAAAAAGAGAGAGAGAGATGAAAGTGGGAGATTCAGAAGAGATAAGAAATTGATTAGCAAGCAGTTTTGAAGGATCCGGAATACAGAGTAAGGATGCAGTAGTCAAGAGGGAGAAGCAGAACAAAGGATTCAGTTTGTATCAGCAAAAGAGGGAGACATGATACAAAAAGGAAGATATGAAATGAACATGTAATGTCAACAAGTTTTTTGTTTGGTATATAATTTTGGTGGTAACTAAGTTGATCAGCTCAATCAATTGATCAGTTTGATTTGCCATCAATGCAAAAGAGGGAGATTGTTGGAAATGATTGAAACGATCATGAATGAAGAATGATGGAATTGGTAAAGAATATTTTCAATCATTGTTTTGTCATTGTTGTCAAACTTGCTACTTGCAGGAATGACAATTGCTTAAGTGATTCAAGTACTATCAATTGGTTGATTGACAAGAAGGCAATCAATAAGATGTAACTAGAACACCTAGAGAAAGGTTAAAGTTATGATGTTGTAATAAAGTATAAGGATCAGCTAAGCCATTGAAGAAATAGTGTATTGATAACATACTCTACGACATAGGGAATGGACACACTAAGACACATCAAAGATGTAAGGTTTAACTAAGTCATTTGTAGAACTTGACTAAGTTCATTTGTGAGTGCTGAGCAAACTAGTTAAAGCTGAGCAAGTTCAACTTCAGTGTGTGCCGAGCAATCCTTCGAGTGTCGAGTAACGCAGAAGGTGTCGAGCATTAGTAAATGTAGTAGAAGCCGAGTAACACAGAAGGTGCTGAGCATCAGTAAATATAGTAGAAGTCAAGTAACACATAAGGTGTCGAGCATTAGTAAATGTAATAGAAGCTGAGTAACACAGAAGGTGCCGAGCATCAGTAAATGTAGTAGAAGTTGAGTAACACAGAAGGTGTCGAGCATCGATAAACCAATGAAGCCGAGTTGCTGCATTATTGATAAGACACAAAGATTCGCCAGATCAATAACGATAAGTTTGTTACATTGAATTTTGTGAATTAGTTGGATGATAAGGATGATGAGTAGATGTCACAAAATTTCATGTAAACCATGCATACTGGTTTTGAGCGAATACTGATGGACTTATCATGAAGTTTCAGGAAGAAATAATTTGGAGGGAAAATAATATTGTTCTCTCAGATCAAATCAGATTGATGAGCGAGAAGATTTGAGCGAGAAATGAAGAACAAAACTTCTTTATAAGGAGTTACAGGTCAGAGATCAAGATAGTGAGGGAGTTGGTCATAAGTGTGGTTGTGTGAAGAAGCCAAGAGAAGGCTAGTGTGAAGTGTCAAGAAGAGGACACAGTGAGGAGTAAGCACAAAGCATCCAAGACTCTGAGTTGATCATGTGACCATAGAGTGCATTGGCATAACGAGTGGAAGAACTCAAGGAGACAGATCTTGAAGGGTGGACAAGCTGTCAGCACTACAAGGAAGAAAAGCCAAGCAAAGAAAAGAACTGAAGAGTGATCTAAAATATGCAAGGTTAGAGTTGCAATCTTTATCAGGTCAAAACCTTTCTAATACTTTCTTACCATTGTATTAGACATTCAAATCCTACATTGCTAGGCTAGCTTAATAGCTAGGTGGATAAGCCTCAAGAAAAGGATAGAAGATCCCCAGGAGAAGGATAAGAGATCCTTAGGAGAAGGATAGGAGATCCTTAGAGAGGGATAAAAGATTCTTTTGAGAAGGTGACTGTAAATCCCATGGACTTGGGTGGGCCTAACAACTCTATGTAAATCCTTTAATAGGGTGGCATTCTAAGTTGAATGTTCTTAAGTCCTCTAATAGGGCACACACCTAATAGGGTGTAGAAATCCTTTAACAGGGTCACATCTGATAGTGTGTAAAGCCTTAAACAGGGCAGGCCTTTAATAGGGCAAACCATCAGAAGTGGTTGAAATCTATTGCACAGTAATTTTGTGGGTGTCATCCCCACCCCAGTTTTACCTTCTTATTCCTAGAGGGTTTCTGGGTCACCAAAATCTCAAGTGTTATGTGGTGATGCATGTTTACTTTTCATGATTGTTTAATGTTTAATTGCATGCATGATAATTTCAATTATATGCCATTAAGGATTTGACAAAAAAGTAAAAAGGCTAGTACTTCTGATTCACCCCCATTTTATTAAAAAAAAATTTATTGGACATTATTGGACCTTGAATAACCGATTCACCCCCCCTCTTAGTTATTCTAAAAGAATTCTAACAAAAATTGCAGAATAGGGCAAACAACAGGGGCATCAAAGACTTAGTGAATTGAGCAGCAATTACACATCTAGTTGATCAGAACATTACAAGGGCTACAAATAGATATCAAATCAAGCAAGGATCACATTAGAATGAGTATATTAAGTGCCTAAAATCAACAATTGAAGATTGTAAGCAATTAGGTCAAAGATCTCTAATACTCTCTGGCAATTGTATTAGATAGTGGAAAATCCTATGTTGATAGGTTAGCTTAACAACTATTTTGTAGATCCTTTGAAGAGGTGACTAAATCCTTTAATAGGGTGACACTTCATGTAAAGTGTTTGTAAATCCTTTAACCAAGTCACTATTGACACAGTGTAAAGCCTTTAATAGGGTAGACCATCAGAAGTGGTCAAACAATTATTGTTGTAGTGATTTTTTGGGTATCATCCTCACCCCAGTTTTACCTTCTTATTCCTGAAGGGTTTCTGGGTTACCAAATTCTAGTTTTATGTGTGTTGATGCATGTGTTTAGTCTATGTTTATTTAATATGTTTAAATGCATGTAGTTTACTTTTAGTTATTTGTTTTAAAAGGATTTGAGAAGATAAAAGTGTGGTACTTCTGATTCACCCCCCTCTTAGAAGTAATCTTCCCATCTGAATATTCCAACAATTGGTATCAGAGCAAGGTTCTCACAAGGAGAAGCCTAAAAACTTAGAGAAAAGATTTGAAGATGGAAGTCTTTAAACTTGGGAAGATCATAGACAATTAGGTGATTGATGTGCATCTCACTCTACACAAATTGGAGGAAGCCAGAGAGGAATTGAGAATATCCTTGAAAAGAAGCAAGGATATAGCCATAGCTAAAAATGACATACATGACAAGGAGATTGATACCACACAAGTGTTTGCCAATGGAGATTCCAAAGAATTTGATGCAACAATAATAGAATTAATGGAGAAAAACAAAGCTCAAGCAGAAGAAATCAGAATACTCAAGCTTGAACAAGAATCACAAGCCATAATTCTTTGTGAAGTGATTGAACAAAAGAAGAGAGCTATTGAAGACACGGCTATGATAGAATATGACAAGAGAAATCTTACCAATAGACTGGAGGAGAAGATAATTGAGTTTGAAAGAATCTCAAACATGCAGCTTGACACCTTAAGTCAGATGATGAATGCTCATCATGAGCTAAATATAAAGGACATTGAGAACTCCACCTTGAAAATGCAAAATGAATAGTTGCAAAATGACCTAAAAAGAGAGAAGGATATAGTAGAAAGCTTCAACAAACCCAATGAGGCTATCAAGTACTTTGAGTAGTTACTGAAATCACCAAGAGCTAGTAATGATACTTCAGGACTTGGTTACACTAGCACTGAACAAGGAGAATCATCCGAGACTATAGAAGAAAGGAGTAACAAAGGTAAGAAAACTAAACCTACTTGTCATTTCTATGGTAAAAAAGGACATACCTCTAATGTATGTAAGAACAAGGATGGTCGTCAACATGATAAGCCTAAGAATGTAAGCTATTGTCATAAGTGCAAGAAGCAAGGACATCAAACACATGAATGCAGGACTAGGACTATCAGAACACCAAGATTTGATGGTCACTGCTACACTGCAAGAAATATGGACATAGAGAATTTGAAGACAAATCAAAGCCTATGTGGACACCCAATCATCCTAAAGGAGAAACAACCATGCACACCACTACAACTGGGATTACAATACTAGGTATAGTTGTCACTATTGTCAGGAATATGGACATATTCCTAAAAATTGCATAAGGACACACTTCAGAGGGAACTACAACAGATGGTTGAGCCAAACCACATGTTTCAGTTGCTTGAAGATTGGGTATATCAACAGGCATTACCCAACAAGGTCCAAGGCACCCAAGTCAGAAGTCAACAAAGGAAAAGAGAAAGTAGATGTTGAACAAATCAGAGGGCAAATGAACAAGAATTGGAAGAAGAAAGATGAGTGTAGCACATCAAATGGAGGGATCACTTCACCCAAGAGGTCAAGTGATCACACCTCATCCAACTAAGCATGATAGGTGTATGGGATTGGTATACAAAGTTGTATCATACATCAATCCCAAGACAAAGAAGTACTGCAAAGAAGTCAGCATGAGTAAAGATGCCAAGTCAAAATTTGAAGATGCCGAGTAAAGCTCTAGTGCATGACGAGTTGCTAGTAGCGACTAAGTTGATGGTTGATGTCGAGTTAAGAAATGTTAATGGAAGTTGAGTAAAGTGAAAATCTAGTGGAAGCTGAGTGAATGAAATCTAATGGAAGCCGAGTCATGTTGAAACCTTCAAGTGTTGAGTTTACAACTATATGCACTAAGTGTTTAATGCTAGGTTTTGAAAGATATAAGGTCAAATTTTGATCATTTTTATGCTATTCAAACATAGAGCAAAGATGAGAAGAGTGCAGAAGTGATCAAACAACAACCTTGAAGCCATTTGCATCGATTTCAACAGTGATTTAGCATAAATTTTGTCGTTCTAAGGTATTTATCAAGTGCTAAGCTACACAATGTTGAAGTTTTTAATATATTAAAACCCTAGTTCAGTATAATGGCTTCTAGTTCTAAGAACCCCAAGGGAAAGGAAAGTCATGAGGTCCAACTAGTCAGTAATGAGGTCAAACAACCTGAGTTTAGGCCAATCCCTAAAGTCACCTATAAAAATGATCCTGCTAGTGCGTTGTCCATAATTCCATCCAAGGTTGTCATGGTATAGGATGTGAGAAAGTGCTACAACTGCAAAATAGGAGCAGTAGGACACCTTGAGATATTCCAAGCCTATGACAAACTATGTGATAACAAAATTCTGAAGGACAAGTTTCAGATAGTTGAGAAGAAGGGTTTAACAAATGACGTAGTTTACCCTACAAGTTTCAAAATAGAATGGATACGAATTGTTCTTGGTGAAATTCACAATGGATGTTTGTAGTTAGAAATAGGACTATTGAAGATTAGCAAGAGGATAGTACATAGGGTTACAGGTTTCCTAACCCTAGATCGGCCTAAGACCTTACGTAATGATTCTAAAGAAGTCATTGAAAGGAATGCAAGGGCTAAGTGGAATAAGAGGGGTATGACAATTGATACTGTAACATATCTCCTTCTAGATTTTGCAGTGAGTAATTTCTCACAAATTCTACCAATCCAACAGATTGAACAGTGTACCATGTATAGTTGTTGATGTAGCTTACAAGCTTGTAAAGAAAGATCATAATATGATCTAGCAGAACTTATGCTTCAGTAGATAAATGAGAACTTAGGAGCAATAAGAAGGTCAAAAGGTGCTTAATGTAAGTTTGATTTAGTTCTTATGTGCATATTATTTTATGTCTTGGAAGAATTTCCATCAATTGGAAAGGCAAACTAGAATCCAAACCAAACTGTAATCACACAAATTAATGAATACGTAGATCAAATGGGTGATAATTTTGAGGCCCAAATGACAAGCTTTTTTTAGGATTTTAAGAAATCCATGAAGCAAATGGTAAGAATACCAGTTTCCCTAGTGGAAAAACATATCAATGACATATGCTTTTTGGTTGACATTGACTGTAAAAATATTCAGGCAATAATTCCAAGGGTGAGATGGCTAAGGCCATTAGGTTATGAACTTGATGTGGATGAAGCCTTAGCAGCAATCACATTATTTCTTGTAGAAGAAATTGATAAAGAGGCTCCTCATTTTGGAACATATGATGTTGTGCATTCCAAGGTTGATATGGAACTTAAAACAACTTCCACCCTAAAGAAAAAGTATAAACTGGTGAAGAAAATAAAGAAGAAATTTGGTGCAGATATTGAAGGGGGAGTAGGTGCTGAAGAGGAAGAAGAAGAAGAAGATGAGAATGAAGAAGAAGAAGAGCAAGGGAAAGATCCTATGAAGTTAACCCAAGGCTTAGGAGAAGATACGGGGGAAGGTGTCGAGGAAGAAGAAGCCAAGGAAGCACCTACACAAGCAGAGAAAAATAAGTGAAAGCTAAAACTCAGTCTCTAGCACAGCCCAAACCTAAGAAGGCAACCAAGCCTACACAAACAAAACTAGAGGCACCAGTAATAAGAGCTACCACAAGGGCATCCACACAAAAGGCCAAAGAGGAAACAAAAGAGAAGAAAAAGGCCACTGAACAGACTGATGAAATGCCAAAGAAAAGAAGAAGGTATGTGGCACAACCAGACACTAATGATGAGGAAAGAATAGAGTCAAAGGATATCAGCCAATTTCGAGTGGTAAACCATCCTCCCAAATCTGCTATAGATAAAATTTGTGAAAATATTAAGAATGTAGATTTGAATGATTTGAAAAATCTTAATTTCAATAAGCTAAGTAGAGAAGAGCAAAATAAAATAGAGGAATCAGTGTATGTCATGATTGCAGAATTCAAGAATACACCTCTAGAACTAGACAATACCATGCCTAGGGAATTATATGAGATAATTGAAAACAAATGGCATTATTGTCTAAAAATGGAAAAGGAGATCAGAGAATCTACCTTAGCACAAGTGATGCCTAACCTAACAAGAGGTCAAATAACAAAGGCTAATAAGAAACATGGTGGCAAATTTGTACCTAAATATAGAGCCTTCAACATCCTACAAAATAAAATTGAGGATGTAGTGAATAAGTCCACACAATTGTAGAAGACAATCTACAAGATAACTGATGACAAGGATGAAGAAACAAATAAGGTAGAGGCCAATGCCAAGGAGAAGATAGAGGAAAAGAAAGTGGAAGAAAAGCAAGAAGAAAAAAAGGAGGAAGAGAAAAGAGAAGAAGATATGGCAACAACTGAATAGTAGCAGCAAGAGGAATAGAGTGTGCAAGACACACAAATGGCACTCCCTAGCCCTCCTCATGTAACCATCATACTTGTAGACACTATAATAATCAAGAATTTTCCTAACAATTCTACTCAGAACATCAATCCCCTAACTACAGAGGATCTCCAAGAAATCCTCCACCAATCCACTCTATAGGCACAATTATGCACAAATCCTGTATTGGTGAATGTAGATGAGTTACAAAAGGTAGTAACAGAACCAAAAAGAGATGAGGTGAAACCACAAGAACCACCTTTCATCTATACAGCTACTAGCACTCAAATTTTAATGCTTCCACCACCATCTCCAACAATTACAATAGCAACATGTGACACCACTCCAAAGCCGAGTGCAGAAGAAGGGAAGTATGAGGAGAAAGAGGATACATCAAAGGAAGAGGAGCAGGCCGCTATTCAGACACTAGTAGAATTACCCAAAATAGGCACTCCTACAAAAACTCTTCAAAAGCCGAGCACTAAAGCCATACCTTTGAAAATCTCCACACCACGCTTGAGTTCTACAAAGGTTATCAGGGTACTTCACTATGGAGACCCTAAACTAGATGAAGAGATAATAATTCGTTCTTATGACTAAAAGACTATCACCATGAAGTAGATTATAGAGATGCAAGATGCATTGAATAGAAGGAAAAAATAAGAAATACTTAGAAAAGATTATAAGCATAAGCAAGCACTACATGAGATTAAGGACATCTTTATGGATGCCTTCAGCTTGCAGTCACTAGATAAGTCAAAGCCTATAATGGAACAATTATTAGATATAATTTACTAGGTGACAAGTGAAGACCATGATACAAATGTTAAACTTATAGAATGGTCTAAAAGGAAGTTTCAAGGAAAGGTAAATGAGAAAATATCCAGTTGTATAACACTTGAATAGGTAGAATTGGCTAGGAAAATTGAAAAGGTCAAAACTGTACTTGAGAACATTTTCTCACTATACAAAAAGTTGTGTGATTTTTCCAATTTCACACAAGAGACAAGTCAAAGGATATTGATCTTGGAGAGGAATCTCAAGATTTCTAGCATGCAATTAGCAAGAGATCCAGCTCAAAGTGAGAAGCATTTTGCCCAATCACTTCACACTAAAGAGAATTAGTTGCACTAACAAGTGAAGATGCCAATATAAAGGCCAAATTAATGCATATACAATCCTATATTACCCCACATTTGGATGTCCTCCACAAAGAGCAAGTCTATGCTAAAACTGTCTTAAAGAAAGATCCTAATCTTTCCACATTAGATGGACTTGTACATCTTGCTACAGAGATTGCCATCTAGCATAAGTCACTTGAAATTGCTTTGGAGAATTGGGATGCAACTTTGAAAATGATAATGGAGATAAACAATACATTTTTGGCTAAATATGGTATTACTCCTTAGAACCCTTTGACATAAGTATAAAAAAGGGGGAGATAGATATAATGTTTAGGGGGAGAAACAACAATTAGGAAAATATGACTAATGGGGAGAATACTAAGTATTCTAGTGATTACATTCTTTCATTCATTCTTTTGGATGGAGAATAAAAGGGAAAAGATTGTAGATAGCCAAAAAGGGGGAGACAAGACTTAATGTATAAATAGTATGGGGGAGAAATAATGTTTTGGGGAGATATGAATAAAATCTGCAAGTGTAGATAGAGTAGACAAAATAGACAGAATTACTCAGCACACAGGTACAAATTACAGAAATAGGGCAAAGGCAAAGAGTATCAGGCATATTCAACACATAATTTTGGTTACAAGAATAGACAAGGCACAATCAACTCAGGGGGAGTTATAAGGTATTTTGAAATTTTTTTGAAATTTTATACATCTGTAGAGTAGATTGGATAGGGTACTCATAAGGTCAGACCAATAATGTTTAGTTAAGTGTTTTTGACACTCATGTCAAAGGGGGAGATTGTTGGTCTCAGAATGGTTTTGACATTTTAGTGTCAACGCAGTTAACCACTTTCTACATTGAAGCCGAGTACACTATGTATGTTGAGCCATAGTATGTGCCAAGCCAAAATTCCAACAGGTGTCGATTGACTTTAGGTGTCGAGCATTATACAGGTGCCAAGTCACAATTGATGCTGAGCAAGTTAGAATGCTTCAGATGCCGAGTGAGCTAGAACTATGCATGTGCCGAGAAAGAAAAAATGTAATAGGTGTCGAGCAAACCAGGATCAAACATGTGCCGAGCATAAACAATCTAGTATGCGCCGAGTAACTCATTATCAACATATGAGTTTTTGCCTTCACAAACTCATATGTAAACCATTTTTTGAGCCGACATAGAAGGATTTCGAAGGATAATAAGGATAAGAATGAATCTTTTATATTTCCTATGCAATCAACATGCAACTAATTAGAAAAATGGAGAAGGCATGCAACTAATGAGAAAAGTGCAAGAAATGAGTGAGAATTCAAGATTCAATATGGATCATAGATCCATACCTAACCCTAAGTCTACGAAGTCTTTATAAGAAGGCTTAGACCCCATGATTTATGTTGCTGAATAGAAGTTAAGGAAGTTGCTAAGCAGGCAACAAAATTGCAGAATTGGGCAAACAACAGGGGCATCAAAGACTTAGTGAATTGAGCAGTAATTACACATCCAGTTGATTAGAATAGTACAAGGGCTATGAATAGATATCAAATCAAGCAAGGATCACATCAGAATGAGCAAATCAAGTGCTTGAAATCAACAATTGAAGATTGTAAGCAATCAGGTCAAAGATCTCTAATATTCTCTAGCAATTGTATTAGATAGTGGAAAATCCTATGTTGATAAGTTAGCTTAATAACTATTTTGTAGATCCTTTGAAGAGGTGACTAAATCCTTTAACCAAGTCATTATTGACACATTGTAAAGCCTTTAACAAGGTAGGCCTTTCATAGGGCAGACCATCCGAAGTGGTCAAACAATTATTGCTTCAGTGATTTTGTGGGTATCATTCCCACCCCAGTTTTACCTTCTTATTCCTGGAGGGTTTCTGGGTTACCAAATTCTGGTTTTATGTGTGTTGATGCATGTGTCTACTCTATGTTTATTTAATATGTTTACATACATGCAGTTTACTTTCAATTATTTGTTTTAAAATGATGTGAAAAGATAAAAGTGTGGTACTTCTGATTCACCCCCCCTCTTAGAAGTACTCTTCCCATTTGAATATTCCAACACTAATAGTCATACAGACTTATCAGTCTATGTAAATCCTTTAACCGAGTGACATTTCAATGAAATGTTCTAAAGTCCTCTAACAAGGCTACTCCTAATTGGGTGATTAAATCCTTTAACTAGGTCACATTTAACAATGTGTATTGTAACTTTAATAGGGTTGGCTCCTAATAGGGCCCACTTCAGAAGAGTGAAAATTGGTGAAATGTTGTTGGTGGTTTTTCCCAAATTGAGTTTCCACATTAAATCCTAGTGTCAAACTTGTGTGAATGTTATTGTGATGATTTATTGATTTAAGTTTACATTCCACAAGTTTGTTATTTTAAGAACAATGGGCAACCAATGTTGTAAATAGTTTACAATAGAGACTGAGAAATTGAATGATAAGATCTAAAACTGTTTAAGTGTTTGCTTGTTCAATTTGTATATCTGGACCTTGGATAACTGATTCAGCCCCCCTCTTAGGTAATCTAAATATTCTAAGATGAGCATGGATGCAATCAGTGTCATTAAGACCATTATGTTTATTTTAAAAGGTTAGATGATGATAGTTACACTATTTTATGTTTATATCTTGGCGATATGCTTGTAGGAAGGTCTAACATGGATCACATTAAGGGATTGAAACAAAAATTAGAAAAGTCCTTTGCAATGAAGTTTGGGGGCAAAAAAATGAATATGTGGTATAAAAATTTGCAAAGATAAGAAAAGGTCAATTATATTGAAAAGGTCTTGCAAAAAAATTATATGGAAAATGTAAAAGCTATCAGTGCACCTTTAATTACTCATTTAAAATTGACTAAGGAGATGTGTCCAAAGACACGAGAAGATGCAAATAAAATGTCTAAGAAACTTTATGCTTTAACACTAGGTAATTAATGTGTACAAATGTTATGCATTAGGCCAAATATTGTACATCTTGTGGGAGTGGTTAGTATGTATATAAGTCATCCTAGAATTGAGCACTAAAATGCAATCAAATGGATTTTTAGATGTACTTGAGAGGCACATTCAACAAATGTCTATATTTTGGGGGCTCAACAATTGATTTACAATGCTACATCGACTTAGATTTGGAACACAATTTAGATACCCAACATAGTACTTTAAATTATGTATTTATCGTTGGTGGGACAATAATGAGTTGGATTTCTTGATTATAGAAGGTGAATGTTTTATCCACTACAAAGGTAAAGTATGTTTCTTCTATTGAGGGAGCCAAGGAAATGATATGGCTATATTCTTCCATGGAAGAGTTGGGACACTCACATACTAGAAATTTACTAGTATAGAGATAGCTAGAATGTCATTCATCTTGCCAAGAATTCTGATTTACATTCAAAGAGAAAACATATACAATTGTGTTACCATTTCATTTAGCCAATTTTGGATAATGGATAGTTAAAGATGGAAAAGATACATACAAATGATAATACAATAGATGCATTTACAAAGACAGTGCCAAGGGAGAAGCTGAACTCATCTTTAGCTTTGAATGGTCTTCTAGATTGAACATAATAAAATAACAGCCGAGTCTAGAGAGCATCAATCCAATGAGAGCTTTAGGGGTAGCGATGTGGCTACATGGTTAGGCTTCGAGAGGGAGGTGGTTTAGTGTGGAACTTGATCAGTTCCCAAGTAAGAGATTGTTGATTTGTGGTGATTGATTAGGTAAGTATTGTATATTGCACTCGTTAAGCATTTTGGGAGTTGACTCATCAACCATTTCCCAAGATTGTATTATCAAGTGTGTTTAGGTTTATCTTGTTAAGATGATGTAAGACATGTAATATTAGCTTAGGGTTAGGGTTTTCTAAAGTGAATATATTGCTTCTTACATAGGTATTGAGCTGTAAGGGAGGTTGAAGATTATAATAGGTTAAAGTTACTAGATAATAATACTAGACTCACTATTTGGTGGACATAGCCTACGGATTGGGTGAACCACATTAAATCTAAATGTCTTCTATTTGTTTATGTGTGCTTTTTCCTTTTGTAATATTGGTTATATTTGCATGTAAATTTTATTTTATGTCTATCTATTTCTAAAAAGAGTGATACTAGGCTCAATGAGCTTGTGAAATCATACGAAATATTCAGTGACAAGGATGGTATGCAGAGGAGAAGAGAGGGTGAGCTCTAGACTGATTTGTTATCTCATCAAAGGAAGAGAGAATACCTTTTAGCTTGTAAAGGATACAATATAGGTTAGGTTGTTATCATGACTTCACACCCTCCTCAAAGGATAAAACCCATTTTGATAGACAATTCACCTCTTCACTCCCTAGTCTATGCACATGACTTACTTTAAAAACATCAAAACTTGTCAATTCCTAAGGATTGCCATGATACAATTTTCCAAGTATTAGACGAATAAATTACCATTTATAATTGCTTGGACTATTATTAAAGAGTCCCCTTCTAGATGCACTCTTTTTAGATCTAGTGATTTATACTATTTGACAACCATCAAGGTCGCTTTCACTTCTGCAATATTATTGGTTCTCTTTTTTAGTTTTCTAGCACCGACCACTACTATATTACCTTGCCAATCTTAAGCAATAACTAATGCACTCGATAGTTCTATATTTCCTTCAACCGCTACATCAAAGTTAATTTTAAACTATTCATCTAAAGACTTCTCTTATTCCACATCTTTTTAAATTTGTTATTAAACCCACCCAACCCAACCCCTTCACATACGTTGTTTGATTATTTTTCAAAAGAATATTATTTATAAAATACAAATAATAATAAACTAAGAAATTTTTTATCAATAAAAAATATGGATATTTGAGAAATTTTAGTTGTTTGGTTATTTTTCAAAAGAATATTATTCATAAAATATAATTAATAATAGACTTACAAATTATATATATATATATTATGGATATTTGAGAAATTTTAGATAAAATATTTTATTGAAACATTTTAAAACAAGAGACACAATGTGTCAAAGTTTCTGCCAATAATTGGAAAAGAAAGAAAATGAAGATTTATAGGTAGAAAGGAAGAATATGAAGAAAGAGCTAAAAAAAAAGAATGATATGTTATTATATGGACAATTAAAGGTAGAATGATAGACAGAGTTGAAGGGAATTTTTAAAATATTAATGATTATATTATTTAAAAAAATATAAATAATAATAGAAATTATATTATATGAATAAACTAGATATTTCTACCAATTCTGTTGAAATATTTGATTTTAAAAAAAAATTGTTAATTACTTAATTTAAACTACTAAAATATCTAATTAGTTTGAGGGGTAGTATTAGTTTTACAATTTGTAAAATAATATAAAAATTTGAATAAGATTGTAAAATAGTAGCTAGTAAAATATAGTGTCAACTTAAGGAAATGACATTTTACAAATGACAAAAATAAACATCAATGTAAAACTAATCAATATATTTAAAATAAGAAATATAAAACATTTAACTCTATATTTAGAAAAATAGATAATGATATAGATATTCATTTGTGAGGTGGAAGATAAAAATGATTTTTTTTTGAAAAGTTAATTCATTTGTACAAATGTGGAAAAGGTAAAGTTGTAGTTCATTAATGCATGATAGACTTGTTAGAAAACATTTGTACTTTCTTACAAATGACAAAATAAACATCAATGTAAAACTTCAAAGTTAATATATTTGTAGAAAATATTTGTATTTTTGTTAGAGAAAATTAAATATTCTCCCTACCAAAAATAGTATGGTTCAATAGAATAAATGAAAAATATGATTTAAAAAGTAATAATTTTTTTTAAAAATATAGACATTTGAAATTTCTTTTAATCTTTAGATCCAAATTGGAGAATATTGAATAATTCCAATACTTTTGTGGAACTAAAAATATGGCTATGAACTTTTACATCATAAGAGTACAAAATATGACTAACGAAATTAACACTGACCCGTCGGCGTAGTTTGTCGAGAGCTGCCCTGTTAACTAATTCATATATTTGAAAATCTGGCCGACGATTCAATTGCCAATAGGGAGTTTTCCAGGAAAAAGCAGCGAGTTGAAGTGCATTCATTTAGAGACGGACCGTTGTCGAAAATGTCCAGGTTTCGAGCCCTGTGGCAATCTTCTTTGAAGGCCACAAAGAAAGGTGTAGTGCAATTTCTTTTCCTCGTCTTTCCATTTTGCAAAGTGAATTTATTTGTGCATTTTCGTTACTCATTCGTGTGTACAGGTTGTTTTCGTTTGTAAACTATGCATATGATTAAACTGCATTGATCTTAAGCCTTGACCTGGGATCGTCAAATAAAATTTAATCGGCATGATGTCGTATTCATAATAATGCCCATTTCTGTGCATTGGCAGCACTACGCTATGCTGGGTATGTGGGAATTCTTACAGCTATAACATAGTTTAAAATTATGAGTTCTTGGTCGCTTCATTTAATCTTGCATGTTCTTGTTTTTGGGTTATTTTAAACTTCGGAAATCTTTTGCATACCTGTGAAATACATACGGACACGCATTATTGCAATACCAGAGCTCTCCAGCATAACTTTCGGGACAGGTTGACAGTAGCTTTGCAAAAGACGTAAAGGAAAAATAAATCCTGAATCAAGATTCTGTCGATGATTTATCGACCACACATACGGAGATGTATTTCTTCTCCAAGTCTAGCATAGGATTATACCGCCTGAAGAAACAAAGGATTGCACCGTACTGCTAAACTCTAAGCTGGCTGAAATGCACCTAGTAGTGCATACTACTTCATGCAACAAATAATGACGAATATATAACACCAACGTAAAAGCTTGGAAATCCAAGGCTTCGCTGTGCACCCAAATAAGAATGAAACCCTCTTAATTAGTATCCTTCTTGTGAAGATGGTCTGAATTTTAATTTTAATGGTTGAGACGTAACTAATGTCAGAGGTGCAGACACTTGCAATGATGCTTGAGGAAGTTCTGCTTTTTCTTCGCTCCTCTCCTGAAGAAACAAAACAAAAATCAGCAAGGGTTTTTAACCTAAATGTAAAACTTAAAGATGACATTTATTTGAACCTTGGCCATATTAGTTTTGAGGGGAACCCACCCTCGGTGGTCAACAGTGAACACAGTAACATGTGGGCTTCATAATTATTAAACGGTAAAGTTCTCAAAGCAAAAGCTAAACTTACGTTACAAGCTTTGAAACATTTTTTTTACTCACTGCTTTCAAGAGCAGGGAAACATATTCAATCAACTGGTGAATGCAGGGGTTGAATTATATACTTTTGTGAAGTCCAATATTTTGCTGGAAAGGAAGTAACCTTTACTAGCTGCTAGATATGATATTTTCTGCAGCCGAGGACAAAAGAAAAATGACTGTAACTACCACAAAACTAAAAAATGGGCTAAACGTTGATTTATTTCTGATTTTCTAATAATCCGTCTGCTTGAAAAGGATGTAGTCCTGTTGGTAAACAGATTGTTCTTTTTGATTTAACTCTTCTATACCCAAATTTGTGAACAGTATTTGTTTACAACAGTTGGAAACTTTCCTCTGAATGATTAGGTACAGCTCCCTATTGTGGATTTGCAATGAATCATGTTTGTTCCTAAATCAAAAACGAGGTATGTTCTTTACCCGAGAACAGGAGAGGTGAACCGAGCCAGGCCTAAATAGGATCTAACTCAGGCAAGGAAAAGTTTTAGAAGATTGATTAAGTTATGAACTCACACATCTTATGAACTCATAAGGCTTATCAATTCAAAAGTACAAACTAACTAAAACTAAAATGATTCAGTAGGAAACTAATTACAGAGAAAGAAGGATTAACTTGAAAGAAAGCACCTTAGAGATTTCTCTTGAACCTATGATGACAATACTTATCATATTCAGTTCATTGCTTCAAAAATAAGGGAATGAAACTCTGTTCGTTCCTTGTTTTAACTCAGATAAAAGAGAAAACATACAATTAACACTTAATAGAATGGAACAAAAAATAATTGACACAAAATTCCATTCAATTGGCTCTGCAACATCAAGTATTTCGCTCCAAAAATTAGCCGACCTTTTATTAATCTTTTCTTCCAATACATATAGGATTCTGAGATGACCGTTACAAAGGAAGTTTAATCGGTTCATCTTCTCAAAAATGATAAATGGCAAGGAGCCAGTTTGTCGATTACAATAATTACATCAAAATATGAAAAAGGGCGGAATATGAATCACTTTGCCTTCTTTCCCTTTTCTGCTTTTGTCCTATAGGCTTTAGCAACTACGATGATTGGAATTAATTCTTCATGTTTATGAACATGTACATTAGTATATCTCAAGAGCCATTTAGAATGCTCTCTGGCCAAATCTTTGATGACACTCAAACAGTCTTGCATTTCCTCCATGGCCACGTATACACACCCACCAAGTTTTTGAAGTTTGGAAATTCTGTCTTGGGGACTGGAAGTTATCCTTGTTAAATTGTCTATGGAGTTGGAGAAATTTGTCTGCATGATGGTTGCTCCAATGATTACCTTTCCTTGCCCACTAGTTTGTGAGTCCGTATGCAAACTTCTCAGGAGTTCATAATCTCTATCTTGATCCTTCTTCACTTTGGCTTTAGTTTCTTTAAGCCCTTCTTCTACTGCCATGATCATTTTGGACTTGAATTGCATGCTTTAAAGCACTCAAACAAAGGCTCATCCCCTTTAGGCAAGATCTTTGCCTCGATAGCCTCTTTTGCCTTCATGTGGATAATCATCTTCAGCAGAGAGACACAATCTTCACTCTTAGTCCTCTCCGTAGCCAAGGTGGCTCTATTTGCTGAAAGGTTATCTTTCTCTGTTTCCAGCCTCAATATTGCATTTCCAATTTGTTCTATAATGGAAAGTCCATTCATCTTGAGTTTCCAGCTCTACTCTCTACCGATCTGCCCAAAGTGTTTGTCTTCTTGGAGCTGAGAGATGAGCGCTTGAACATCTATAGCAGTAGGATCCCTAGTAATAGGCATTCCGGAGATGCTTGCCAACGGGGTGACCAATCGCCTGATGAAGCCATTTAGTTCTTGTATTTCCGCCATCATCCTGACCTTTGACAATTTAAGGCTTTCTAGATGTCCTTCAATTATCTAATTTGTTGACTTCCATAAGCCAACTTTGGTATCATGTCTAGCTTCCCTGATATCTAACGAATGCAAGGTAAAATCATCAGTAGACATATCCTCGATTCTTCCCTCTTTGGCAGGCTTTGCTATCTCCATGGTTAGATGCCCTGTTTCGGGATCTTGTTCAAGAATGGACAAAGTCTTTTGCTTCTTGACCTTACTCAATGCTGATCCAGAGTAGATAACAAGACATAAGGTATCCTTGTTGGGGACTCCTTCATCTTTCCTTTTTCTCTTCCTGTCTAGAGTATCCTCCAACCATGAATCTATGCTTATCACTTTGGAGGCTGTTCCAAGGGAACCTATGCTAAACATCTTCCTCTTGACCGGAGTGATTGCTTTTGCTGTCGAAGAGAAGGGATTCTCTATGAAATGAGCTTTGAAGAATCTTGGCCTTTCTCCACCTCTGAAGTCTTCTTTGTTGCCTCATCAGATTTAGTGGATTCCCTGTCACTGCTTCCTCCATCTCCTAAATCCACTACTTGCACTTGAGAACTACTCGGCTGTAGAAGTGCAGCACTTGCAGATGGAACTAGGCTACTATGAGGTGAGGGGATTGGAGTGACTACAACATCTTTAGGATCTTCCGCTTTCTTCTTTTCGACTTCTGATGGGGTTCCAATCACTGGGAGGGAGCCACTATGACAAGTTTTAGCCAAAGGAATATTTTTGTCTGGAGGTTGATCACCTCCGCCTGATGATTGAGCTGATCCTTGAGTTATAGCCAAGGTTACACCTGATGTGCCACCTTGAGAGCAAGAGGCCGTGGCAACTACTAGAGAAGCTTGAGCAGATGTGCTTTTACTTTGACTCCTCTTGGCTGTGGTCCATTCGACCCATTTCTCGGTTCTCTTGATAATCTAGGCCATCATTGTATCTAGATCCTCTCTTGCATCTTCGTAAGGTTCGGAGCTGATAGGAGTATCTCTTAGCTTTGTCAGATAGGTGTTACTATTCATATTCTGACCATCATCCTCTACTCCTTCAATGTTAATATTAACCTTATACATCTTCACTTGTTCCACTGTCAGTCTGGTGAAGGCACGATCACGACTCTCGAACTCATCCTTGCAATCAACCTAGTAGTCTTCAATGGTAGTGATATGTTTGATTACACTTCAAATCTGCAACACTTCTGTTGCATATCCATTTGGACCAAACATGGGCCTTAAGACTTCATACATCTCCAATTTTTATTTCATTTCAAACAACTTTAGCATGTTCTTTGCGTCAAAACGGGACTCGCAATTGAAAGCTCCCACCTTTATAGGAAACTCGTACCCTTTCTTCTTCAAACTCCCACTCAACACGTATCTCAATCAGCACAATCATATCGCTAAGATACCTCGGCAGCTTCAAGGGAGAACCATCAAAAGCTGCAAGACGCAAATACGAAAAGGATGAGAATTGAATGAAGTAACTCCCAAATTGGCTAATGGCTGCCATGGCTTTAGGGCCAAATCTCCTCTTTCGACATCCCTGTAGTTCCCTGCAAATTCTCATGGTGAATGCATCATTAACTCTTATATACTTTGCATAACTATTTTCCAATTGTAAACATGGGTAGAATTCATAAGACTTCACATCATTTGGAAAATTTTCCACTCTTAGGAGGCCTGGCCATAATTGTAAAGAAGCTAACATGTAAATGAGGAAGGAGGACACGTAGAATGTGTTGTAGAATTTTGCAGCACTAAGAGCATTGGACAGAATCTTGCTTACCTCGTGAGCCCAATCAATATATTGGGTATCAGAGTAGATGACTTGCACCAAAAACAAATATTTCTCAACAAAGTTTAAAGCTTCTACCTTTCAATCTATGTAAGAGGACCAAGATGTCGACAATCTCAGGTTTGAGATTAGTCCCAAACAGAGTCTTAGGAACCTTACTCTTGGCGCTTCGTGATTTTTGGAACCAGGACTACATAATTTCTTTTCTCCGAATCATCTTCTTTGTAGAGAACTTGGAAATGGCCCCTTCGAATGTCAAATCTGAAAATTCCTCTCGTTCTGGAACTTGTAGGCAATTCACCACAATTTGCCTGTCAATGGAGATCAATACTGTGTCATTTGGCAGTACAATTTGTCTGGTGTCTAGGTTATAACGATTTATACATTCATAGATCAACTTGCTTGGACTGCAACGGAAAACCAGCTGCTTCGACGAACCCGCATCCTCGAAGCTTCTCAGTAATGGGGTGGATTGGCTCCGACCTCACTCTCTTATGAAAATCTTGCATGTCATAGAAACGAAGATAAGTATCCATGAAATTCTGCAACGAAGACTAAATTCCATTCAACCTATCGAAACCTGCAAATCTAGTTGCTATTTTGTTTGAAAATGAATTTTGAATCTAGAAAAGGAAAAGAATAGCAAATGCATAGATATTGGCTTTTTGAAAAAGTTATGCAAATTAACAGAATATCAGTTCAAGAAAGAGTAGTAGTTTGTGTAATTGTTCATATTTCCATCTATATAGGAGCTTCAATTCATCCGTTGATCTTTAGAATTCGCGCCACATGAATGAATTGAAGGAGAGATTTGTTGAAACAATAAATGTGTGGTTCAAATGGGTATCTCAGTGTCTTTTCACTGTTCCGTTTGCCCAACGGTAACTTTCTATCTTCCCATACTTGTTTTCGTGTTTTCCTTTAAGTTTCAAGAAGTTACCAATAGAGTACCCTATGGGAAAATATCCGCTGAGTTGAATTCTGGCACATATACTCTTTCCTGTAGTTATTAGATTCTTTCTATTATCATCTTGAGATGCCTTATGCATAAAGTGTAGGTTGAATCTGCCTATTAACTTGATTTTCTTTAAAATCTGAGGAATTGTGTTCATGGGTTGAAAACATGCCAAGGAGAAGACAATTTCTAATTCTCCGCCCACGCTTCCTTTTTAGTTTACCTTTAGACCATTGTCTTCTTTAGGTTTGAAAATGTCTAAAGGGAGTGCGAAAATTCATTAGGGACCCGCCTTTTGTTTCTTTCCTTCAGAATTGCCTTTTGTGGAAAACTGACTTCATGGGTTGAAAACTCGTTGAGGAGAAGTTGATTTTGAGTTTTCCGCCTGGAATGATTATGAAAGTTGTGATGGATCCTGAACATTTCCTGAAGTGGAAAAACGTAAAGGAAACATGAATTTTCCATAGGGCACCTTACCATCTTCTTACTTTGATCCAAATGCATTGTTTGGTGCTCTTCACGGGAAATCGTCTTCATGGGTTGAAATCCCGCCGAGAAGAAGACGATGTCTAGATTTTCGCAAGCTTCTAATCTTACTGCGAAAGTGATAAACCGCAAGCAAATATAACTTTGTAAATGATCTTTGTATGAGCAACGTGAATCTCCATCAGATTAGGCACTAAGCTACCCATATGATCGACTCAACACAAAGGGAGAACCACTCGATGATGAAATGTAGAGAAAGGAAAGTGGAGAAATCCGATGGAGATTCATCCCACCTAAGGGGCCTTAGACCTAGACTCAAACACAAATATGAATTCACTAAGACACAAGTAATCACTTTTATTACTCAGGTAGAGGATGAAAAGTTGGGCAACAAGTCCAAACAAATGAATTCTATGATAAGTAGCTTGAATATTATGTACATTCTACATATATGATAAAAATACTTTAGAAGCAAGCCTACCGTTTGGCCCCTTTCTCCACATAAATTAATGGGCATAAAGGAGAGATTGGTTTATCTCTTTGCATCTCAGCAACCACTTCATCTAGGAATTGAAGGTGATGGAATCATCACCATTTAAAGTGGCAACAACACTATGCACTTAGAATTAGAAGACGAAAATTAAGCTAAAACTAGAAAAACTGACAACATGAGGATCACGATTGTCAAAAGAACCATACTTGAGGACCTATATTTTAATGCTGTTCATGTTGAAGATGAACTAAAATAAAGTTTCAAGCCCACAGTGGTACCCTCTTTATTGGATGTGATCATTTCAGGATGGTGCAAACGTTTGCTTTATCCAGCAAGTAGGCTATCAAATGAAAATGAAATGTATTTCCCAAAATAGGGTAACACTCATAGACCCCAAAATTATTCTAGAATTAATGGCTTACATGGATTATGGCATCTTGTCTGGGAGCAACATGGACAAGTTTAAACATGGAGGTGATGTTTGACACTCAGAGGAACATGAAACAGTAAGGGAAGACTGTAACATGATGGCACAAGATGTAATGCCCCACTTTCCAGATTTTGCCCCAAAATAACAATTACAACAAATGCAATTTTTTCATGAATATATTTTTTATATTTTTATAATAAAATTACATAAACATAATGTCGATTCAGAGGAAATCCTAATTGAAGTCTTATAAACAATATTAATTAACATGAAAGCATTAACATCAAGAATCTACGATTGCATACAAATAAGCTTTATTAAAATTAAAGTATTATAAAATTATTTATATGTATTTCATAGCTTATTCTCATAGTCAACAATATTAGGAATCTGAAGGAAAAGCTTGGTAGGATGCCAGGATATTGTCCTCCTCAACAAAGAGTGAACTTCCTATTCATTCAGTCACTTGGCCTTGGCCCACAAGTATGGCAGGACCTCCAATCCATCCATCTTGGGGTGGTGTACTCTTGTAAGGGAAGACTGGCATTGCTGCATCTTCTTATAAAACATTTCATGTTGATCCCAAACATGGTTGCTGATGGAAATTAGGTAAATATTAAATAATTATGTATCCTATATTTCGTGATTGATTGGCAATATAATCATGTAAAACTTAAAAGAGTTTCCTAACAGATTTATGTTGACATAAAGAAAGAAATACAAGAATTCTTGAATACTAATTACTTTCCTTTATATTATATACTGTTATTCTTTCATTTCTGAATTCTTTTTGTAATGTCCCCCATTCTCAATGAACTCTAGTAAGTGAGGAAAATTAATTATTTAATATTATGTTTAAAATAGAACATTGTTAAACAAATTTTGAATAATTAAAAAAGGTGACTTAATAAAATTATTTAACAAAGTCATGAGTGCTCTTCGGGAATGAAACTGAAATTAATTACTATATCAATGCCTCAGGAATAGTTGCGAAGCATCAATTGAATAATTAACTCTTTCTTATAGTTTGGAGTGAACTCGAATCCACATTTCTCAAATCTGGAGCCAAGGAAGTAATCTGTGCCCACTCATCAATACCTGAACTAGTTAGAATTCAGAAGAATCATCAGTGGGGATACATATTGGTCAGAAGACAAGAAATCATCAGGTATTTTAAGTTTGATATTTGAGAAGAATTGTATTGAAGTTATAGTTTCCAAGTTTATATCAATAAGTTTGATATTTGAGAAGATTAGTATTGAAGTTATAGTTTCCAAGTTTATTTCAATAGCTGAAGACTTGGGAGGGAGAAATGAAGAGTTTATTTCAGTGGAAAATATGCTGGCCAAAACTGATATTGGGTATTGTTAATTTGTGAATGCAATGAAGGTATTGGAAAAATACTTCGATAGTAATATTTTGTTTTCTAATTATATACTCGCTATGCACAGCCAGAGGTTTCCAAGCAATTGATTGTGCATTTTGGTGCTGTTATATACATGAAAAAAGTTCAATCTTGTAATAATCTGCCTCAAGCTTGATACAATGTTAAAATTTGCCTAAGGCAATGAATGAAATGCCAAGACCTAGAAACTCAAGAGATAGCACAAGAGAGGTAGGCAAAATGATGATCAATTGATTAAGTGAATAATGATCAACAATACAATAATAAAATACCCATTGATTTACAATTTAGATGTGCCTCATCATATAGGCAATGCATGATAACTAGGATTGATGCAAGTGATGACCTATCCTAGGCAAGGTGTAATCACATGTCCACTAAAGGTGGATCATCCTTCATTGTGTAATAAGGTATGTGCAACAATGAGAGGATGATAATGTGATAAAAACACAAAGGTGGAGCTTACAAACAATGAGGTGTGAGACAACAACTATGTCAATGAGAGGATGATAATGTGATAAGAACACAAAGGTGGAGCTCACAAACGACGAGGTGTGAGACAACAACTATGTGCAAGTGGATTTCTCCTACACCATGTGCTAAAATAAAATGCTAACTCCTAGGTTCTACATGTCAACTAATATGAAATTGCTTTATCTTAAGTAAACTTAAGTAAAGTGTAATTAGTAATATTTAATTACACCAATGCCGACCCTTAAGTGCAACTTAGGGGAACTCAAGCTTACAAAAGCTAGATGACAATGCAAGATGGGTCATGACTACTAGGCCATGTTAGGTACCCATGTACAATATGCAAAAACAAACCAATGAAATCTCTCAAAAAACGGAGGAAGAGGGAAATCTCATGGGAAAAACCCTCTTTCAAAAAGCGAGATGCAAAATAAAGCAAGATGCATGCATGGATGGAGTAATCAAGACCACCCCCCCCATTATGACATACATCATGCATATACAATACATAATACCTCCATAGGAAGAAAATAAGGAGACATGATATCTCCCCATAACGAATGATTTCTTGAAAGTACAGTGAGTGCTTAAAGAGAAAAGGTGGTCCAATGCCTACAAATAACATTTCTCCTCTTAGGAAGAAGATAGACCAAGTACAAATGCAAGATTGCTTCCCATTGTGGATAGGAAAAAGGAAGGAGAATCCAAATGAAGTATGATGTCTTTGAAGTATATTAATGTGTTGCCATGTCCTTAGTTGATGAAGATGCCACTAACCAATCTAGATCAACCCCAATAGAAGAAGGTGACAAACAAAGAACCAATGGTAACTGATCCATGTAGGAATCTGTTTCAAACTCCAAAGACAAAAATGTCTACTCAAAAGATGGATTGAGAAGAGAAGCAAAGAAGCCCCCCCTCAATGGTAAATGTACACCTATAAATGCTCCTGGATCAATGTAGAAGCTGCACCAAGAAAACTGAATGATGGCGTTAAGGTTGTAGCTTTAGTCGGATTGATCTTACCATGAGATACATTGTTGATGGTAAATCATCATTTATATATATATATATATATATGGTTATTTATATTACTAATATATTAATATTTATTAACTAGTGATGATTAACCATAGAGACATGTCTCTTCATGAGACATGTCTCCTCCTCTCATATTTAATAAGCCTTCAATTTGCATTTGGAAAACAATCAATACAATGGCAATTGTTAGTACATTTGCAGCTATCCTAGAAAAACAACATGGTATCAGAACTAGGCTGTCAATGTATGAAATAATCGAAAAGAAGAGAAGAGAAAAAAATGTTAATGGAGATTTTAATAAAACATAAGAGATACCAAATGAGTTCATGCAGTTGTAGGATTGACACTTTATGATGGATGCAAGGTCGATGCAGAAGTTCAGCTACAGGCATTCAAATAAGATGAATATATGTAAAACATTATCCAGAGTATTCATTCTGATCTGGACTCGTGGGCTACAGGCATTCAGGTAAGACGAATATATTTAAAATGTTATCCAAAGTATTCATTCTGATCTAGACTTGTGTGAAAAGTTGGAAGGTAATGATAACCAATCATAGACTAAACTCTTGAATGAATATTATATGGCTGGAGTAACTCGATTTTTTTAAATTTAAAAGTTCCTTAATTGTATAGTCATTCAAACATACACGTTTCTCTTAGAATAGTATGCGAAAAATTAATCCATGACACATACATTTTGTTCATTCCTTCATTAATCCTAAAGGGATGTATTGGCATGAAAAACAATAGACCAAATACATTCAGAAGAACAATTTCAGTTCCTGCAGAAAATAACGAAGATTAGAACAATCAACAATAGGCGGGAGAAACTGGGGAGGAGAATTGGACATCTTGATATACCCTATTCTATTTAGACATAGTTTTGATCAGATCACATTCACACAAATGGAATATAGACAAACTAAGGAGGTCTGAAATAACTGCACGATACATGATAATACAATTTCACTATGATGAATAAGATCATATACACTAGCGCATCCCTCCCACTCGCAACGGAATGATTGTAGTCATCAAGAATATAATTAGGGATGGAGTATTATCAAGGACAAAAAGAAGTCAAGTATATTAAACTCGTTGCTTCCAAAATGGATTTCATAGGGTGTCATTCCACGTGCAACACTTGAAGGAGTATTATTGGTGGCATTGTAGTGTAAGCCAGAGAAAATTCATAACTGACACTCATTCAACGAGGACTAAGAGATGATGATAGGAAACAAGGAGAACAAATGGGGTTATTGAGATGGATATCAGTTATAAGTTCCAAGTGTAATCGGCTTCCAGTTTGTATGAGATAGACAATGAAACAAGATATGTATCATACCATACTTGCAACAATTAAGCAATCCACTCCATGCTAGAGTTTGGACAAGAACTAGTATCTATTTAGAGATGGAAGCTATATCTAATAGAGAAACACATAAATGGAGGTGACAAGCCAAGCCAAGTTAGTTGTTAAGATAACACTTCAACGGATTGAATATGGTGACTGATAACAATTCAAGATAATGACTTATATATTGAAACACTAGTTTGAAGAAGTCAATAACAAAACTATGTTATCCTTTCCCATAAGTCAAAGGTCAAATAGAAAATACATCAACACCGTTGGACATGTGGAATCGTGTGCCCTAATGATAATAGTGTATAGTCAACAAAGACCAAGATTTATTTATTTAAACTCATAATTGACCTGTATTGACAGTTGAAAATATATCGCCTTATATATATATTGGAATCAATATAGTTTGCAAGGACAAAATAAACAGCTGCCAATAAGAACCAAGGCAGAAATAGGAGTCAAGGGAGTACACAAATGTGAATAAAAACACTGTGAGCATAGTAAGGAATCTCATCTAGAGTGAGTAAAGGAATCAAATCCTTTGGAGCACGACTATAGGGGAGCATAAAGGTGTTTCGATTGAGTGAGAGGGACACAAAGTTATACCACAAGGGCATCTACATAAAGGCATAGGAAGACAAGATTTGATTGACAAAACTCCATTAGCATATATAACACCGATGACACATTTAGTGGACAAATTAATAAAGGATGGGCATTAATAGGATTCAAAGATTGATTTGGTGATTGGACAAAGGTGGAGTTTGTAGGAATCCCAAAGGATAATATTGGTATTTCTCTAGTTTGAGGCATATTGAGATAGTTTATGATGTAATGCAAAGGAGAGAGGAGTATTTTTGTTATATTCAACATTATTTCAATTTATTTTTGTGATCATTTTAGGTGAAATTTGTAAGGAAATAATATGTTGAAAATATAGAGTAAAATATATATAGAAGATTGAATACATGTATATATATTATCCTTTCCCATAAATTAAAGATCAAATAGAAAAATACATCAACACCGTTGGACATGTGGAATTGTTGTGCCCTAATGATAATAGCATATAGTCAACAGAGACCAAGATGTATTTATTTAAACTCATAATTGATCTGTATTGACAGTTGAAAATATATCTCCTTCTATATATTGGAATCAATATAGTTTGCAAGGGAAAATAAACGGCTGTCAATAAGAATCAAGGCAGAAATAGGAGTCAAGGGAGCACACAAATGTGAATAAAAACACTGCGAGCATAATAAGGAATCCAATCTAAAGTGAGTAAAGGAATAAAATCCTTAGAAGCATGACCATAGGGGAGCATAAAGGTGTTTCGATTGAGTGTGAGGGACACAAAGTTATAACACTAGGGCATCTACGTAAAGGCATAGGAAGACAAGATTCGATCTACAAAACTCCACTAGCATATATAACACTGATGACACATTTAGTGGACAAATTAATAAAGGATGGGCATTAATAGGATTCAAAGATTGATTTGGTGATCGGGCAAAGGTGGAGTTTGTAGGAATACCAAAGGATAATATTGGCATTTCTTTGGTTTGAGGCATATTGAGATAGTTTATGATTTGATGCAAAGGAGAGATAAGTATTTTTGTTATGTCCAACAATATTTCAATTTATTTTTGTGATCATTTTAGGTGAAATTAGTAAGGAAATAATATGTTGAAAATATAGAGTAAAAAATATATAGATGATTGAATGTATGTATATATGTTCAAAATATATATTTATCTATATTTTATTATAATAAGATTTATTGTTATGTAGAATTATTCTTATTTCTAATTTCAATACATATTATAAGAACTATGTGACTTAATCTTTTCCTTTGAGAATTTTAGTGTAGGAAGGAGATTGAGATTCAGAGGGAGCCTAACATTTCCATTAGAGGCAATATTGAAAGAGGGAGAGCAAATAGTGGAAACATGTATTGCAAAGAGTAAAATTCCTCATTTGAACCCTGAGATGAGATCATTTGTTTGCACAATCCCTTCCCTCTTACCAACTTGGTAATCTGGATGACAACATCATACTCCATTACCTTAGTGGTCCATTTGGCTCTCTTCTCACTAATATCTTTGCTCAAAAGAAAGTCTTTCACATTGGCATGGGGTACTAGCAAATGGATCTTGTTGTGAGACAAAAGGTGTCTAAAATTCCTTAAAGCTCTTATGACTGCAAGGGCTTTCTTTTCTACATAACTATATTTAACTTCATACTCCTTAAGTCCTTCACTAAAGAAGGCAATGGGTTGTTCTTCATTCTTTTCATTTGTTTGTGTCAAAACATTAGAAATACTTGACTCACCTCTTAAGGTGTAAAGAATGAAATCCTTTTCAAAATTTGGATTGATGAGAGTAGGGGCTGAGGCTATGGCTGTTTTAATCTCCTCAAAACTTGCTTTCCCTTCCTTGGTCCATGTAAACGCTGTATTCTTTTTAAGCATGGCTGTAAGAGGTTTCACCATGGTAGATAAATTAGGGATAACCTCCTCACAAAATTTATTCTACCGAGAAAGCTCTGCGGGCCTTTCTTATGGCTAGGAAGGGGAAGGGCAAGTATTGCCTTTGTTCTCTCTAGATCAATGGTCAAACCATTCTTAGATACAATGTGTCCTAATAATTTTCCTTGATCGGTGGCAAAGACACGCTTGGATTAAAGGATACCCCAAACTCTCTACACCTTATGAACACTTGTTTGAGATGACCAAAATGATCTGCTATATCCTTTGAATATACTGTGATATCATCAAGGTAAACCTATACAAACTTTTCAATCATCTTTTTGAAGGCCATCTCCATTGCCTTTTGAAATATGGTACTTGCATTTGTTAGCCCAAAAGGCATTTTACTATAAGCATAGATGCCCCATTTGGTGGTGAATGTAGTCTTGTATCTGTCAGACTCCTTGACCAGCACTTGATTGTAACTAGAGAATCCATCAAGAAATGAGAACCTCTTTGAACAACTAACCTTAGACAATATCTGCTCCATGGAAGGAAGGGGATGGTGATCTTTAAGGGAGGCTTGGTTAAGATCCCTAAAATCCACACAATATCTAATTTCTCCATTCTTCTTCCTAACATGGACAAGGTTTGCTACCCATGATGAGTGTTTGATAGGGAAAATTATATTAGCCTCAATCAGCTTGGATAGCTCTTTTTTCATTAATGGTTCAATCTTAGGATTCACTGGCCTTTGTTTTTGTCTTATTGGTTTGACACTTTCTACTAGATCTATGGATGTTGAAATAGGCTTGGGTCAAAACCTTTTAAATCATCATATGTCCAAGCAAATATATCATTAAATTCTTGACATAGATGAATGAAATTCTTTTGCTCAATTCATAACATACCTTCCCCATGTTTAAGGTCTTCCCATTAGCAACCACAACTGGTGTATAATCATCTTTGTTAGCAGCTAGGTTCATGCTTCTGTTTCTTGCTTGGTCAAGGTCAAAGACACTCTCTAAGGTAATGAGACCCTTAGGCAACTTGTTGGAACTGAGATTGATGATCTGATCTCCTTACTGGCCATGCAACCTAGATTGGTTTCTTTCTGAGAATTTTGCCTCATTCTGTAAGAAACTTACAATTTGTGCATCGGACTCATAAACTTGCCAATTGGTGTTGTTGTTAGGAATAGCAGGCCTTACTACCACTCTTATTTATTGCTTCTTCTTAGCTTCAAGGTTCTTTGAGATATCATAAGATGCACCTACTACTGCAAGTCTATGAGCATGTCTATTCTCTTTTCTAGCAATGCTCTGAACATTAAATGTATTGAAACCTTCAAGCAAATCCCATACTCTATGTTTGTAAGACTTGAGCAAACCATTCTTAGTGATATTCTGACTTCTTACCTGATTGACCACCAACTCACTATCTCCATATACACTTAATGCTTGGATTCCTCTTTTTTGAGCAAGTAAAAGACCTTGAATCAAGGATTCATACTCGACTGCATTATTGGTACAATTGAATTGGAGCCTAAAGGAGAAGTAGTACCTTACTTGTGTAGGAGAGATCAACATTACAACTGCCCCTGATCCATTCTTATTCCTTGATCCATCAAAATACATACTCCATATCCCACTCATATCTTCTTTGGTCTTCATAAGGTTAGGGACAAGAGCATCCTTTTTTGACACACAGTATGTACCAAGACTTGTCTCAAGGGTTTCTGACATGGTATCAAATTGATATGCATTAGCCCATTCATCTAAGAGAAAATCAGGTATCTCTGCTAGAGAAGTGGCTGGCTCATTTACTATGTCGTTCTCGTTTATCTCTAGGATAGTGCAATTCATATTGATGAGATTAGGGGTGTAGGGCTCAATATGATGGAGGGCTAGAGGTTCTGCTCTGATTGAAGCCTTGGTTCCATATCTTGTTCTAAAAAACATATATGACCAATCAGAAGATATGTAAGCACCTATTTGGGCAGTGAAGTCTCTTGAAAGACAAATGGCAAAGTGTGGCTTGACCTCAACAACCGATATATCTTGAGTTATAGTACAACCAGGGCATGCATGTAGGGCCATTTCAACATCCCTAAGGATCCCTACAATCTTGACAATACTACCTGTTGGCGCTCAAGATTGTAGCCCTGATTTTGAGCACCATTGAGAAACCAAGCCCTTTAAACACTTTTTGATGCCTACGTACCTAGCTGCACTTGAGAAGCTTATGAGGTGTTTAATGCTTCTAGCACCTTCCATTCAATATGCCTATGTGTTTCATGAAGTTAAACTGCCATTCCGAGTCATTTCGTGAAGTCCCGTTTTGAGCATTTGTCAAATCTGCATTTTCACCTAAGTGTCAAACAGTGACAGGAGGCCATGTTTGCAAGTGAATATCTTGCACCCAGTAATGTTTCATGACACACCACTTTGGGAGTGTTTCCATACCTGAGAGCCTATGTTTTAGATTTCGAGTCTGTTTGACTAAGTTTTGAATCCCTCAAAGTTGGTCATTTACTGATGTCATGCTGATGCAATTAATTCTGAATTCTGGGAACCTCTGTTTGACGAATTATAACGTTTGACCAGTTGACCCAAATGAGAAAATTCCTGTTGTGTTGCATTTAGGGGTCAGAAACTTTCTATGTTTCAAGTTTGAGCTTATGACGAATCCGTTTGATCAGTTTTCAAATGCAATTCCAAATGCAATTACTAACTTTTTATTGGTGTCAAAAGGAGCAGATTGGTCAGTACCCCTGTTCGGGACGTTATAACTTGAGATCCGTGATAGATGAGATCGAATGGATTGTACCACTGTGTTG
The DNA here is from genome assembly GCA_028749045.1 of Cupressus sempervirens. Lineage (NCBI taxonomy): Eukaryota > Viridiplantae > Streptophyta > Pinopsida > Cupressales > Cupressaceae > Cupressus > Cupressus sempervirens. Next base: position 945,702,681 of record CM053792.1, on the reverse strand, counting down.
TCCTTTGAAAATACTTTAAGTGTGCCAAGTTTCAAGTTTTGATGAATCCGTCTGCACACTTTTCCAGGTCAATTCCATTTGCAAAAAACGCTTTTCTGACATTATTCCTAGTCTGCAAATCCGAGTAGCCCACTTTGACCACTTGCCATTTGCATCCTGTTATTTGTCATGAGCCCAATCGCAGATTTATACTCTCCTCGTGACAGTGAACCAATGCCCCAGTTTTTGTCTCCCCAAGTGTTCGTTTACTTAGTTTTCAAAGCCAAATCCGAATGCAATCCATTGTTTTTTGACATGTTTTCTTGCAGGCAGTTCTGAGAGGTCAACTTTGATGGCCAATATCTTTTGACCCTGAAATCGTAATGAGACGAGATTCGACATGGTACAAGTATGCAGAATAGAGAATCAATGCCCTGGTTTTTAGAGCTTGGTCAGGTGTTTGGATCAGTTTTTAAAGCCAACCAACAGGCCTTGTTTGCAGAAAGTTGCAGTTTGCAGATAAGTGGTAAAAATGAGTTTTTAAGGATAATTCAGTGCTCGATTTTGATCCCAGTCAATATCAAATGTTCATTAGATCAATTCGGCAGTTCAGGTGTTCGAAAATGAATTTTTTTTTAGCCAGACCCACTTCGGGGTCCCACTAATCTTGTCAAAATAAAAGGGCATTGTGGAATCTTCAAAGGGACTAAAATGGGTTATAATGAATTTATTTTATTAAAATGTTGTAATGCAGAGGCATGAACAAAAGACCAAAGAGAAGGGGGCGAGTTCATTTGGACGAGTTGCAAATTTTGTCATCAGATTTTGTGATTCTCTCTGCTAGAGTATTAGGCACTATTGAGATTTTGTTGCAATCCACGAAGAGAGGACTAGTGCTTTCTGAAAAATTAGGAATTGGGAGTAAGTTGCAATGGAAACAATATGGCTTATGTAGGAGGAAGCCCTGCATCGTTAAATGGTTATAGATTAAACAAGCAGGAAATTGCTTATTCTGCTAAGGCAAATTGTCCAGGCCCAACCATTACAACTTCTTACACTTCTTCTGTTTGTTTCACAATACAAGTCATTGATAGTACTTTGCTGATTCAATGAATTTCCCTATTTATCCCAATACATGAATGCGAATGATTGTCACTCATGATTTCTTTGTTATTATGTTGATGCAAAGGGGAATCGTTCCTAGTGCTTACCCTTATTTGCTAATCAGAAGAATGTGCGGCTACGGATGGCCCCAAGGCCACTCGTTTTTGCAAAATTTCATAGAATCTTTTCAACACCTAATTAAAAAAAAATGACTCTCAAGGACTGGTTTTGAATATGATGGGCCTTCTGGGGCTATTGGTGTGAAGAGGTTGAAAAGTGTTTGGATGGTTGATAGTGTGCCTTGGATGAAGTGTTTGGTTGAGATAAATGACCCAAGGAATACGCATAGAAGAGAAGAAGCTATCTTGAGAGCCCCACGTGAAGGGCGTTTGTAAAATGAAAATGGAGAGCAACACGTGCAGCAAGGGGTTTTTCAGAGGATTGTTAGCATTATAATAGGCAAAAGCGCACTAATGACAAATGCCACTCATCAGAGACAGAATTGAAGATAGGGTAGGTTCATACAAGAGAAGAGCTACTTTGTTTTAAATGATGTATTTAGGTATTTGGAAGAACCCCAACGGCTGGAACTGAGGTCTGCGTTAGATAATGGTGTTTTGGATCAGGCTGCCGCCAAGTGTTCTCCATCTGAGGAAGTTGAACAACTAGCTCTGGCTCAAAGAATTCCAGGAACATGTAAGCAAGAAAAAGGGAATGATGCAACAGTTTGAAGGAGAGGTTTTCACAGGAAAGAGTCCATGTATGAGGACAGTTAATGCATTAAAAAATTGAAAAGCAATAGGAAAATACGCATAAAGAAGTGGCAACGCAGTCCATGATAAAGGCAGAGCCATACGTGAAGAATGGAAGAACCCACGCCAAAAGCAGAGGCAGTCATGACCAAGGAAATCTGCAATGAAAGAAGCCGTCGCATGTAACAAAAAGAGCTCCAGCGTTTTTGAATAGCAGGTGAATGCATGGAGCAGCCCACGTAGGTAGAAGAGCCCCATGTTTTGAAATAGGGGATGCCTGCATGAGAGGCAAGAAAAGACAAAACGACAGAGTGGATGCCAATGATTAGATAGAATCCGTAGGGGAGGGCACGTCAAGTGCAAAACGACTTAGCACAATGAAAGCAAAAAGGAGACTCCCACATTATAGAGAGGTCAACACCAGTTAAAGACTGCATGCAGGGAAGCTAGAATTAGCAGCAGGGGCAAGGAAGCCCATGTTTAAAAAGGAGATCCGTGCAATTAAGAGGAGACGAAATATAAAAGGAAGCCGTTGGATTGAGACTACATGTAGAGATTAACAGAGGCAGAAGTTAACAGCAGATAATGCACTTGCCTATTTGAAAGTGGTGAAAGAAATGTTTAAAAATAAAAATAAAAGCACAGAGTAATAAAAGAAAAACGTATGAAGAATGGTGGGCATCAAGAAGGCAGCCCATGTGAGGACCCAACGCCAACACATAGGATGAAGCCGCCAGTTGGGAGAATTCGCAATACATAAAGAATGATTCAACGCATAGGAAGCAGCAAAAAAGAGGAGCCAGTCGAGAAAACACAAAGAGAGTCTCGCGCTGATCCACGCATTGAAAAAGGAATGATACCTTGCAACAGGGCAGCATTTGAAAAAGTTGCGGCAACCAATGCAAACCCACGGCATGAAGAAGGTTCAAATTTTATTTGTTCCTTGCATTGCATGTAATGAGAAGCTCCACACTCGCGTAAAAGGAAGGAAGGCGTACCAAAGCAATCGCAGGGCACACTCATATATCCCACATTGCTCGTGGGACAACCTTTTTATAGTTTAAATACTATTGCACATACTATGTGTAGCGTCTAAGGACAAGAGCCTTTTGAAAAGCCGCTTGCGCGTGGAGCCCCCGTGGCCAACTTGGACATGGTTGACAATTGGCAAGTTGCCCGCCCAAGCAATATTTTAAGCCGAAATGCGAACGTGCTAATGTGGATCTGGAAATACCAGATCGCACCACGTGGAGAATCTCTTGGTTGTCGCTATGTCGCTTTGCGAAGTTGCGCACATGATAAGTATAGCGACATAGCGAATGTCTAGGTGGTAGTGATGTAGCGATGAGTAGGCACAGTGAGGTGGCGATGACGTGGATAGATGGTCGCCGGAAAAAACTCGTCGGATTCTAGTGGTCGCTATGTCGCTGTTGGAAAATAGGAGATTTTTCGGCAAGTGACATGGCGACTTGTCGAAAAATCCAGAAATCCGACAGAGTGTAGGTGGATCCCGCCCAAGGTCAGAACCAGTAAGAAGGTGACATGTGGTGCCATTCAAATGGTTTAAGGAGGAAAGGGAGATTTTAAATATAAAAATAATGCCCTGTGCATTCATTCAAACAAAGATTTGAATTTAGTTTTAAAAAGTGAATATTCTATAGTGTGAACTATAGAACTTTTTTAAAATTTTAAAATTTTTTGGTTTTTAATGCAAACCATGGAGTTGAGAGCGTAAACTTCAAAGAGGCATAACAGGTACTATTTTTATCCAAAATAGGGACTCCTATATACCATCGGAACCGAGAAGAGACGAACTTTCTGAATATGAAGTCAATTTTTGCACAGCTATTCACCGGTTCAAGTTATAAGCCGATTTGTGATTCTCGGGGCATTCTCAATAGAATGGGCAAAGTTTGTCATTGATCATTAGAATTGGTTAGAGGGCAGATATGAAGACTAGTTGAAGCCAGAATGTGGAAAAACCAACTTTGAGAAGATTGTATTGCATTTTGGAGGCCTTTTAACTAATTTTTGGCTTTGCCTTGTTTTGAGATTTGGCATCAAAAGCGGTTATTATTCTATCAAGTTTTTGAGATACTTTATGCTTTTGATAGCCAAAATGGTTAAGGATTTGATTCACCCATTGAAGAGAGAGATTAGAGAGAGTCTTTTCATTGCTAGGAGAGGGAATTTCAAGTGGACACATGTCAGATGCAGAGCAGATTCAGAATTCCTTCATCCTATATCATCTCATTCTTTCTCATTTTACAGGTTCTAGTTTTTGGGAAGAAAAAGTTCATTGCTGTGATACCATTAGGGGTTCTAGTTTTTCACTGTGAGACCATTGGTTCCAGTTTTTGACGTGTTTCCTTGATCATGACACCATTCTTTCAGCATAATTCTCTTATGTGAACAGCAGAAGTGCAGATTATAGAATAAGTTCAGATCTATTTAGGTGTTATGTGTTTTGATTTCATGCATTTGAATGTATTGTTTCAAAGAAATTAATACGAATGAGCAAGAATTTCATTAGTTTCATTTTCATTCTTGTCTCCTGTCGCAGTAATCTTCAATGTTTTATGGTTTTTGAATAAAGAGCCTAGGTCATAGTTGCAATCCCTTAAGGCTGTATGTTGTTTCATTGTTGCTTATAACTCAAGGGGTTATGTAAATGCTTCAGAGAAATCAGCAGGGTTGCAAGTTTATTGAGGGGGATATCATGTAAGAATGAGATTTAGATTGGACATGGATGTCTATTTACAAGGTGAATGGATAGATCGTATATCTGAATATATTAATAAGTATCAGGTATCTAAATGTATGTGATTGATTCATGGAATTGCCCAATGGATTAGGCACTGGTCAGCTACAGGATCATTATTTGATGCTGTTGCATATTAGGGGTTTTTGTTGAATTCAACATTATTAATCAAACGCTTTTCCCCTTTCATGTTGAAGAGCTACAATAGAATGCCCTCGCTCAGCTTGTGAATTTCATAGATTCGCATTTAGCTACTGTAGATCTGTGTCATTGCATGACTTATTAGGAGATATAAGGGTTAAATCTGCTTTGATAGATTTAGGAATATGTTTTGCACTGGTACCATATTGATTGAATTTGAGGTCCACCCGCCTAGGTTTTGCAAAGCCTGAAGTAGAAGAAGGGTCAAGCCTTGTAGTTGGCCCGGTGTCTAAAATGGCATGTTGAAGATGGGAGTTAGCTGCCCCTAGATGTACTGTATTCTCATCGGGGTAATTGGAAACCGGTAACGTTTTCAAACACCAACACTACCATCCAACTATAATACATCCCTAACAATGGGCTCATATTTCATTTCTAAAGCATCAACAACACACTTGGGCATCACTGAACTACTAGCCTCTCAGTCAATCATGCAATTGTGGACTAGTTTATTCCCTATAATTAGAGAAACGTAAAATGGAGGATGTCTAACATTTTTACTTGTTTCTATCTCCTTTGATGGTTGCACTAGGCTTGTGGCACTTTCCATACTAGGTGGCTGATCCTTTGGTTCAATGCTTTCCAATTCTTGCTGCGGCAACCTCTTTTGCATGTGTATAGTAGCAACATCGGACATGGAAATATTCACATTTGTCTTCTTCATCTACTCTACCACATTGAATGAGGCATTAGGGGCTCTAGTAGAAGCCTTGGGAATTGCATGTGTAGGGGTTTGAGTTGGAATAACCTAGGGGCCATTCATATCTCCTCTAGAATTACTCTATTTTTGTTGTTGGAGGGCATTGGCTTGATCATTCGCTGCTTGTACATGAGGTACTGCATTTGACATTGAAGCTTGATTAGGATGAGGAGGGGTAGCATCTTCAATAACTCTTCTTTTGCTCCCAGTGTTGTGACCAAAGAAGTTGTGGCTTACATTACAATGTTCCTCCACCTGATGATTCATGAAGGACCAATCACCCTGTCTTTGCATATGTGAGGCATCCTTGAGTTGGCTTTCATTATATGACTGTCCTACTTCAGGCTCCTGAGTAGTCAAAGCTAAATAGGATCTAGCCTTTTGACACATCCAATAGGCATAGGAGTAATTGTAGGAGGGACAAAAATCTTGGTCTTGAGCCATATTGTTTTGAGGGACTATAGCTCTACTTTGATTTGCATTTGAGGTGGAAGCATCACTGTTTTGCCTATGTTGATCAAAAGAATTTTTCCCATAAATATGATTTGGGGGCCTACCATTGTTCGGAGTTTGATATTGCAGTTGAGGAGCCTTATTACCTTGAGCTTGCTGTCTCTCCAAAGTCACCACTTTGTTGCTCATCTTCTGCATCACAGAGAAGCTATCTTCCAACTTCTTCTCTTGGCCTTGCAATCTTTTATCTATGTTCAACATCATAGACTGCATCATCTCTTTGATTCCATCCATTCCATTTGAACTTTGAAGATGTGGAAGCTTGAGGGGTTAAAGCAAGGGGTTGTGATGTGGAAGTTGTGGGAATAGCGGCCATTGTTGGTTGGTGATTTGGGATATCAGGGAAGAAAGGCATAGGAGGCCTTGGAGCTAGCTTTCCTCCTTGTATCAATTTTTTTTTGCCCTTATTGCTATTTCATAAGCATAAGGTAAGGTGTCTCCTCCCATGGTTTGGATTTTAGTGGCAATATCACTGTTAAAAGCTCTGAGGTAATGCAAGAAGGCATTACCAGAGGTAGGCTTCATTGAAGTTGTTATTCTGTCCCATGTCTTTTGAAATCAGTAGCTGAAATCAGTCATACATTCATGGGGTCCTCTTTTTTATAGCAGTTAACATGTGGCCTACGACCTCAACATGTCAGAAGGTTGACCAATAAAATTTGTACCATATGCCAGCTCAATCCGACTCATCACCCTATCTGTGGCCCACTCAATACGATAGACATGTGAGCGTAGTTGGAAGACGACCCACCAAACGAATGGACCCACATGCCACGTGGCGTGATGTAGCTTGGTTGCATGAAATAAAGAACGTGCAACTTTGCAAAGCGACAAAGCGACCACCCTCAATTTGTTTGCATTGGACGGTGAGGAAGTTGCACGATAAAGGATAACAGTACCATTGTGACATCCAGACGGTGCTTGACATAGGAGGAGCATATCATTGAGCTAGAGGAGGGAGCCAAACCCATCATTACCACTCCTTATCCTCACTCCAAGCATTACAAGGAAGAGATAGAGAAGATGATTAAGGAACTGCTAGATATGGGACATATCAGACCCAACTCCAGCCCTTTTGCCTCTTGGTGTTGGTTAAAAAAAAGGATGTCACTCTTAGGATGTGTATTGATTACCGCGCCCTTAATAAGAGGACCATTAAAAACAGGTATCCGATTCCCTACATTGATAAGTTACTGGATGAGCTTCATGGAGTTGTTTATTTTGTGAAGATAGATCTTCGATCAGGATACCATCAGATACGAGTTCGGGAGGAGGATGTGCATAAGACAACTTTGAGATGCCACTACAAATACTATGAGTTTTTGGTGATGTCATTTGGGCTCACTAATGCACCAGCCACTTTTCAGTCATGCATGAACCACATCTTTAAAAAGAAGCTACGAAAGAGTGTACTGGTCTTCTTTGATGACATCTCAATCTTTAGCAGGACTTGGGAGGAACATTTGCAACACCTAGATGAGATCCTTAGCCTCGTGGAAGAACACTCTTTATTTATGAAGGAGACTTAAGTGCGAATTTGGACTAATTGAGACTCTCTATCTTGGTCACGTGCTTGGTGCAGAGGGAGTTAAGGTACACCAGGAAAAGATACAAGCAGTCATTGATTGGCCACCATCGAGAGATGTATCTGAATTTCGGGGCTTCCTTGGCCTTTATTCTTATTATAGGTGATTCGCTAAAGGTTTTTCCTAGGTAGTAGCCCCCCTTACTGATTTGACACGGAAAGGGGAATTTAGATGGACAAAGGATTCAGAGGCAGTATTTGATAGACTGAAATAGGTGATGAGCACATGTCTGATTTTGACACTTCCTGATTTTCTTAGACCCTTTGTTTTGGAGTGTGATGCTTCCGAGAGCGGAATCGGGGCAATTTTGATGCAGGACCGACATCCCATAGCTTTTGAGAGAAGGAAACTTAGGGGTGGCGAACTATTATATTCTACTTATGATAAGGAGATGCTGGCCATAATGCACGCTTTAGCCAAGTTTAGACAATACTTGGTAGGAAGTAAGTTCAGAGTAAAGACTGATCATAATAACCTGTGTTACTTTTTGGAATAGGAGTTGAATGAAAGACAACAAAAATGGGTTAGCAAGGTTCAAGCATATGATTTTGACATTGAATATGTCAAGGGTAAAAATAATATAGTTAATGCACTTTCGAGGAGACCCCCAGTGATGGAGTGCTGCGCCATTTTCGAGATTTCAACAGATTGGAGGTCCCAACTGTTAGTTGAGTATTCTAAAAACACTCACGCTTGTTAGATTATGGATGATCGGGTCACCCAGGTTACAGGCAGATTAGAGATAGATTCTCATTGAAGGGGCTTAAAGACAATGTATTGCAGCATCATAGAGAGTGCCAGCTTTGTTAGTGGAACAAGTCAGAACAAGGCTTCACAATAGGTTTACTTCAGCCTCTTCCTATTCCAACTCAGAGGTTGGAGAGTATCTCCATGGATTTTATTACAGGGTTGCTGAGGGTCCAGGATAGGGATTGCATTTTTGTGGTGGTAGATTGATTAACTAAGTTCGCACACTTCTTTGCTATTGCAACGGACTGGTCAGCTTCTTAGGTGGTAGAGTTGTTCTTTTGAGAGGTTTTTTGTCTTCATGGATTACCCAGGACTATTGTGAGTGATAGAGACAAGAAGTTTCTCAACACCTTTTGGTAGGAGGTTTTTAGATTGACAAGTATGGAGTTAACACCCAGTATTAACACGCAGATGGATGGTCTGACCAAGATAGTGAATAAATGGGTGGAAGGGTACTTGAGGAACTACATTGCAGGTCAACAAAGAGCTTGGGTTAAATGGCTGTATTTGGGGGAGTATTGCTATAACTCCACATCTCATATGTCCATTTGAATGATTCCTTTCAGCGCTCTTTATGGCTACGAACACCTCTCTTTCATTGATTTGGCCTTATAGGGATAACAGGGCTCCCTTAGCCAAAGATTGGATTTTGGATCAACAGGATATTCTTAGATCTCTTAGGGATAATATTCAATAGGCGCAGAACCAATAGAAGTTATATGTTGATAGACATCATATTGAGCAGAGCTTTGAGATAGGTGGCATTGTTTATCTTCATCTCCAGCCATATAGACAGAGTTCCTTGAAGAAAAGTGGGTCAGAAAAGCTTAAGCCCAAATTTTACGGACCTTATTGCATCACCAAGAGGGTTCGTGAGGTTGCTTACAAGTTGGATTTACCTAGTGACAGTCGGATCACAACGTGTTTCATGTCTCATGCCTCAAGAAGGCAATCGGTCAGTAGATTGTACCATTAAAGGGCTTGCCTCCACTTGACGAGGAGGGTAGACTTGTTTTGGAGTCGACAAAGGTGATTGAGACCAGGGAAAGGAAGTTGCGAATTAAATCTGTCAGAGAATATCTAGTCCGTTGGAAGGATTTTCCATATGAAGACGCCACTTGGGAGGGTGAGTCTATTTTACAGCATCCAACATTGAGATTGCTTGAGGGCAAGCAATCTCGGGAAGGGAGGTCCCCTCTTTTCTACTAGTTCTTTTGGTGCCTGGTTATCTATCTCCACATCCGGATAGATTAACGACATAACCAGTAAGGATGCCTGCTAGTCACAAGGGAAGATTTGTCTTAAGTTCATCATGTAATGTATTAAAGTACTTTAATAAAGTTACTTTATGTTTTAAAAGTCATTTACTTTACAAAGTGACTTTAGTGACTAGAAGATGAAATTGGTGTTTAATCGCACATCTCTTATTCCAACACTTTTCCCTCACTTCGAGGTTATGAATATAAGACTTCATCTTGGGAAAGAGGACACAAAAAAAGTTTATGAATTAAATATTCTACTGCTCTAGTTGCTTAAATGTGACTAGTAACCCCGAGGATGAAACCCCTTGGGTTGTGTGGGGAAGTTGGATGTCACCCCAACACCTCATTTTTGGGTTAGCATACAAATTCAGGTAGATATCGGCAAGAAGGAAGTAACAACATCTCAGGAACTGGAAGTGAGTTATTTGTCAAATTATATAGTGAAACCACATTCAGCTGTATCGATTTTTCTTTCATACTATTTACACAACTGTTATAGTCGGTTGAGAGAGAGAATGGTAACGTTCAGAACAAAATCCTGTGGGTATGGATGGAATGTGTGACTTACACTGGCAGTCGTTTCGGTAATCTGAAGCAGAGCAAGAAGAGTGTCGGGTTGTAGCCACAGTTTAGCCATCAATCATGTGCTCAGCAATACATAGTATCCTCCACTTAGACCAGAGAAGATCGCTTGGAAGAGGGAGTACAGTTTGTAGGTGTAGACTAGGCGGGTGCAGAGTAATAGATGTGCAGGAATTCCTCCATTCACAGTAGCAGTCATCGGGTTGGATCACTCACGGTAGCAGTATCTCACGTCTACATCAAGGAAGAGGCCACGGGTTGTAGTCAAACAATATGGTCGACATTATTCTGGTCATAACAGCTCATGTGACTTTAATCTTCTGCGGCCAATCTCCAATTTCTCTAGTTATTGTTTTGTAAGTTTATAATAAATTGTTGTAAGTAATGGTATTGAATGAATTCCATTGCCCTTGCCATACTTCAGTTATTCTGTCGTAAGCAATATTAAATTGAATTCTTGTTCTTAGCATTGTTATCATTTTTGGACATCTACTTAAGACTATTGGCATATATTATTTGGAATCAGTTTTTTACCAATCGCCTCATAAAATAATACAGTATGTGTACACCAACTGTTTGATAAATTTCCTTCAGCACGAGTTCAAATTTTTGATTAGATTAGACAAGGAATCTTATAGAACAGGTTCTAAGATTGGATCGGCGTAGGTCTTCAAATGCTTCTAGAAATGGAAGAACAAGTGGTTTAGATTCATCAAAGACTAAAGGAAGTTAACGATTGACAAAAGAGTTACACAGATGCAAAGAGGACTCATAGGGAATTCTTAGTAGGAGAAAAGGTTCTCTTAAGAGTTAAACCTCATAAGAGCACTATCAAGTTTGGCAAGAACTCAAAACTAGCCCCCAAATATGTCAGACCATTTGAGGTTTTAGAAGTCGTAAACCTGGTAGACTACAAAATTGCTCTACCTCCAGCCGATAGTCTCTTCGAGTAGGTGTTTTAGGATTCTGCCACCCTTCCTTCCTTTGTGGTGCTTCCAAAATAGCCATGTTGTCTATAGTACTATACCTTCTATTGTGTTTTCAATCAACCTTTCTTTGATTTGACTAGTACTCCTGGGGTGGTTCACCAATCCCCTTAAGTTGCGATGTCTTTCCTCTTGTTGGTGGAGATGCAAAGTTTGCAGGGGGGTTTCCTCCTCGATTTCTTCCTTTGGCACTCGCCTGGGATATTTATTTAGAGGCAGGGGCATGAATTGTTTTAGTGTTTGGTTATCTTCCTTGGATTGTCATGCTCCTCCAGTTCTTCTGTCCTTTTGGCGAATTGCTGTAGCACTTGTTGTCTTCTTTGTTCTCTTTCCATTTCGGTTTTTTCTTTCTCCATGCGTACCAAAATTTTAGCCAAAAGTCGAGGGATTTGTCCAAGTAGATCATACACCACTGGTGGTATTGAAAGCTCATCCCGTACCATGCTCTCTAGAACCTCCCTCTCTTGGGCTTCCCTTTGCAGGTACTGCTTGACTAAAACTTCCCAGGCCACCTCTAGATTTCGTGTCACCCGAACCTCTCTTGTTATTTCCTCCTTATCTCTATCACTGTTTGTTACTTGTATACGTTGTAGAAGGGTCTTCCCATTTACTCCATCCTCTTTAGTCAATGACCTCCACGTTCGGACTTGGGTAATGACGCCAAAATGTAGAATGATTATAAATGCACAATATACAAAACAATATAGCATGAATTCAACTGTACCAACATAACATTCATTACTAGCACCAGAATACCAAAATGGCAAGGAATTGTTATTACTTTCTTGATTACCATAACAATGAGTCCATCATTCATATTCCAAAGTTCTTATATAATGGTTGGTTGATTAGGAAAACCAATGGACCCATCCTCTTGCTTTCTAACTACCCCAACCTGACAAGGCTTAACTGGTTCTAATTGCAACATTACTTTATTACGTGCTACAAGTAGTTAGATGATGACCATCAAGAGAGGGTAATACAATATTTTAATGCTTCTTTAATGATCATCTGAGTTAGTCTTTAGTTTATTAGGCAATTTCTGTTTTCATCTTTAGTTCACAATTGTTTCTTTTAGAAACATTGCCTTTGTAAATTTATTCAAGGAGTTTTCATCTCCTTTGTTTAATACAACACAACAATGTCGATTTACCATAAGATTTCAATTTTGATTTCCTCTAAGCTTTGAGTTTGATAAGGCTTAGTATTTGTAAATCTGCCAAGATTTTATCTTTTTTCCAACACTTGATCTCTGATATCCTTGGAAAATCAGAAATGTTTTCCCCCAACTCCACAAGGCTGTTTTCTAAGTCATGAAATCGCTGTCAAGGATGAAATCTCTGCCTTAAGAAGGAAGTCACTGGCCTTTTGTAGAGGTAAATCTGCTTTTGTTTGTGGTGGAAATGTATCATCTCCTAACTTCTTATATATGCAACTTGAAACTTTAAGAGGTATGCCTATATTTGGGCTGACTTGGACTTTTTTTGGCAAATGAAAGCCCTTTAAAATTAATGTTTTTTGCTTTCCCATATTGGTCAACTTTCTTGAGGTGGGAAAGGTAAGTTTTTATTACGGAGTTACTTATTCAGTCACACCCCTCATTGTTTAATCGATTTGGACCAATTCTGGGCAGTATTCGAAGGGATTCTATGATTTGATATCCCATCTAGGGGGTCAAATCTGCCCCTTAGCTAGGACTGATCCAAAGTTTACAATTGCATTTTCATTCCCTTATAAAATTCTCACTTTATAACGTACCACCTAGCTTGTTGGGCGGAATTAACCAATTCCGGGATATTCTGTATTGCATCTTGTCATGTTTCGAAGGCCTTAAAACCTCATTATTCTTCCTTTATTTGAATATGATTATCTCATTCCTCCATGCCTTCCTTTGGATTGGGAATCCTAGGAAGGCAGCAGATTTGGCTCCTCCCTTAGCACTGCAATTCGACTCTCAAAATTTTTCAATTCCATTGTTTCATCTTCAATTTGGATATAGGCTTTCTTGGTGCAAGTTATTGTTCAACATCCACTTAGCTTTTTGTCCATGAAACTCCCATTTTGGTGGCTCTAATAAAGTGCGGAAATTGAGGGTACCATAGGATTTAAAATCTTAAGAGGGAAGCGGATTTTGTCATCCCTCTAGGATTTCCATCTTACTTTTTCTCATTGATCCTTTGTCTTCAAGAGTTCACCACTTCACCCTTGAATGCTCTACTATTGTCTTAGGTCGATATCATTGTTTTACCTTGGAGTTTCACTTGAAATTGTCCCATGAATCATTGTCGCTTTTAAATTGTCCAATTAAGAAGGCAGAAATCTTGCGTCTCCTAGGATAGGGAATCCTAAGAGGGCAATGGATTCCGACATCCCTTTAGGACTTGTTCATAACACTTAAGCTTTGCTTGTTTGGCTTCATACTTATGATTCCATCCTTGTTGACCGAATCATACCTTTCCTCATCAAATTATGCTTTGAGTTGTTCTTGTTTGAGGGCCATAAATCTTGTGTTTTCTAGTATTATGAATCTCAAGAGGTGGTTGGGTTCTGACCTCCTCTTGGGATTAATTTACTCAAACGCTTATCCAAAAATCATCATTTTGCATTTTTCCTTTTCCCATAAATCCGGACTTAAAACTTGCTCTCAATTGTGCAGAATTTTGGGGATTGCTTGGATTATGGATCCTAAGACATGGTCAACTTATGTCTGAGTGCTAGGATTTTTCATTTGCAAGTTAGGTCCCAAACTCTTCAAGTCGATTTCTTTAGTTCAAATGGCGAGAAAATTTATATAGATATACCATTTAAGTATAATAAAGGAACTTATACTTGAAGTTATACTTTATAAATAATGTCAAGATGTTTGAGATAGGTTTCAACTTCATAGGAGATATAATCAAGATTCTGGATTTGGGAGTTTCCAAAGAATCCTAGACTTAGCCAAATTTGAAGGTTCAACATACCTGATGGAACTCTAAAATTTGGATAACTTTAGAGACCCCGGTACCATGGAAAAGACAGAATCTCCAGTTCTTATTTACTCCTTGTACTTAACCAATATGTTTCAAATGCTAAAAGTCATGAGCAGGACTGTGACAATTCAATGATTTGAGAAATTGTGAAGTTGGAACCAGATGTGTGATTTTGCCGTTCTCCCTGATAGCTTTAGGGTATAAGTCCTTTCATATTATGGCTTTAAAAATGGGAACATTTCTGAAGGAATTCCATCTCAAGAATAGTATTTGGTTGATTATTGTACTGCCGCTGGAATCATATGGCCTGGTCAAGATGGGAAGTTTTATTTGGCATTTTCACTCTTTTGCTCGAGGGCTATCTTTACAGGAGTTTATCATAAATGGTTGCAAGGAAATGTGTCTGGAGTAGGACATGCTGAACCTGCAGATAGAGTTCTCAAATCATAATTAGTACATAGTGGAGAGGTGAAATTAGACCAATGACATCTGAGGGATGCAAAAGCTTTCCACGAAATTCTGTTTAATGGAGTATTTAGTAAGGTTATGCATGGGAATAAAGATTCAGGAGCACTATATATCTTGAAGGAACATACTTTAAAGATTATTGAAATGAAAAATCTATGCTCCTATTCTGAAATGTACCTGCACTTTCCAATGGAATCAGATAAGAGTGATGTTAATAAAAATGTGGTAAACATCGATTGGAACTGAATAAAAAATTGTTGTGCTCCAAGAGGAGAGGTTATTAATTTGGCAAGTGGCACTTAGGAAGCTTCAGAGTTGATAGATAAAGTGGATGTGTCTGATCATAATGGAAAAGTCTACACTATTGTAGATGATCTTCATGACAATATTGCCACGAGTCCTTTCCCTGGGTATGGGGATCATATAAGAAATAACTATAATGGCTACTATGATTATTGTGATAATAAGCACAGAAAAGAAATTGAAACATTTGGATCAAAGCTCTCAGAACATCTAGCTGTAATGAATGCTTCCATTATCAGCGCAATTGGTACAATTGGATATTTTGGCAGATCTTCTCTAACTATCAGGGAACCCAGACATTGCATTACAAAAGGAAGAAAATACAGTGATCTGATCACAGAGGTTTGGATGCCCAAGTCCACACATAATTCAGGTATGATATGCCCGAGATTTGTTTCCTGCTATAGTGATCCAGAAGTTTCTGGCAATCAATGAAAATCCTCCTATTCAGAAAGAAGAAGAAATGGTCAGAATTGGGAAAACTCGTGATGAAGATTCTTTGTCTGTGCTCCTTTTTTCTGTCAAGGCTTATCATAGTTCCAGAAAATGATACATGTTGGTCCTCAGATTAACTAACAGAGGTTCAGCCGAGGCGTTAAATGTGTTTGTCATCAGTCGGACAACTATACGCGTAGAAGGACAAGCAAGCCAGTAGATACGATAATCTCAGGTTCATATATGTGCATACAAATGACGAAGATGAGTTTTGCAGACATTGTGATGATCAAATGAGAGGATAGCATGACTTCTTGCGGGATGAAAATAAAGGAGAATCCTGAGTGCAGTGTGTTTTTGTCACATTAGCGGCAACAGCCTTTCATCGCATACATCGAGGAGTCAAAGATTACCTCCCAACGAAGAGTGGTAACAGGAGTTTTTGTCATGCCTGACGGAGGAAGAGAAGCCGCTTAAGCAGAGAGGCTCCATCCGATATTCAGCGGTTTGTAATGTCATTTGTACTCATTAATATTTGTTTGTTTGCAAGTCCATGCGCTGTGTATTAAGGGCAACAACAGGTTTTCATTGAAGCGTCTCCACCATCCATCCTTTTCTTGCAATGAGATCATTAGTTTTTGAATGAAGGTTTGCGAGTATTTTCAGGCTTGAAGATTGTGATTGGAAGAAATTGCCGGCAGCTTCAGTTTGATTGCAATCGTTTAAAATGGGATGAAGGCCTCCTTGTGTAAACAGAATGTCATGGTTGTGGTCGTATGTGAGGGGCTTCAAAGTTGTGAGCAGAATGTATACACGTTTGGATAAAGGATGCCGTCTGTGTAGATAATGGTGAAAATGCTCACATAATGTCAAGCGATTCAGGACGCAATGTGAATATCAATACCAGAGGCAAGCGTTGGAGTTTATCAGCATGGATGGAAATGTCCATATTCAAATTTTGATGATTTAATTAGCAGCCGGTTGTTGTGAAGTATTAGTGTTTTAATAAAAATTTATAATAGTGGACGATTAGTTATTAGTTCTGAACAGTTGTGTTATTAAAACATGACTTTTCAAAAGGACACAACTTTTCAAAGCATGACTATTCGTAGTCTATATAAATGTGAAATGTAAATCAAGTAAGGGTCATAAAAAGAGGAGAATCATAAAAAGGAATTTGTCATTATTCAGCAGAAATAATATTAAAGTTCTTATCCTCTAAAGGAGAAACTAGAGTTACGAACTAAGTAGAGAGAATTGTAAATTTTCTGAGCATTAATTCAAGCATTGTGCGGTTTGAATTGTGTTGAATAGAGCATCAGAAAGTTGAGTGTCTTCAGCACGATTTGTCCAACAATTAAATCAGTAAGAAATTCTATTTATTTTAGAGTTGAAATATATAGAACTCGTCCTTTATGGTTTTATTGTCCATTTGTTTCTAATTTATCAATTTGATAAGTACATCAAATTGTTTTCTGTTATTCAGATTTGATCAGTACAAATAGTGCAGGATATAATTTCAATCCCATTATTTGTAGCTATTGTGTCCGTATAATGGTTAAACCATAATAGACTAGTTTGAATACGTTACAGTGTGACATTTTGTGGCATCAAATTGATTAAGTTATTAACAAATACTTTATCATTAATACTATAAAGTTGCAAGTAAAGAATATATGTTTGACTCTATCACCCAATTAGAAGTCAGCACTGATCATAAACCTGTTCATTAAATTTGAATCCAATGCTGGCGTATCTCTATCCTTTTTCTTTGAAGATTTGATTTCATATAGTAATCTGTTTTAACTTTTCTATTTCAGCATACAACTCTTATAAATAATCAAAGTTTGAAGTTATTTATCGCAATTTGAAGTCTTCCTTGATGCTTGCCGATTGAGGAGTTTATTTGATTGCAATAATCCGCTATAAATCATCTTGGAATTAAGTTTTGCCATCCAGGATTTAGGTAAACAAGCCTTGGTCCAGCGGAACCAAAAGCGCAGAGGATTGGATCAATCCTGTCAAGTTGGCCAAAAATCAGTTAGATACCCAACATCGAGCAGGCAAGGCTCGTAGGTTTCTAATCAGTGATTTTGATAACCAACAATACCTTCAACAACATTACCTCTCATTACCTTTTCCGACTTTCTAAGATCAAATTGTAAGCAGAAAAACGATTTAAAGGGTTCTAATTCATTTCCTCACAAATCCTTCAATTTTACCTCCATATCTTTGACTAGCTTAGCTCAACTCTTGCTTGCACTCCAAATAGACTTGACTTCCTAGCAAACCAAAGTTACACAAACTCATCTCTTCGACCAGGAGACTTAAAAATTGCTACAAGGAGCACCTCAAACCACCTAAAAGCATCTAAGACCACTGCTATTGCTAAAGAAAAAAATGTCATGTCCCCATATATAAGATTTAATGAAAAATAAATTAATAATAGAATAAATAATAATAAATTATAATGTAATTTATTATTATATTAATAAAGATAATAAAGAAATTAGTAACATATAATATAATATTTTAGAATCAATCATCTATTATTAATATATTAATATGATGAATATAATAAAAATAAAATATTATAATCTATTACAAATTAATAATTTTAATGAATGTATAAATGGAGCAAATAGGACCAAACTAGAGATCTAAATTAATACAATAGATATGATGAGATGTATCCTTTACAAACAAAACTCTTCATCTCCACGCAAGGTATATGGAGTATAATTGTAATCCTCCAAAGGGGGGAATGGGAGTTTCTTTCTATAATCGGCAGACTAATGGAAGGATCAGCAACCGCCTAAGATCCAACTCATGGCTTTATCAAAGGCGTTCAAATATACGGAATATGGAGGGAAAGATTAATAGAATAAGAAGAAATACCTGTCATGGAATCAATAAATCACAAGAATCATTGAATATGGTTATCGATAGAAAAGCGTGATGGAGCCTAAAAATTGTGTCTCCATTTGTGAAACAATGTTGAGGTTTTTGGTCATTGATTTATAGTGCTAGAGGATTGAAGTAGACCTATGCAAGCAACTACATAGGGGAGATATTTTAAAACTATTTCATCATTATGCCAGATTCAATGAGGGACGAATAAGTGGTGTATTCAGTTTATGAAGGATGCTCCTACTACATATGTAGCTATTTGGATGCTGTTATTACTTAGAATATTGTTGATGCAAGTTTTGTATCACTTACATAACATACTAGGATTTGAATATTCAATATGGGATATCAAACGTGCAACTCCTCTCTTGAAAAGTTATTACTCATGAAGACATAAGCAATAGCTCCAATGTTCCTTACACCGTTCGATACTCACTCAGTTTTATTGATGTGATTCGTTGGTAATCACGTAGGCGGCCTTACGCTATTCATTCAAGGATGACTTGGACTTTGGTGGAATGAAGGTGATGGTGACTCGGTTTGTGAAATGTGCGGAGGCAGATAATGTTGATGATGGTGGTGATGGAGGATGTGTCTGCCAGTGATGATGTTGATGGGAAAGCGATGGTTGTGGAAGGTGAATGGATGAGCTCTATCACTTAACTTACTTCTCTAAGCTTCGACTACCCAACTACTCACTATTCTACTCCTACCTATGAATGGAAGGTTAGCAAATGGACGGGGATCGAACCTAATGAGAGTTGACCAGCGGCCTCACTTCCATAGGTGCAATTTTTCAAAAGAATAATAGACTAGTTTACCACACCAGGCTTCCCAACCAGCCGCTAGGATGCTAGTGGTCTAGTATTGATCCCTATCAAACATTTACCAATGCTACCACACAACTATCCACCTACTTTACCTTCATTTGAACAACTTAAACAACTTGAAATGAAATATAACTAAGTGGAAGTAGAAAACATGCAATAACACCCAATGTTCTTGATCAACATGCCGATCTCAACAATGAAAAAGAGAGCATTTTGGTATTATCTTCGCAACAATTTCTCCGACACTTTACAAATGAGAGCAAATGGCCTTTTATAGGGGCCAAAAAAACAACGGACGGTGGAGATCAAAACAAGATCAACGATCCAGATTGGATCCTCAAAACCCTAATTAGGGTTGCCACCCCATCGGCCAATGAGAAGCTGCCACCTCATCAATGGACCAATGAAAAAAGTGCAAAAAGTGGCAACCAATGAGAAGGCACCGAAATGGTGGCCAATCAGAAATAGACACTTGTCCTATTCTAGAAGAAAGGGAAATTGCCACTTGGGCTTACATCAAATGATCTTCTAATATAAATCTTCCCTTTTCTTTCATTTTCTTAGCTAAGGCAATGAACTTAGCTAGCCTTTCATTAACTTCTCCCATAGGAGGACAGGGTGTGTGCTTTGCCTTGAGTTCCACTGACCTTGCCATGCCACTTGCTGCTTGTAGTATCCTTTCGTGATCCTTCTCATATTCTTTCTCAAATCCAATAAAAACATTGAGAGAGAAAAGGGTGCCCAAATGCTTTTTCTTGATAGCAACCTTTCCCAACTCATCCAACTTCGATCCAAAATCTGTCTCGTTGACATCTTCTTTGCTAAGGGGGATTGTCCTTCCTTCAGTCTGTCCCTCATCCGTATCATGTCCACTGTACAGATATTGGTGTCAGTTATTCACTTCATTTTCGAGAAGAAGGAAGTTTTGGGCGTCATACCCTCGTTGTCTTTCTTAGTGTTCGCCCGCTTGGGATTCTTACTTGCACTATCATCCTCCATGCTCGTCGCCCTATTACGGGATGGTAGAGTGGTGGACCAAAAGGCAAGAAGAACCAAGCGGAGCAATCCTTAGACTAGAACGAAAGATGGATGTCAGCTTAAGCACTCCTTGCAACTCTAGATGATGAAAATTCATCTTAACCAATAAAATTACAGCGACTTTTCAGAACCTAGGATATGACTTTCAAGAAGTTCAAATCCCTTTGCAAATTAGAAATTTATCATGCAATTCACCTCCAAATAAAATTTCCCAACCAAGGGCAAAAATCACAGCCACTTGCAAAAATCAGAATTTTATCTCCCACAAATTTTGGCTCCCACAAATTTCGGCTCCCACAAAATTCGGCCTCCACAAATTTTGGCTCTCACAAATTTCGGCCTCCACAAAATTCGCCAAGCAAGAAAAGTGCAGATCTACTCTTGCAAAATCACCAACGCCTTGAGAAGGAGAAGTGAGAAGTGAGGAAGAAATGGGAGAGAGGCCTCCTCTTATACCCAACTTTCTTCTTGGACCCTGGGAGAAAGAAAAACAAATAATTAATGCAAAATTATGGCCCACAATTAAATACTTAACCAAAATTAATTTTGCCATGATGAAAATTAACTTTTAAAATTGCTAATTAGTTCTAAATTGCAAAAAGAAATTAAATGGTGCGTTGGAGATGTTAAATATTTCCATTTAATGAGGATTTAGTAATTAATACGTCATTGAAATAGGATTTTGGCTAACCAAAAGCCATTTTTCAATATTAAATTACCAATTTTATTAAAGGCAAAAAGTTTTCAAGACAATTTTAATCTGTTAAAATCAATTTTTTGCAATTTCTTACCCAAATTGATTTTGCTATGCCAATAAATTTATTTATTTTGACAAAAATAAGATAAAATTTCTTCTAAAGCCAAAAATTGATTTTTGCAATTTTATTTCACCATCACAAAAATTAATCTTTTTCACCAAAAATAATCAAGATTTTCCAGAAGACCAAATTTAACAAAATTTTCATTTTTGAAAATTATCCAAATTTACACAATTATATCCAAATTTTCAAAAGAAAAATGTCTAAGTACAAAATTTACAATTTTATCCTACCAAGTGTTGCTCTTTAAAATTTGTTCGGCTCAAGGATGAAATTGGTGGCTCTAGAAAATCAAGTTGAAACCAGGTGAAAATAAATCTAACTTTCTCCCCACTGGCCCTGAAGGTGTCCAAGGCTCAAAATTTTCAAAACTCAAAATTGTTGGAGAATCCAAAAATTTGCCAAGGCGATTAGAAAAAAGGGGGTCCCCAAAAATTTTGGGCGATGGTGTGAAAACTTCACAACAAATATGTGTTGAACCTTGAAGATAGGACAATTTTTAAACTTGGATAAGCCTTAGTAAAGCATGTGAGGTCTGGGAGTGACTAATGTATTACTATTTTCTTGTATATTTATGAGAAAGACATCAGACTATTTGTGCTCCTTGGCATTCATTGGGCATCAAATCATGCATTATTTTCATTTGTTGTATGAAGCCGTGCATGAGATGAAGCATTTAAAGTATATGGAACAAATGGGAGATCCTTATTATTTGATTAGATAGCATTTGAAGTAATCTGCACATAACAAATATATTTTTGGAATTGAAAGGTGTTATACTTCTTTCACTTTGGGATTCTCCAAGTGATAATTGCAGGGATTTTCTTCATGACCACAACGAGAGTCACCAAGCACACAATATGTTGGGGTATGGAGAGTAAATACACACCTTATCAGATGGTACGGCTATATACAAAAGTACAAAGAGATATTACAGATTCTAATATCTGGAATAAATATCAAGATAAGAGAGAATGTATAATTTTCGGATGTGGGAGTATTGTATTCCAAGAAACTCTTAGGCGCCCATCACTGAACCGTAGGAGTATTTTTTTTAAAATTTCAATCATTGTCTAATAGTTTATTTTGCGTTTGCTACATGTTGAAGCGTTACTGTGGAAGCAAGGATTGGTCACACACATGAAAATTTGTAGAAGAAAGATCCTTACTAGGAGTATGCCATCATGAGCAATCTAATGGATATTCCCCCACGATCATGGCAATCATATACAAATGTGTCAAACATTTAGAGGATTGTATCAAAGATCAAGTTGCAGTGGAATGTTTAGATAAGCCCGATAGAGATATGAACACACATAATATTATTGATCTTTGAATAACATCAAAATGCTATGGAAAGCATCAGGAGGCAACCATGAAAATATATATAAAGACAATAAGAATTGACAAGACACCATACAAGAACCGACGAGCACAACCAGACGGCTTTAGTCTTATGCAGTATATTTTGCCGTGGAAGAAAGCTCCAAACTTAAAAAAAGAAGAAGAAGGCACGGTTAGTAGGAGAGTCTCCACCGATAAATGCATGTGATGATATATGTTGAGTGAATTCTTCAATGGGGAAATTATATACAATGAATAAAAGGTATGTTTTATGTGCCACATCTCAACTATGGTGATTGCTACCCCTGATGGAACTCACAAACCTTCACATCTTGGTTATTAGCGGCAAACAAGGAGGAGTTTAATGACGAACGAAAGTGTGAACGGACAAATCAAAAGACTTGATAAAATAGTGTGAATCGCAAATGTGTGATGATGGATCCTCATCAATAATGAGGTAAGGGATATGCGAGGGACCCTATGCGGATATGGAGCATGAGTGTTTCGGTTTCTTCTAATAATTATCAAATTCGAATTTGGCCATCATATAATGAGCGCAAAACAAAAAATTGATCATCATTAAATTAATATTACATTAAAATTATATGATCGGTTATTTGTTACCAAGGGGTGTGATGATTGAAAATATCTCTTCATCAGTTATAAATATGAAATGTAAAACAGAGACAATTTCATATTCATATTAAAGCTCTATGATGTATTTTATTCTTCCAATTGTAAATTAATGAAGTTTTGAACTAAGCCTGTGGATGGTGGATTATCAAATGAATTCTTGTGCCATTTTGGAGTCGAACTGTATTGGATGGATCATCCGTAAAGAGTGTCTCCGGTACAATATTATTTCTAGATCAGTAAGAAATATCTATTTAATTTATTTGCATTAGAGTTTTAAATTATTATTAAGTTGTGTCCTTTATAAATGTTTTTTATTTATTTTCTATAAATATTTTAATATTCGGATAAGTGGACTGGGTCATTGTTGCATTTTAAATTTGATAAACATAAATATTGTGAAATATTTAATTGTTTCCATATTTATGTCTAGCTTGTCTCCGCAGTAGTTAAAGTGCATCCTAGACTAGTTTAAAATTGCATTTATATAATTGATTTGTCGCATCTGAATAGTTAAAATTGTTTATAGTTTAAATATATTAGACGTTATAAAGTTGTACGTGTCAACTTATAATGTTGACTCTGATTGCCCATTTAATTAAGCACTAGTCTTTTATTCTTGATTCATAGTCCATATGTTGGCAACTGTTTCATTTCTTTTCTTTGAAGAATTAATATATTCATTTGTTGCAGTCATTTGTAATAATCATTTAAATTTTTTTTTTTTCATATATTCATTCATTATTTTCAATTCATGATTTGCTAGTTCTAAAGTTTTTCTATAATTCTTGCCATTTTGAAAAGCTTTTGTTGCATTCGCATTCTAATTTATTTGCTTTAAGCATTTTGGATTTAAGGTTGTTGTCTAGGATCAGGTACACCCACCTCAGTTTTGCAGAGTCGGAAGCGCAAGGGATTTGGATCACATTGATCAATACCGTCAAGTTGGCCTTAACCGGTTGGATATCCCAGCATCGAGCAGGCAAGGCTTGTAGGATTCCAATCTGCGGTTTTAAGAACCAACAGAGCGAACCACGAGAAAAGGAAAAAAATCTAAAGATATCAGGCAGCAAACTATATAGGAGAAGATCATTCTTGAGATGGCAAGCCATGATAAGGCATCAGATACGCAAGATCAGAATTTGAAAAATGACTGAATAAACAACTTGGATAGAGAATGTGATAAGGAACTAGAGAGATAAAAGTATTGGCCCAATAATAAGCATAGTTATTGAGTTAATAACATACAGAGGCAAGAGACATAACAACAAACACAAACGATTACTTACAAAGCAGACAGAGACATGCAGAGATACATGTATAACCATCAAAAGTCTACACGGACAACCAGAACACAAGCGATGATCATGGTCGGGTGCTTGGAAATAAAATAATATGAGTCCAAAGGGAAGCACATGCACTGTTAGCTCAGATTTAAACAACAAATGAATATTTTTATACATACAAACAATATTCAGAGTGCATAATTTTGGATAAGCTAAGGAAAATAAGGAAGTAATAGTTTATCTTCTTATGACATTGAACGGATTTTCAGATGATAGCAACACCAAGGAATATCTCCATGCAAATATCATGACCATCGCTAGACATCAGGAGATTCAAATATCTATAAGGAATAGATTTCATCAGTCCAGGAGAAAATGGAGAATTAATATTGGTAATAGAGGATTACCCATCAGCACATGTAGTACATGCATTGCTGGAAATAACACAGTATGCAGTGGAGTACAGATCACCAAGACTGTTGAGGAAAATAATACATAAGGAGGTACAATCAGTGCTGACTAGAATCTAATAACAAATTAAATCTCATACATTATACAGTGCTAATCTATATATATCAACCAGTAACATATATAGAAAAGAGATGCAAATGGATCAAAGGTTTGTATATAAATAAACTTGTATTGATTATAAAGAGAGAACCAGTGAACAAATATAGTTCAAATAAGACAAGAAGGGATCGAGGTTGGAATAAATATTATGAGTATATAATGGATATTATATATTACAATAAATATATCTATGACCTCTAAATAAATATATATAAATTTGGAGAAGATTGAGGACTTGATGTAAGTATGGATTATAAAACAGTGGTTACTCCTTAGTTTAATATGTATAAGGGTGAATGGAACATTCAGAATTAGCACTCCCTTAGTCAAGAATACTACAAGAGTCTTTGTCTAAAGTATCTGAATTATAAAATATAAATTGTAGTGAATAACAAGTACGGACGGATAGGGGACATTTCAAAAAACTAGGGGTTCCCCATTTGCAATGGCGCGAACATGTGTAAGTGTCAGTAACAGGTTCCCTAGTTGCTTCTTGCATTGGACATTATCTCATACAAGTATCACCATTTGGGGCTATAGTGTCCACCCCATTGGTAAAATAGGGCAGTAATCTATCAGATGGAATTGGAAAGTACATGAAGAGCCTATTTTATAAAACTGATCTAATTTGAGATTCCACTGTACATATGCTGAGAATTAGGGTATAAACACTGAAATTAACTGCCTATATTATTTGGACAAGGGAAAAGAAACTTGATATTTAAATTGATAGGTCTAATTTCTTATTAATATTTAGGCATGTAAAAGAAAGCAAAAGCCTATTGTGGAAAGTAATTAGAGATATAAAGCCGGTTTTCAAGATTCTGCTTAAAGTGAGTGCCTTGATAAGATCAAATAAGGAAAACTGCGCACTGAAGTCTAGTTACTCAAAAGAAAAATTAATAAAGGTTTGAAATGAATCCAAGGTGCTAATAATAGAGAACTCAGATTATGACAGAAGATTTCAGAATCATAATCGGAGCCTAAAACCAATGAAAAATAAACAGTGAAGCACAAACAAAAGGCAAGTTTTGGTTAGCTTTAATTTCTCTCTTTCTGTTTCTGTCTTTTATTCTGATTGTATAGTTAAAATTATGTTCAGTGTAAAAGAGTTGTGAAGTTCTAAAATGGCAATTTGGTTATATTCCTGTTTATATATATCAAACTTATTTGAAGTTACTGTTTTTGATGGATCTGATTCTAATATACTGAAGCAGTGAAGAGTGGAGATTCTTTTTTTCTTTCTTTCTGTGATTAGAATCTAGTTGTTTCAAGTCAAGTAATCCACGTGTTTTGAGTGGCTTTTTTAGAAGTCTCTCTCTCTATTACTACTTATTGATGTTTGACTTGTGGTTTCTCTTAAAGATTGAGTTAATAAAAATAAATAGTCTTTCTATTTGAGTGGTTAAGTTGATGAAAATAAAATATAAATATTTTCTTTATAGTGGGCAAATCCCTAGCCTCAACTACTAATATTACATTGAGAATGATCCTAGCCGTTTATTTCCTCAATTAGTGCACATCACCTAATACAGGCTTCAGTCATCAGTATTAACTGGGTGCTTTGCCTTGCCTTGCAGCACTTTCCTGGAAGTTAGAAGATTTAACACCACCTACAGAGACAGAAATCTTTAGTTTCCAATCAAAAGATGATCTAAGAAGATGGAAACTGTATGCTGATTCTGAATATGGTGGTAAGTGTTTTCCCTATGATTAAATGCCACCTTTACTGAAAAAATTTCAAATGCTGCATTATTTTTGGGCTATGATTGAACTTTGCATAGGTCTGTTTCAATAGAATTGTTGAAATTGCAAAGCAGCTTATAAGTTGATCAGAAGCCTAGATGGTTTGGCTAAGGCCCCATTAAACATTGAGAGTGTTTAGATCCTGTAAAAGGTGTATGCCATGCTTTTAAAATTATGTGAATGGTAGAGCTGATGATTGATTAAGAATATAACTGTTTATTGGTCCTATTTTACAAGTTCATGTTTGATAAATACCCTTAACCAGATTTATGTATTTCAAATCTTGCTTGATGAATTGTAAGGATCACTTAATGTGGTTATTGAGATGCAGGATTACAGGCCCCGTGGTTTGATTTGGAAAGTTCAATTTAATCAATATTGGCTTTGGTTTGGCTGTTAGGGTAATGCTATTGAAGTTAACTTGGAATCCAGCAAATGTGGGGAAATCGCTGTTTCAATGTAGTATGCTTAACACTTACTGTTCATTGCGTCCAGGATGAATCTGCTTTGGTCTATGATTTGGAGTTGATTGAGACATGTTTTGCTGGTTGTGCTTATAATTCACACGGAAACAAAATGGTTAAAGCTTGAAATATTTTATCAACAACTATACCATGATTATAATGATCCCTAATGTGGTTAGCTTTTGGTATCTTACATACAATTGGCTTTGTTATTGAAAGTGTGATTGCTGTTTTCCATAATACAGTTTGCTTCGTTATGGTCAACTGTAGTAGTACACTCAACAGTCTTAACATGGAATGCTTGTATAAAGGTTGGTTTTCATTTGTGTATTTTTGAAAGTTTCCTCTTTCAAATCCAAGACCACCAGGGCATTGAATACATAGGAGTAAAAATAATCTGCAGCTTACAACAGTGAATTAAATCCTCAAGAAAAGTTCTCGACATTCAAGCAAGGGGATGACGAGTAGACTGTTACCTTCATTTGTGTATTTTAAAGTGTTTCCTCTCTCAAATCCAAGATCACCAGGGCATTGAATACATAGGACTAAACATGCTCTGCAGCTTACAGCAGTGAATTAAATCCTCAAGTAAAGTTCTTGACATTCAAGCAAGGGGATGGCGAGTAGACTGTTACCTTGGGCTCTTAAGGGGATTGAGATTGATGATTAGGGCTACTGAAGAAAAAGTTAAGAATGAACTTGGATTTATGGACCACTTGTAGCTATCAAAATATATCCCTTTGATCCACATGGGCCATTCAATAGGTACACAATTGTTTCCAATGGTTGCCAAATAGGTGAATGGAAGATTTTGTTGAGCATGATCTTGCTAATGGCATGCTAATTTTATGTAGTTAGATATAAGGTCATTTTTGTAGTAAGGAATAGCTAACGCAGGGCATGTGTGTTGAGACGGAGACCTTTTTATTTTCTATTTTCTATTGCCCCATTTATTATGAGATCTGAGGGAGGTTCCAGTGCTTGTTCAAGTGGTGTAAGAACTTATCCTCTTTCTTCAGTGACACTGACCAGCAGTGCCTTTGCCCTCCACATCCAGGAGGCCACATGGTTGCGCGATAACATCCTCAAGCTTGTTGTCCTCAATTTTGACATAAAAAAATTGAGGCAACCCTATGGAATTTTCTCATGGATTCATAGGCGCATCCTCTTTGTTTTAATGCATTGGTGAGGCATCATGAAAGCGACTCATTATCTCCTAATTGTTCTTTGTGCAGTCTTGTCTATGTGATCTTTTGAAGGTTTTCCATCAAGATTATCCCCAATTGTTTGTTGGTAAGAGTTTTTCTTCTCACACTGCAAACACTTGATTTTTGGCAAGCTTTTTCATCTTTTCTTTCTGTTGTAAATAGTCTTTGGTCTTTTTTTGCCTTACGATAAGAGCCCTTGGAATTCTGCACGTTTCAAGCTAACTTAGGTCAAAATCGGAGTTGTCTAGCTCAAGTTATAAGGGAAAAAGTAGAGTTTTTCAGGACAACTGCATATCTTTATTAGAAAACTTTATAAAAATGGGCTTTCTATTAGCAATTGCAAGATATAAAATTATATTTGATATCTAAAGTGGATTTTGTGGTCCATTTTAAAATTTCAACTCATTCTGAGTTGATTTGACCATGGTTTTTTTATGTTTTATGAAAATAGTCTATTTCAAGACTATTTTTCATGTTACTTTATTAAAAACTATAGTTGGATATTAAATTTAATTGCATAAGAAACTTAAATGCACTTAAGTGGGGTTTTTATTACATATTGCATATATCCACATGCAAATGACTATTTAAAAACTCACTTCCAATAAATTATTTAATTAATGTAAATGGGAAAATCTAACTCATTTACATATGTTGTTGCATCTATAAGTTTATTATATTTATATTAATGTATTTAAATGGGGTTTTTCTAACCCATTGCATATACATCTTTTAAAATTACCACTTAACGAACTTTTAAAGTTAAAATACATGTTTTAATAACATGTTAATGCACTAGGTGAGGATTTCGGACCCAATTGCATGTGTATGTAATATTTAAAGACCCATTTCACTTAGCCTAAGTCAAAGTGGCATTTTTTGGCCCAACTACATGTATTTTAAAACGTGCTTTCATGTTGACCCCACAAAGGCAAAGTGGCAATTTTTTGCCCAATTGCATGTCTTTCAAAAACATGTAAATGGTCTCCAAAAGTGCGTTTTGCACTAAGTTATTCACTAAAAGCTCATGGTGGCAATTTTCCAAGCAATTGCATGAGTTTTAAAATGTGTATTTGCTTTCCAAAAGTGTGTTTAAGTGACTTGTAAAATCTTATAATGCAAAATGGTGATTTTGAAGCACATTGCATGCATTATAATATATGCATTTGCATTAAGAAATCTTGTTTTTAACTTACAACCTGCATTGGAGGGTTTTTGGGCACATATTTCACATGCAAATGCAACCAAAAAGTGCGTTTCTACTTCACAATATGAGAATTTTTGATCAAACACCTAGTACTGGTATTTTTAGCCCAAAAACACATGTTTTTGGCTCTCAAAACTTCACTTTTTTGGGTGTTTTTGTCCAAAAAATGATTTCCAGCCTTCGATTGCTCGTATCTTGAGCATTTCTTGGTCTTTTTTGATGATCTAAGGGTTGTTTTTGCCTAAAATCACCCAAAGAACACATTGGGCTACTCAAAAAAGGAGTTTGTTGAGTGTTTTCTTCATTTCTCAACCCATCTAGGGCACTTTTTTACTCAAAAATGCCTTAGTTTTGAACAATTTGCACCATTAAAACAACAAGTGTTTGGATCAAGGTAAGTTTGAAAGCATTTCCCATCCTTCTTAGCTTGCATTCAAGTCTTTTAGTTTTTAGTCACTTGATGTGCTTTGGATACCATTTTCCAAATTCTTTGTATGTTACACATTGCTTGGTCAAAATGGTTGCTAAAATGGTGCAATTTTTCCCTCTAACTTCCTACACTTGGTAGGCTATGAATTTTGACTCATCTCTTACGTGGATTGAGTCAAGATTCAAAGTCTATTTAACAATTCATCTTGCAATCTTTCTAAATCCAAGAAATCTCTTTGATTGCATTTTCAAACTTTTCACAAGTGCTTAAAAAAGACTTCATCTCTTGCCTCTTGAGAAAAACGTATGATTCCTTGTTATTTTTCTTAAGGTTTTGTTATATATATTTGTGGTGTTGCGTATGCAAGTCTCATCATTTCCATTTTTAGATTTGCATGATTTTGTATATATGTTGTCTCTTTTTCTTTTGTCTTTTTCCCATTTACTTTCATATGCAAGGTCCCATTTACTTGCATATGCAGTCGGGTATAAAATCCCGTTCTAATATGGAAGCCAGTCCTTCTTTTTCCCTCATGTGAATGCAAGTATAAATCCCACCAATATGCATTCCATGAACCTCCATATGGCTGGCCTATGGATGAAGAAGAATTTATCACATGGTTGCTTGAAACATAGTATGACTTACACCTATTAGAAGCATGCTATGTTTCCATTTCATTACACTTCACTCCTCATTTGCACATCTTGAAGCTTGCTGTCTGCATATGCAATTCACTCCAAAAAATCCGTTTTTGGTTTCTACTCATTTTTGAGCCTTTATGAGCTTAATCTATTTGCTCATTTTCTGTCTGCAATCATCACAAACACTTTCCCTATTCATACTTTGCCCAAATCCATGTTTTTACACATCAAAAGTGAGAAATGGACCCATCTATGCTTGAAGGAGCATACATTGGCTTTATTCGAAAACTCAATAACGACAACAGGCATAACCCCAAACATGCAAAGAAGAAAGAGGAACACGAAGCAAGAGTGGTCACATGATGGAGCCTACAAGAAGGTGAAAGAATGATTACAAGCATAGAGTGTTTTCAAGCTAAAAAATGTCAATGGACACTCAACGAAACAATCAAGTATGCATATTCATTTTCCAATTCGAGATGCTTCTACCAAACATGAGCACAACAATTGTAGAATATTGGACATCTTTTAGCAATGTGAAGACCAATAAAGCTTGATGTAATAGAATTTGTCTTGTAAGACATTTAGAATATTATCTGTAATTGATAAATTACATGTGATGGAAACATAGGATCTAATTGCATGTGATAGTATCATGTGCAAATTTGTAACATGTAATCAAGTTGCAATTGCATTAGGCATGCAACTTTGAATAAAGTCAAAGTATTTAGTTAGAGATAAGTCAAGGCGGTTGAGGTTCCACTTTTTCTACGCCTTTCTCTCTCCTATTTTCCTATATAAAGGAGGGAGCTCATTGTAAATAATCATTTTTTGGGCAAGGCAAGAAAATTTTGCCAATTTGTATTGTGCACTCTAAGGCTTTGTTCTTGGATCTAAATCAGATTTCTTTCAATAAAAGAGCCAACTTGTTTTCAAACTTCATGTTGATTCTAGTGATTATGCGATGACATTTTCTGAATATTGATTGTGAGTTTTGGAGCTTTGATGAAGAGAGATTTGAATTGAATCGTGCAAACTTTGAGTTGCCTATTGCATTTAGAGCCAATTTGAACTTTTGAAGACTTTGTGTTGCAAGAGGACAAATTGTAATAGATAGTAGTTGCTGTAAACACTTCGAGTTGAAGACTTTGGGCTTCAATTGTAAGTGTTGTTATTGAATTTGAGGTATCCAGTAAGAGACTTTGTGCCTTATTGGTTATTCTGCTTGAATTTTTATTGAAGACAAGTGCAGGAGACTTTGGGTTCCTGTTTTTGTTTCATAAAATATAAAAAGTAAAATACTGCCTCTAGTGCTGATCTTATGTCAATTCTAGGGTCACTGGTATTATCATAGCAATAAGGCACTTTTGTTAAGTTGGAAAGTTATAGTTGTATGAAAATCATTCGTGAAAAAACAGGAATTGATCAAGAGAACCATCCTTTTCGTAATTTGAGTTAAGTTTGTATTGAAGCCATGTACGGTAAGAAGGGAGCCTCCCCTATTGCTGAGAGAAGAGAGAAATCTTATGAAATGTTGCCTAAAGTCACAATTTTGTAAGTCGTAGTTAGTGACGTACAAAATTTTTAGCCAACCGAGCTTCAGTTCCTGCCGAGATAGATTTCAAACGAGCTCATCACCTCCTTCACCCTTGGGTCTTTCACCTGGGGAACGAAGAGGTTGCTTGGTGAAATGTCCCTTTACTGGTTTTGTATGATATTTCCAACCTCTAATCAGATCTTTAAAACCAAACAACCAATATTACAAAGATCCACCAATTTCTCAAATAAACCCAAATCGGGTATGTCCGAAATAGTGCCAAAAAACTTCACAACTTCACAAATTATTAATAAATCTGAAAATGGACATTTTTACAGAAATTTCAGCAGCATAACGGCCTACAAAATGACATTTCCAGATCTGTATAGCCTTTATACAACAGCTCACAAATGTAGGACAAAAACTATGCTCATCGAGCTCCCGAAATTAACACAAAAATGCCCGAAAACACCACAAAAACACTAATAATCTATCTCAGAAGTTTAATCATGTCCCAATACATATATTCAGCTCTATTTTAACATCTTAAAGTCTGAAATACAGCAGCAACCCAAACTGATATGAAATACTCAACTGAAAACACCAAACTCATACCAAAAAACACACCCGAAAACCCACAAATCTGCACTGTTCAACACAAAGGCAAACTCTGTATGAGCATGCACATGGAATGGCTTCAAACTCCCATCCTTAGCCTTCTTGGAAACCTGCAAACTCCCGTTCTTGGGTCTCCCTGGAAACCTGCAAACTCCCGTTCTTGAGTCTCCTTCTCCACAGATTTGGCAGCCTCTGAAGAATAACAAGAAAATGAGCAAAAATCAAGTTCTGGAATGAGCCCAAAATGCCTCCAAACCCCTTAAAAGAGGGCATAACCCTAACTCACGTCCAAGAAGAGTTAATGAAACATATTTTAATAATAATTTTCATTTATTAGTCCATTAGCTTCCAAAGATCATCCCCTTTTTCCGAAACTTCACCTTTTTGGGCCTGCCTGCCTTAGAAAGAGATTATTATTTTTAATTATTTGAAAAGGGGACATGACAAGTCCTCCCCTCCCAAATATTGCTTGTCCTCAAGCAATGACTGAACAATAAACCAATCAATCCACTTGGATCCCAAATGTAGTCATGAACTATACTACTGCCAATTAACACAGGCTCCTGCAATATCCTCTGCAATATGAGCAAGAGGAATCCATAATCAAACTGATAATTACAGCTCAACCCAACTCCAAGATCACCACTGCCACAGTCAGAAACCCATGAGACACAAACTCTTAGAACATCAAAACCCAAGTAAAGTGGACAAATCAAACTACCAACACAGTAAATACCATCAACACATCCCACTGGCCTATACGGAATGTACAATCCAACTCTGCAACAATGGTGAACGCTCTTGAATGAAATTGTACCAAGTATGGAGAATCCACGCACTGTACAACTCCTGCAGTCAACACAACTCTGCAAATCACCGGCCACTATCTCATAACCATAACTCCCATGCACTGCTGATGGTGAAAAGACATTACAAGATAAAGAGTAAGAAATGGAACCCAAACCAAATTTGCCATGAACAAGTGATATAGCCCACTGTGACTGACTACCAGCTAAGCTAGGAGATGTCATAGCCAAAGGAGTAGAATCAGTAACAACAACTGCTGAAGCATCACTCCCAAACTCCTGCTCTAAGTCATGTATTATCAAGCTGTCAACTGCAGAACCTATCACCATGTCATGCCCATCACAACTCTCATCCCGAGACGTCAAACTGTCCCATAACTGATGACAAGCACTAGGAACCAAAGTACATCTTTGTATCATCATCTCATCAACATGGTCATCAAAGGTAAATTGATGAGCGTACCTCACAGTGTAATGCCGATAGAATTCGCCAATCTCAGTCAGTGGCTCAGACTGTAATCTAGTTGAAACTAACTGCAATTGATCATTAACCATGTTGGAACTGACTACTACCTCCGAAGATATCACCAAGGGAGTAGTATTACTAGCAGGAACCATGCCAACGGCCGACTCACCAACATCACACATGATCTTTGATACATCTCTAGTCTCCGTGCCATCAGTACTAGAGGCCACCATCATGTCAGGCATACAACAATCTGCTACAACACCCAACTCAACTGAACCTGACTCTAGTGGGAATGAACCTGATATGCCAATGTTAGTATCAAGGATGGATGCATCCCCATCTCCACTGTCTCTGACAATCTCGGCCATGGACATCCTCGGATCACCAAACACCACAGCTTGTGACTGTATAGAATCAGGTAAAGACTGTAGTCGCTCTAACTCCATGGTCACCTTAGCCAAATGAAACTGTGACTCCTTGAAAGCCAACTGTGTACTCTCAAGAATCTCAGAAGTCACCTCAAGCTGCTCAGTAAGCTCACTCACCTCATCTTCCTTGGCCAACAATGCATCATATGCTGTACTGCCCCACTCCATAAGATAATCTCTGTCGGCTACCAACTGCATATAATTCTGTCTCAAAATCCGAATAGCCTCCCATAAAGAGTGGATCTCTGTCAAGGAAAGATAACTGCCTTCCTGCTCATCACTAGTAGGAGAACCCCATCCATAAACTGCTAACAACCGACGAGCAGCATCAAAATGCTGGCAAGTGATAGCAATGTCTCGGTCACTAACTCTCAGCTGATTAGACACATGATGGCACTGGCTTGACTGTCTCCTACAAACCTCCTCTGATGCACTGTCTAAAGGAGTATCCTCAAAGTCACTAGTCTCTAGAGTATTACAATCCATATGTTGTGAATCAAATCTAAAGCTCATATCAACATACAAAGTATCAAAAACATTAGCACTGCTGTCCAACTCCTCTGTAGCCAAGGAAACTAAGTCTTCAAAACTGCCCACTGCATCCTCCTGGATGTCATCAATGACAATATGATCCTGAGACTCATCTGTACACACTGCCAAATATGAAATATCATCAACACATTCCAGCAAGTATGGTCGACTGGATATATGAACAAAGCCTAACACCGGTGTATAAAAACTAATACCAACATCGGATAAGCTCTTGGCACAAGAAAAGACAACACCGTGCAATCTGCTAATCAAATCCATGATAGCACCCAAACAATCACTGCTACCAAAAAGTGTTAAAGATTTCCAGTCAACTGAATCCCAAATGCCAATATAACAATCTCGAGTCCATATCCGTAAACTATAATCAGCTGGTAACTCAAGCAAAATCCTCACCTGAGTAATATGACCTATACCAACTAATTCCACATACCTGTCTGACATTATCCCTATATCCTGGATGTGAATGCAAGATGAACTCGCAACATTATCAATGTCCACATATGATCTACCATTCGCAGAAAGCTGAGTATTAGGAGTGCAAGATGAAACTAAACTCAATTCCATGCCATGCTTATCCCCATGTCTCTCCCAGTCTTGTAATGCCAATGGAGTATTCACCAAAGAAGCTTGAGTGTCCTCAAGCTCGTGAGAAAGCCTGTCAACTTCCTCCTCCTTCCTCCTCAAGGCATCTGAATAGTCTCCGACAAGGCTAAGAAGATGGTCACGATCTGATAGAAGATGTAAATAACTCAACTTCATCGTTCCCATTCCTTCCCTAATCGCTTGTAAGTCAACACAAGGAGACTTTGCCTGAACTCCCTTATGTCTACCCTGTAACTAAAGCATCTGAATGTGATCCTCTATCATATCCTGCATACTGTCATGATGAGATAATGAAGTCACAATACTATCTTTGTTCACCTTCAGCTGGCTGGACAAATCATGTGGAGTACTACCTGCCTCAACCTCATGTGATGAAGCATCTAACTGTGCCTGGTACTCTTTCTCAGCAAAGTCATGAATGCTCAATGTCTGCTCATCTCTACCAGGTATCTCACCATCATGCACAACAACATCCTCATAATCATCATTTAAACCCACTACCTCCTGTGGCAGAGTAGAATCTGAGACCTTTGCTTGGCTATAAGCTAGTTTCTCAAAATCCTCATGCAAGTTCTTGGTAATTGTGTCATCTGCTCTGTGAGAAAATTTGCCAAATAGAAATCCAATCAACTTATCCACCTTAGCTGGGTCGGATAACATGTCATTCATTATACGGTGGTGCTCAACCAACTGTTCAGACATGTCATGGCTTATTTTCTTAAGTTTATCTCGAATGTCTAAATAACCATCCTTTCTACTGTTCTGACTCTGGATATCAATTGTCCAAGATCGTGTCCTCTGAGACTCTGTACTATACCTGTCCATTTTGGATAAAGTAGAGTGTAACCCCAATAGGTTATAACTTCTTCAAACACCAAGAACTAACATGCAATTGATTAGAAGTAGCGTGCAACCATAGATTTCGACATGCAGCTGATTAGAAGCAACATGCAACCACCAAATTCATCAAGAACTAACATGCAAATGATTAGAAGTAGCATGCAACCATAGATTTTGACATGCATCTGATTAGAAGCAACATGCAACCATAAATTATGACATGCAAGATCTGGGTAGTTGTCAAAACTGACATGCAAGATCTGGGTAGTTGTCAAAACTGACATGCAAACTTCTACAAACCCTCAGGCTGGCAAGATCATGGCTCTGATACCACTGAAATGTCCCTTTACTGGTTTTATATGATATTTCCAACCTCTAATCAGATCTTTAAAACCAAACAACCAATATTACAAAGATCCACCAATTTCTCAAATAAACCCAAATCGGGTATGTCCGAAATAGTGCCAAAAAACTTCACAACTTCACAAATTATTAATAAATCTGAAAATGGACATTTTTACAGAAATTTCAGCAGCATAACGGCCTACAAAATGACATTTCCAGATCTGTATAGCCTTTACACAACAGCTCACAAATGTAGGACAAAAACTATGCTCATCGGGCTCCCGAAATTAACACAAAAATGCTCGAAAACAACACAAAAACACTAATAATTTATCTCAGAAGTTTAATCACATCCCAATACATATATTCAGCTCTATTTTAACATCTTAAAGTCTGAAATACAACAGCAACCCAAACTGATATGAAATACTCAACTGAAAACACCAAACTCATACCAAAAAACACACCCGAAAACTCACAAATCTGCATTGTTCAGCACAAAGGCAAACTCTGTATGAGCATGCACATGGAATGGCTTCAAACTCCCGTCCTTAGCCTTCTTGGAAACCTGCAAACTCTCGTTCTTGGGTCTCCCTGGAAACCTGGAAACTCCCGTTCTTGGGTCTCCTTCTCCATAGGTTTGGCAGCCTCTGAAGAATAACAAGAAAATGAGCAAAAATCAAGTTCTGGAATGAGCCTAAAATGCCTCCAAACCCCTTAAAAGAGGGCATAACCCTAACTCACGTCCAAGAGGGGTTAATGAAACATATTTTAATAATAATTTCCATTTATTAGTCCATTAGCTTCCAAAGATCATCCCCTTTTTCCGAAACTTCACCTTTTTGGGCCTGCTTGCCTTAGAAAAAGATTATTATTTTTAATTATTTGAAAAGGGGACATGACACTTGGCCTTTTCTCGAACCATACTAGATTTGTGAGACCTCGCATAGTGTTCACTCGACAACATCACTCTACCTCTAGTGACTTCTTAAGATAGTCCGAGGTCCCCACACACCCTTGCCTTATACCATAGCCTTGGGTTTTGGACAGTGTTACACTGGTGCGGGGGTGTGGGGGACATCGGGACAAGTTTCATGTGCGGGAAAAAAAGGGCCTCAATTTGGGGACAAGAAGGGTGCGGCGACGGGAGGGGGGTGGTTGCATAGTATACATATATGACTTGAAATGCTAATTATTAAATGATACTTCAATATAACATATCAAATATAGTTGAACAATGCATATAGAAAATTGAAATGCGATTCCCAAACCATAAGTTCAAACTTAAAACTTGAAACCTCATAACCAATGACCATTGAACTTAGTAATATATTCATAGTAAATTGTAACATTAATAACATTCAAGTTTTAAACATAATGATAATGATAAATAAAAAATAGTATCAAATGACAACGATCAAAGATTCAAAATTCATTGTTGAAATTATAAGTATGATATATCATAAAGATCAAGTTGCTCATGATTACAATGAGCAGAGTAGCACGAAACAATGTATCGTGGCCACAAGAAAGTGAGTACAATACTACAATCTACAAAATGTCAATAATGAGAATGTATGGGTGGGAACTCTCTAATCATCCCCTAAATCGAAGTCGTCATCACTTGAACTACTAGACTCGTCATGGGTAAGATAATATTAAAAAACGTTAAAAATTTGACATTTCAACATGGGTATCAGACGCAACCCACGTGTCCCCTAGAAGCACTAGTGTGCACACGTGCACACACTTGTGCACTTGGGACGAACCCAATGCACTCCCACACTTGGGACGCACCCCTGCACCTGCACACCTGCCATGTGCACTGAATGGTGTGATGTCGCTCTGGCGGCAGTGGCAGAGTGTAGGACGTATGCGCACTTGGGTAACATTGGTTTTGGACTTCTCATTGGCGGGGAGTTCATATGCTCTCTTGTTTTCATGTATTTCCACTTTCCTATTTTGTTCTTTTCGCAGACACCGTTGGGTGCTTCCGTTGCTGGTTGTGGCCTTGTGCTCTTTTTAGTCCCTTAAACTCGTTTGTGGTCTCTTGTTGGACATTAATAAATTTATCTTATCTTATTTAACATCAAACTTTGATTAAATTTCCATTCCAACTTTGCCCATCGTAACCAATTTGATCTATGCCTCCCACTTAGAGTCAAATTAATCTTGGAATCTCAGTTAAAATTGCCCAAAATAGGTCAGATTTTGACCTATCTTGCGCAATTCCAGTCCACACAAAATCTCTAAGCTGTAAACCACTTAAAAACCTTCCTCCCTAAGCTGTTTTGTCAAATTTCACCAAGGCTATGACAGATTTTAAGAGACCTTAATGTTTTGGGCTAAAGAAGGGGGTCAAAATCTCAATGTCATTTAGTTATAACTTATTTATATTCTTTCTTATACTTTAACTTATATTTGTATAAATACTGTTAGGATGTTTGATATAGGTTTGAGCTTCATAGGAGTTACAATAAAGATTTTAGATTTTGGGGGTTCTCAATAAATTCCAAACTTAGCCAAATTTCAGGATTCGACATCTTCAACATTCTAACCTCCCATAACTTTCTAAGGTCAAATTGAAGCTAGAAAAAAGTGTGGAATGGTTATCAATGCACAATATACAGAATGAGATAGCATAGATTCAATTGTACCAACATAATATTCAATACTAATACCAAAATATCACAATGGCGAGGAAATGCTGTTATTGTATTGATTACCAACACCATGAGTACATTAATTAGAATTCAAAGTTCATATATAATGGTCTGTTGGTTGGGAAAACCAATAGACGCATCCCCTCGCTTCTTAACTACCAGACACAACAAAGTTTAACTACTATTAATTACAACATTACTTTAATATGTCCTACATTTATCCCTCCCCTCCCCCCCAAAAAAAAAGAAAAAGAAAAAGAAGTCGTCTTTTGGACGACTACCCAACAAAAAAAATGAAAATCTAGACTTCAAGAAGAGGGTTGGAAAGACATCCCTGTACTTGAGGTTCCATGGAGTCGTTGGAGATCTCATTCAACTGCCTTCTATTTGGCACGAACTCCCTGTAGAACATGCAAAGCATCCATCTTTTTTTTCTCTTCTGTTGTGATTTTGTCTTCCAAAGGAACCTTTTCTAGTTTCCAATTTTCTTGCAGAGCAGCCTTTTCTATCTTCTACTGTTATGCTAGAGCAACTTTTTAAATCTCTCACTCCTTAGCAACTTCCATATCGACAAGTGTCATTCGAAATGCAACTTTCATGTCGACAAGTGTTTGTATGAGAGGTGGTTGCTGTTGGGCTAAAGGGATGGTGTATCGTTTTACCCACTCTGCAACTATCTCCTCTTGCTTATGCCCACTCTACTGAAGCAACTTCTAGTCTTTATGGAAGCCTTTGTGCATAAACGCTACCAATGATTCGACTACTCTAACTATAGCCTCCATATTCTGATTTTTAGCCTACTTTATCACTTGCTTGGTAGAATGCTTCATAGCTTGCAACTCCTTCAGAAATACTTCAGCTTTGTTTTCAAAGGAAAATGTCTTGGATGGTTCCATTCTCTCACTTTGTATTTCTGTTGGGTCCTCATCGTCTACCTCTAGAGGGTTCAATGAGGGTGGAGATACCATTCTTTCTTCCTTGAGCAATTTATTTGCCTCTTCTAGAATTTTGTCCTCAATCGACATGTCCTCTTCAGCTCGTGCCCTCTATCGATTTCTCCCTTTGAGTGTCCGATTTTCTTGTAGGTTGTATTACTAAAGCAACCAGGTGGACCACTTCTATATTCGACGGGGTTCACAGCCTCACCTTGTGTCCACATTTTTTTCAACCCCTGAGATCTATCACCTTAGTACGGGATTGCTGATCTGATGGAAACAATTGTGCTACTCTTGGAAGTGAAAGTCTGGTTACCCCCATTGCGGACTTTGTTGGTGGTGTCTACCACCTTGACCCTTTGTATGCTCATTCTCCTTGTTCTTCTCTATGACTGTGGTATGGTCATCCTCATAGTCTGCTATACGGGTACCTCCTGGGACCCCTCCCTCCATATGGATATCCCATGGACACCCTCCAACTTACTCTTCCTAGCATCTCCCACCATATGGTAAAATTGTTGAATTTGGGCGTACTCAGGTACCCCTGTCGGCAACGGTCCTCTTGTTGGTGGTAGGAAGTTTTGAATCTGTCTTCTCCAATCGCCTCTTGACTTGAAATTTTAGATGCTACTTGTTGTGGTGTGACTGCCTGTTTAGGTTTCTTCTTCCGTAGTTCTCCACCAGTTGAGGCTACTCCAAAGGTGTCTATGTGAACCCTATATGTCATTGCTGGCTTGCAGGGTTCCACTTTGTTGACTTGAACTAATGCCCCTCTATGCTCAAGAGTTGTCTGAGTACGCACTGCTTCCAAAAATAAGGCTATGGCATGATGTGGCATGTAGAATGCCTTATACTTTAGGTCCATGAATTCTTGCAGCCTTTCTGAGAGGAACTGTGCCTAGTTGTACACCTATCCCCTATGCAGTACCTCCACCATAGGTAACATCCATAAAGCAATATTTGATGTGTGACTTCAGGTTGTAAGTTTGCTTTTCACCAAATAAAAAATGCAACACTATTCTTCATTGTTTATTAAATTTTTTTTTAAACCCCGGCTATTCTTTTTGCTAAGGATGCTTTCCCAGTCCTGCTTGGTGAGGTCCTGCCTACACCTTATACTCAAACGCTTCTGCCTTTCCTCCATTGTCATGAGGGTTTTTGTTAGCTCTTGCCCCCCTTTAGGAATTCCAAAAAGTTTATTTAATTCGTTAAAAAAAAAGGAAATTGTCAAAGTTTCTTGGGAATATTGGATTACCCATATGTGAGCTTCCTTATTATAACTAGGCATCATAGTTTGAAATGTAGCTTCAAATTCCTTCAAATCAAAGATTGGCATGAAAATCATTCTTTCCACCTGTGCTTTGCACAATGCCTCCTTCACAGGATGATGATCCTCTGTGTTCCCCCATCAAGTGCGGCATTCGCTTCCTACTACACTTTCGAAGGTAACGTTAGCAGGAGTAATCTTTTCTGCATTTTTTCCTTTGTTGCTTACCATCTTCCTCTCCACTTTGGTAGCCTGCAACACAGGGTTTTTCTTTTTTAAGTCGATAATTTTTCCTTTGCTCAGATTTCAAATACTTATCTTTACCATTCTGTGATAATGCACCAATTCCCAGGCTACTTGAACTGGTTGTGTGTGCCAATTGTTTCTCAATAACTTCATGCTTAATGGCACCTATCCAATGAGTTCCTTGTACCACTTTTTGAATACTTGTGCGCCTATGTCCTTTGTACTTGTGCCTTGTATGCTTGTAACCTCTTGTACATACGCCTCCTTTCCTTTTGTGCTTACGTGCTCAATGTCCCCTCCACTTCCAAATTTGCACATCACTCGTACGGTGATAGCTCTCGATGCTTGTATAATGTTGGCTATGGAAGTCCATACGTTGGAATTTGAAGTTGCTCGTACGACAATGATGTAGTCTGCAAGTGCTCGTATAGAGGTAGTTGCATGTATGACAACTATGAGAGGACCAGTTCGTATGGTACAAATAGAATAGTGTGGTAGATCAGCTCGTATAAGAGGATATGCCCATACAAGGGTGGAGATGGCAAGTATGACAACCAATTGATGGTGATTGAGAAGCTCGTACAAAACTGGTTTGTACATGGATCCTTCCTTCAGGTTATCTAACCATGTCTACTTCCTTCGCAGCCTCGTGTATGCTTATGCTTTTGTGAGGTTTGAGTTTCCTCGTCCGTCCATATATAGGGAAATTGTTAGGGTGCAGATCAATTTCCTCAATATTTTCCTTGACCTGTCTACTTTCTAATATTTCCTCTTCAACTTTTCTTCTATACCCATGAAATATTCCTCTTTTCTTATTTCTTTTGTTTTATCTTGTATTTCTATGAAATAGGTAGGCAAGAATTCCCTTCTGTCCTTATAAGGCTTTTTCTTTGATCCATTGACGAGATCTTTTAGGGGTGTCTTGTCTAAGGTAGATAACCTTAATGCCCCATTATCCTTGACTTCTAAATCCTTGTATGGTCCCAACCATCTTACATTAAATTTACTAGGTTTTATCTCATTCTTTCCATTATACTTGAGTACTAACTATCCAAGTTTGAAATCCATTCTTTTCAAATGTCTATCATGCAAATTTTTTTTCCTCCTTTGTGCCACTTCCGTTGCCCATTGAGTCAATGTTCTTCTTTCATCGAGTTTTATTAAGGTGTTGAGCCTCCCCTTCAATTCTCTTCATCTCCTAGTCTTTGTTGAACTATTATTCTTAGGCTTGGAACTATATATTCCATTGGTATAACTGGTTCTTGTTCGTATATTAGATGGAAGGGTGTTTGCACAGTGGTGGCCTTGTAGGTAGTCTTTTATGCCCATAACACTGTTGGAAGTCTTTCTTGTCTTTCCTGCCAATCTCCTTTTTCTACTTGACAAGTCTTATACAAAATTGTCACCAATATTTTATTTGTAGATTTTGCTTGACCATTTGCCCTTGGATAATAGGGACTAGAAAAATAATGAAAAATTCTGTACTAACTTGTTATGGTTTTGATTGTATGCTTTACGAAGTGTACCCCTCTATAACTTGTCAACTATAGTGGTATACCAAATCTGGTTACTACTTGCTCATAAAGAAGCCTAGCCGTATTGAGAGTTGTGTGTCTGGGAGTGCTCGTACCTCCGCCCATTTTGTAAGGTACTTTGTTGCCACTACTATGTATCTGCATCTGTGATTATTGCTAATAGGCAAGGGTCCTACAAAGTCCAGCCTTGAACACTCGAACAATTATTGTGGCTGTGATGGAAATAATGGCATAAAATCTCGTTTTAGGGGTTTGCCTGTCCTTTGGCATTTGTCACAGCTTAAGACCCATTCTTGAGCGTCTACATAGAGTGTGGGTCACCATAGTCCTGCCAATAATATTTTCCGAGCTATAGCATTCAGTCCCATATGGTCTCCTAGAAGCCCTTCCTGGGATTTCCTCCTCCATAATACATCTCCTTAGCACTTGGTCTGGCCCCCTCTTATAAAGAATTCCTTCTATCAACTAGATGACTTGCTTTTGAGTGCAATTTTCCTCCTCTCTGCTGCTGGCATTTCCTTGTTAAAGGTGGTAGTTGACTGGTATTGCCTGATCCCTTTATACCACTGAAGTAGTACGACAATTTGAAATAGATGAGCATCCGAAAAGTCCTCATTGACCCTGCTTCCAGAGGTTTCCCCTGACTCGATTCTTGAGAGTTGGTTTGCAATTACATGACTTTTTCTTGGCCGAGCTACAATTTTAAAATTAAATTCTTGTAACAGGATTAACCACCTACTCTCTCTTCCTCGAATCACAGGCTTGTTCACCAAATACATAAGTGCTTGGTGATCAACAAAAAAAAATGTAAAGGGCATCGCTAATAAGTAATGTCTAAATTTCTATACTGCATAGCCCATACCTAAAGCTTCCCTTTTAGTGGTGCTGTAATTGCATTCCGCCTTTGATAGCAACTTACTTGCAAAGTACATTGGATGGTCTAGTCCTTCCTTCCTAGCTTGTGCCAGGGTGGTGCCTATTGCATAGTTAGATGCATCCATATGAACGTGAAATTATTTGTTCCAATTTGGGTATATGAGAATCAGAGCACCTACTAGTCTGTTCTTTAGCTCCTGGAAGGCCTCCTTCCGTCCCTCCTCCCAACAAAACCATTCTCCTTTTCTAG
Organism: Cupressus sempervirens; assembly: GCA_028749045.1. Classification (NCBI taxonomy): domain Eukaryota; kingdom Viridiplantae; phylum Streptophyta; class Pinopsida; order Cupressales; family Cupressaceae; genus Cupressus; species Cupressus sempervirens. The sequence goes on along the minus strand of CM053792.1, from coordinate 945,658,232 downwards.
TTAGTTTTTCCAAAGGTAAGATACTAACACAAATCCCTTTATAAACCTCCTGTAGTACCCTACATGTCCCAAGAAGAACTTGACACTAGTTACATCTGACGGAGCTTCCATTTTCAAGATGACCTTGAGCTTGTCAGGGTCTGTTTTCAACCCTTCTTTGCATACTATATGGCCAAGAAGTGGCCTCATAGGACCATAAATCTACATTTCTTGGGATTCAGCGCTACCCTTGCTCTTCTATATCGATCCATGCATTCGCCAATGACTTTGAGGTGTTGTTCCTTCTTACTGTAGATTGATCAATCATCGAGGAAGGCCTTAAAGTGTCCTACAAACATCCCATTGAATATATGCAAGATGATTCTTTGGAACGTGGCTAGTGCATTGCACAATCCAAAGGGAATCCTATTATAGGCATACACCCCATCTTCAACTACAAATGTGGTTTTCAGCTTATCCTCCTCGGTGATGCTGATTTTGTTATATCTTGAGAACTCGTACATAAAGGAGTATTTTTCATGGCTGGCCACCTCTTCTAGGATGCTATCAATAAAAGGGATTGGAAATGGATCTTTTATTGTTACCACATTCAAGCATTTGAAGTCGACACATCCAGATTTGATTACTGTCCTTTAGTGATATGACTATAGGGGATACCCACTCGCTGGTTTGTACTTTGAATATTATCCCAGCCTCAAGCATTTTTGTGATTTACTCTTGCACTTTGGTTGCATAATTATAGGGCCTCCTACGCATTGGTCTTGCTCTTGGTATCAGCAGTATTCGATGACGCATAGTTTCGATGCCACTCCTTTCAAAACCTTGTATGTCCATGCAAATATGTCCTTGTATTCAAGAAAGATCTTGAAAGCTTTCACCTTCAACACTAGATCCCAGCCATCTCCATTTAGAATCTCTTTTAGTTGATCTTTCCCACCCAACTTTTCTCTTTGCAACTTAGCCTTCTTGTACTCTATCTCCAGAAAATGTGTGTCGGTTTATTGTTAAGGGTTGTTGTACCCTCTTTGTATTTCTTATAGCCCTCCAGATATCTTTCTTCGGATTCAGCTTCTTGGATTTGCAACATATTACATTCTGGCTAGAATACTTCAGTCTCCCATTTGCCAATGAAACAGGCCATTGAGCGAACTCGTTTCGTCTTCTAAACACTCTCCAAGTTGGAGTACTCCTTCATCTAGGTCCACCCCTTCTCTATCTTCTCCCTCTGCCTTTGAATTCGATGCTAGGTCCTAACTCATAGTCTAGTTCCTCAGATATATTGTGTACTTTCTTCCATTTATCTCGATGGACAAGGTATTCCTCTTCCAATTATGGGTGGTCTTTGCTGTGACTAGCCATCCTCTTCCCAACAACGCATAATACCCTTTCTTCTCCAAGGTAATCACCACAAAGTCTAGAAGGAATTCGTGTGTGCCAATTACTCCCTTTTGCCCCATCAAGGTCCCTATTGGTTTGATTCCACCCTAGTCTCCACCCACTAGTTGGAATGTGGGTGGCTAGAGTGTTGGTTTCCCTATTCGCTTCCATGTTTCCTCAAATAGGACATTCACGTTAGATCCTCCATCGACAATAGTATTCGATAGTTTATACCCCATTATTTCTATTTCCACCACTGTCGGTGTCCTCCTTGTTCCTATGGTAAATAGGGTGTTGGTTTCTTTTCCTGCTTGCACTTCTTCTGTTTGCTCCTCGTAGAGTACACTTTTGATACTTTCTCCCTGTGTTATTGCTATTTGCAATTGAGGTAGTGTTTCTAATAGATCTGCAATTTTCACAGGGATGGTCTCCAGTACTTTGTTTCATGATGTTTGGTATTGATTGGGTGTTTTCTCCTTCCTTTATTATATTATCTCTAATGTCCTTTCTTGCTTCCTGAAATCTTTCTTTTTCTTTAGTTGCATCTGGATATTCGAGTTTCCTGGCTTGTATCCTTGTGATAGCTAATACTTTGCCCTCAAGTTCTGCAATATTGAGCATGTTTACCCCTTTTTATCTAGGGCAATTGGCATCCTCATGGTTACCTGACCTGCACAATTTACACAACATTTCTCCGTTCTGTCCTCCACCATTCTGGCAGTCCTGTGCAAAATGGTCCCATTCGTTGTAGCGCCTGCATTGGATCATGGGTCTTCCTTTAGAATCATACTAGATTGCTCTCCTTGGTGTATTGTTATTGTTGTTACTTCCTAACCTATTGTTTCTATATCCTCTTGGTAAGGCTTCTGTATTCGTGTTTCATGGAGGAGTGGAAGGTGGTGTGGATTCCTCCCCTTGGGTAAAGAATACTTGCGCATTCCGTGCTTTTAGATTGTAAGGACAGTCCTTGATTATGTGACCCAACACTTGATAGATTTCACAAAGGTCTTTGTGCAGCCATGTCCCTGTTGTATGTCCTTTTTCGCAATCTGTGCACCATAATTCCTTTCCTTCTCTTTTCTCCTCCTTACTTCCTGTTACTTCCTTCATTAGCCTCATCATGTCTTTCTGTAGAGCTTGGATTGTCTTAGATTCATCCCCACTTTCTTCTGAACTTTCACTTATGCTTCCTTGTCTCTTTTCTTTGGAGGTTTTATTTTTGTAATGTCCCCCTATTTTGAAGACTAATTCCATAGTAAATTCGAATAATTAAATAATTAGTAAATACTTATAAATATAATGATTGAATAGTAATAAAATCATAATATAAATAATATGATAAGATTGCAATTCTAAAATACACAATTATATAGTTACAATAATGAGAAATGTGTAATGAAGTGGTACCGATATATTTGAGGATCTAACAAGGATGAAAGCCAAACATGAAATAATATAATATTATAATAATGAGACTAGGTGGAAATAATGCAAAGTAAGCAACTACTCATTCTAATGATTGGGTTGATTGAACGTCAACATCGACTTCCCAAATCAATAGGACCGCATGGGAGAAGAATACAAGTTACAAGCAAAATAACTATCATAGCCATTTGAGCAATACAGAGTCGACAATGAACATGAGGACCAGCGTCATCAGTGGTCACCGCATCTATTTTCCCCACGATGAGAAGAAGATTTAATAACTCCTAAAGTGATATTGTGTATGTGTATTAGTGCAGGAGGAAAGTCGATGATATGCCAATTTTATAGGTACCACACACATCGACAACTTATAACTCTATAGAGAGAAAGGCCAGATAAAGTGGAATCTTCACCACAGTGACTAAGAAGATAATCATAATCACATTGACAGGATACTACATAAACCACTGTATCAATTCGTTGAGATTAGAAGTAACGAGTGAGTTTGATGGAATATACTAAGAGAGTCTATGGTTACGAATGTTTACTTAGAAAAACAATAATTATTATTCCAAACTAACATGAAACCGCCAATTGCAAAGGTGGCGTACTATCAAGAGTAGCGGTTGATGTGAAAAATCTCCTCAATGTATTGTGATAGAAAGACACGTTCCTTCCTATCTTCTCTTGGCAGATATATAGAGATAGTAGGGAACAATATCAAAAAAATATTGGAGAAAGTGTTTGGGTACAAATCTATAGTTGTAGATCGATAGAAGAAGATTATTCAGATCTAGAACTCGATAAAAATCCTAGAGCATATACCTCTCCAATTGATGTGTCAACCAGTCACGGGCAAATGTAGATGTAGATGTTGTTATTCGTAACAGTTGTGCAGGGCAAGTCAGTGGATAGGGAATAGAGTCCAAATCAAAATATGAAATAGTGGAATGTATCATATAATACGTAGTCAAGGCATTCTAGATTACTGCGACTGAAAATGAACATTGCCGATAAGAACAAATATACACGTGACATATAAGATATCATTTTACATTATCTGAAGCATTCCTACCTTATGCAATCCTTACATCTCGCTTATTAACTTAATATCATAACACAAAGTTATATATCATTGATATTATTATTATACAAATTAATTGAATTATTGAATACTGGACAGTAACGAATTATCTCAAAGAATAGTGATATAAGATTACGCATCAAAAGAACAATTGCGTAGGTCATCCATTAAGGATTGATAATTAATAAAAGATTCAAGCTAGTTGTCCTAAATTTCAAGACATCTAAACAAAGGGACATCACAATTTTCATTTTGTATATCCATTGCATGGGTGCACGTGTCTGTAAAGGATGATGGTGGTATAATTTTTTTTTCTTCGTAAGAACGGGGTTAGCCCTTTAATGAACCATCTCTTTTTCAATCCATCTGCCGGTTTGTTACCCAACTTCTCTATCAACTCCTTGAGTCTCTTGATGTAAGCTCTCATAGATTCATTTTTCCCTTGTCGTGTATTGTAGATTTCTATCACTATCTCATCATCATCACGTACGAGTCTTAATTTTTCCTCAAAGGCAGTACAAAGGTCTTTCGATCTTCTTTGCCGCCTTTGAGTCTGTATACTAATCAATAGCTATCCCTCTGAGTGTATCAGGAAATGCTTTCAACAATTCATTTGTATTATTTTCTCCATTGGCTTGCCATATCATTATACATGTTTTGCAATGACATGCAGGGTCTTTCGATCCTTCTCCAGTAAAGTTGGGGATTTTTTATTTGTCCAATGCCATCCTCCTATTGCTCTTCCCTCCTGTCGGGATGCTTCTTCTTGCCAATGCGTTTCCTCCCCTTCTGCTGGGATGCCTCCTGGCGAGCTAGATTCTTGGTTCCTTGGTCGATTGATATCTCCTCCTTGGGATTCTTCTTTGGTGAGGCTTGAACTTTGTTCCTGCCAGTGTTCCCTTTGTGTGGGGGTTTTAGGATCCTGCCACCTTTCCTTCCTTTGTAGTACTTCCAAAATAGCCACGTTCGCTATACCTTCTATAGTGTTTTCAATCAACCTTTCTTCGATTTGATTTGTACTCCCTAGTTGGTTCACTAGTCCTCTAACGTTGCAGCGTCTTTCCTCCTGCTGATGGAAACGTAGAATACGCATGATGACTTCCTCCTCGGTTTCTTCCTCTGGCACTCGGCTAGGGTATTTATTTGGAATAAGGGGCATGAGTTGGCTTAGTGCCTATTTGTCTTCCTTGAATTGTCACGCTCCACCAATTCCTCTGTCCTTTTAGCGAACTCTTGCAACACTTTTTGTCTTCTTCGTTCTCTTTCCGTTTCAGCTTTTTCTTCCTCCACAAGGATCAACTTTCTTGCTAACAGTCGAGGTCTCTGTCTAAGTAGATCATATGCAGTTGGTGGTACTGAAAGTTTTTCCTCCATCGTGCTCTCCGGAAGCGCTCTCTTGCTGGCTTCCCTTTGCACGTACTGGTCAACAGAAACTTCCCAGGCCATCACCAGGTCGCGTGTATTGATCTTCTCTGGTTATTACCTCCTCTTCTCCGTTACTATTCATTACTTGTATATGTGGTATGAAGGGTCTTCCCATTACTCCATCCTACCTAATCAATGACCTCTAGGTTAAAACATGGGCAATGATGCCAAAATATAGAATGGTTATCAATGCACAATATACAAAACGAGATAGCATAGATTCAATTGTACCAACATAACTTTCAATACTAATTCCAGAATACCACAATGGCAAGGAAATGTTGTTATTTTATTGATGACCAAAACCATTAGTACATCAATCAGAATTCAAAGTTCATATATAATGGTTCGTTGGTTGGGAAAACCAATAGACGCATCCTCTTGCTTCCTAACTACGAGACCCAACAAAGCTTAACCCTTGGTTTCAACTCCATCCCCTTGACTAGCTTTCCCCAACTTTTGCACTTTTGTGCCTACCTCTGAGAGTCTTGACTCCCCAGCAGGTCAAAATTGCTCGAACTCACTCTCAGACTTTTGGAGACTTGTAAGTATTTCCAACTAAGACAATTACCCCTAGTGCTAAAGCAAAAGAGGGGGTCCCAATTTTCAATGGGGCGATGGCGTAAAAACCGTACAGCTTAGTCAGTGATGTTTAAGGTGCAGTTGATGGTGAGAGTGGTGAAGAGACCATTCATAAAGGCTATGATGTTAATAACATAATGAACAACTATGGCAGAGAATAAGAGAAGCAGCAAATGGATCAGGGAAATCACTTTCATCAAATCTCCCATCAGCGACTTTACAATACAGATATTAATGATGACTTGCTGACTTATCATATGATATCAAGGAAATGATTTAAAGAAATTGGCATAGCGATGAATAGAGGAGTAAGTAATACCCAAAAGTAATCGTAATATGATAGACAACGACAATTATATAGAATGGTGAGTTTATAAGTGATAGAGCTTTAGAAGCACATGAAATATGAAAGATAGGACTATTTCCAGTGAATGGTATTCAAAGTCTGTCTATCATTTAGGGTGTTCTATGAAGAATCGCCTACAATAGAAAGAGAACAATAAAAAGAGTCTATTATACATTCGTTGAGATAGCGATTCATTGTGGAAGGATAGCAATCAAACTAATATGAAGCAATTAGTACAAGAAGAAGACAGCAATTATATAAGAGGTCAATGAAGTCAAAAGAAGAGACAAGTCAGCATAAATATTGCAGTAGCAGCAACTAATAAGTAGAGGATAAGACATCTAACAATGTTTATCGCAAGTAATTAAGTGGATATAAATACCAAAACAAAGACAGTATGAATAAAGTTGCTTCATTGTAGATGACATCAGCATATTAAGAACAGCTTGCTTATAAAGAACATCTGATATACACAAAAGCAGCTCATTATTAAGACAGCGTATTGTACCTTGATAAGTAATTAAACCAATACCAATAACTTGTCGAAAACAAAGACAACAACTATTAAGTTTTTTACTGATTATAATAAACAAATCATTTGGAGGAAAAAATTATTAATTTTATTTGAAGAAAATTATGATTCATGTAAACTGATATAAATCAGTGCTTAATATAACAAATTATTATGTCTGGAGGGACACATACTTTCCATGAAAAGCTACGTAAGATATGTATAAGATAGAACATGGTCGTTGTTGAGTAGAGATGTAAGAAGCGGCGACGAGTAGTGAATGAAAAGGAGTGTGTGCTGTGTGTGAAAAAGAAATATATATTTTCAGATTATTTGGTCTGATGTGTGTACGTGCACGCGAGTATATGTGTTATCAGAATTTTAAGGAGTTTATGTGAATAAAAAAGACTAGATAGTTCTTACACCAAGGAAGAGATTAGTATATAGAAGATGTTTTGAAGGGGATATCAGAAGATAATGACCGCACATATATAGCAGATCTATTAGAAGATTTGTGCCAATACAGAGTCCATCATCAGTTGGGAGTCGAGACAGCAATAGTATCAGGGTGGCATTTCAGACTAAAGTGAAGTTGGTGCTTTGCTTTCAGGGGTTGGTGCCTCTTGTAGGTGGTTGTCTACAAATCGTGGGAACAGGTGCTTCATTGAGTTGGTGCTCATAAAGTTAGGGGTTGGTGCCCACAAACATTGTTAAAAAAGAAATATATAAAAACAATCATTTGCTGTACTTTCCTTCTGCATTGTGTTTCCACATAAACATTGTGTTATTGTGTTCTCATGTGCATAACTGCCAATTTCGATAATTGATGCTATTGTGATGGGTAAAGTTTAAATTGTATGTTATACTGATTGACACCCCTCCCTGTAGTTCTAATCAATCAACTCTCTCTCTCTCTCTCTCTCTCTCAATATAATTGCATGGTCTTCAGTGATTAGATGAAGGGATGTTTTATGCTTATGGTGTTTTTAGAACCATGATTAGATTATTACCTTCATCTTTCCATGAATCAACTTCTGATCATGGCCGCCACTATTGAGTTTGTTTTCCAAAGTGTAATATTAAGATGGGCATTTGATTAACGATTGGGGGAATGGATATAGGGAAATTTTTATACATATGATAGATGCATTCATCTACTAATGTATACGGATAGCCCCACAAAACGATAGCAATAATTAACATTTTTGAGTGGTATATATTTTCAAATGTTAGTTTAGATGCATGATTAAAATCTTTTGTTTATTTATTTAAAAGAAAACAGTGGAATGTTTCCTCCCTTTTGTATGTCTGCAGATTTGATATTTTTCACCTTTGCCTTTTCAGCTTATAATAAAATGAGATTTCTTGATGTGCGTACTATCCTTTCTTTTATCGGATGATTGAATAGATGCAATGTTTTATGTTATTTTTATTCCACTTGATGCATTTTATGCGATGAAATGTTGCCACTAGTGTGTCATATGGAATTGAATCTCATGACCATAATACCTTATCCTTTGGAAGATATTTCTAAAAAAATTGGAATAATGCTTAGTCTAGATTTTTGGGTGGGATTTGCAGGTTTATCCTCAGCTTCATTGGAAATTAAAGGATCTGGTGAGAAGCTCAATGGTATGGGTTATTCTTGATTCTTTTACTCATTCAAGGCCCTTAAAACAATAAAAATTCATAACTTTTAGTTTCCTTAGGATGTGTAGAGATATGCTGTCATTGCATATATTAATCCAATGCATGGAATGAAGTATTTCCTTTATTGATAGAGTTTTCTATTGTTTCCATCACTATTATGTGCTCATATTTTCTCCAAATTCATAATTTATTCATGACATGGTGTTGAGGCAAGTGGAGAAAAATGATATTCAGTGCAACAAAAATTTCATGATTTTATTTGATTATATATTCACGAAGAAAAAAATAAACATGGCATTATTACATGAAAAAAGTGTAGAGAACTCCAATAGGGGAAAAATTAATATTAAAATTTCTTAGTTCTTGATATCTTGTCATTCTCCATTGTTCGATGGGAACAATTGTCTCCAGTTTTCAATGTTTTTATAGTTAGTAATATTATGAAGAAATATTTTGACTTAATTATGATAACTCTCCTAGTACAGTGCCGATGTATTATTGGGCATCAATGAAGATGTACATTCCTTTTTGCAGTTTCAAATAATTTTTGTTAAAAAGAATGTAGAGACATTAGTTGAATTAATTTGCCATATGAGGGTTTCACAGATTTTTTTACCTAGTTGTTTGCATAAGATTTAGAAAATTAGTCTAAACTGTCGCAACATTAATAGGAGTCAACTTGATCAGGGGAAATTTGATGCCTGTTTATAGGGGAATATGTTTTGGATTTTCAACCAATAAACATGCTTTTATGGATAGAACATCAAAAGGCAAATATTGTTTGAGCTTAATATATGCATGTCTTTTCTCCAATTTCACAATATATGTATGACATGGTGTTGAGTGTACATGTAGAAAAATGGAAATTTGTAATAACCCTCCTCAAATCTGCCCTCAAAAAATGCTGATGAAAGCTCAAGGAATTTCATCAAACAATTCACATGCAAGGGACGTATGACTGATATAGTATTTCAGCTAGCTTCAAATGACCTTTTTACAATTTGCATCAATGAAAATCTTGTGCTAGAAGACTACAATGGACTACACAAATGACTTAACATGAGTGTGCTACTAAATTTGACAATATTCAGTGCATATATATGATCTAAGCACGAGAAATGAACACCTACAGCCAACTGGCATTTTTACAAACAATTGGTATGCAAACTAACTAGCTGATAAATAATGATATTAAATTGCTTAAATGACACCAGCAACTATTATCTTCTTAAATGCAATGAAAGTTACAATGCTCATGAAATATGGCCAAGACTTTGGCATTTACACGGATTACAAAATGATAATGCTGGTATAATGCACACTTACAGCTGAAAGCTTATAACACCCTAAAAACAATACTAACAAAAGAACCTGGTTGTAGATGGCTGAAATAATTTCCTTCTATGCTGCCCATTCTGCTTTGCTTTTTTCGAACTGCTTTTTCGGTCTGCTTTTTCGTATCCGCTTTTTCAGCCTGCTTTTTCAATTCCGTTTTTTGAACTGCTTTTACGGATTGCTTTTTCCGCCTGCTTTTTCGGTTCCGCTTTTTTCAGGCTGCTTTTTCGTATCTGCTTTTTTCAGACTGCTACCATGTTGAATCTCAAGACCATATCTTTCAATGGCGTCAAGATTTCCAGCTTGAAGGGATTTCGTCCTTCAAACTATTGAGATATAATCTCCAGTATATTCTCCAATTTCTTTGATATTTTCAAGCCTGAATAAATGAGAGCTATCCTCTTCCTTTTAATCCCTTCCTCACTTGCTCCACGCTTCCGTCTTGCCAATGTGGGATAATACATGACTTTTAATATTACTTCTTTTTTTCTTTTTACAAAGTCCATGTATGTACTCAAAAGGGGGACTCTTGATTTTTATAAAGTGACTTTATGAAACATTATAATATTTAATTTAAATAGTCACTTTACCGTTGTAACTTCAAACATTAAAATAATATACCAAATAAACTCGAAATCCCACATATAATAGCTCATTAGAAAGTGCCCAACAAAACGCATCTCATCCTGTCATTGAAAATTGAAGACACTGCATCGCCCTATTGGCTTACTAAAAATAGTAAGTCTTCCTGACAACCCAACAAACGAACTTCGTTTGGCCTGTAATTAAATTTGACTAGGTCAAATAACCTCAGGATCCCTTTTGAAGTCCTGGTTAGCCCTCGGGACCATACAAGAATGGGCTAACGACAACATACCTCCAAACTGGCTAAGTGGGGGACATTACAGTCCGCCCCTCTTGAAATTGCTTGTCCCCAAGCAATCTCAACTTAGGATGCTGAATAATCTCCTCTGCCTCCCATGTCGCATCCTCAACTGGTAGGTTCCTCCACTTTACTAGGTACTCCCTGATAGTCCGCCTGCGAAGCACCCTCTCCCTGGAGTCAAGTATAGCCTCAGGAATTAAGATAAGTTTTTCCTCATCATCGAGAGGTGGCAATACTACTGAAGGCACCACATTATGCCCCAATGCCTTCTTAAGGTGTGACACATGGAACACGTTATGTACTTTACTGTCTGCAGGCAGCTCCAACTCATAAGCTACCTCACCCACTCTCCTGATTACTTTGAATGGTCCATAGTAGCGTGGTTTCAATTTCTCTGCTCCACTCCTCTTGAGAGAGGACTGTCTATACGGTTGTAACAGAGGTACACCATGTCTCCTACCTTGAAAGATCTCTCAATCCTGTGCTGATCAGCATATTGCTTCTGCTGAGTTTGTGCCCTTTGCAAATTTTCCTTCAAGGATCGCATAATGTCCTGACACTCCTGCAATATATCCTTGGCCTTAGGCACCCTACTGTCCCCAAATAACAAATCCAGAAATTAGGAGCATCATACCCATACAGTGCCATGAAAGGGGACATTTGAATAGACATATGGAAAGAGGTATTATAGCAGTACTCCCCTAGATGCAGCCACTTCACCCAAGCCTTTTGCTCTCCTGCAATGTGGTTTCGAAGGTACCCCTCAACCCATTTATTCACTATCTCTGTCTGCCCATCAGTTTGGGGGTGGTAACTGGTACTCGGAGTTAGCTCTGTTCCACACAACCTGAACAACTCCTGCCAAAAGTGGTTCATAAACTTACTATCTCTGTTGCTGACTATGTTCCGTGGCATCCCATGTAATCTAAATACCTCTCGAAAGAATAGCTTTGCTGTCTGTATTGCTGAATATGTGGATGAAATCGCAAAGAAATGTGCAAATTTCGTCAATCTGTCTACCACAACAAAAATACAATCCCGACCCTGTACCTTGGGGAGGCCTGTAATGAAATCCATGGAAATGCTATCCCACTTCTTCTCTGGTATGGGTAGGGGCTGTAGTAAACCACCTGGAAAGGAATGTTCCTGTTTGTTCTGCTGACATACTGGGCACTCCCTAACAAACTGAAGCACCTCTGTTTTGAGTCCTTTCCAAGTGAAGTGCTCTCTCACCTGCCGATATGTCTTAAAGAATCCGGGATGTCCTGCCAATGGTGAATCATGAAATGCCCTCAGAATCTTCTGCTTCATAGCAGACCCGGGTACTAAATAAATCCTTTCCTTGTAGATGATCAAATCATTTACAACAGTATATGGACTATCCTGAATAGTTCCTTCAATAACACTAGATGCCCAACTATCCTTGGCATACTCTGCCAAGATCAACTCTCTCCAATCGTCCATGACTATCCCAACAGCAAGCAAATGAGGCCTTTTGGATAAAGCATTTGCGACGATATTTTTCTTCCCTTTGACATAGACTATGTCAAAATCATAAGCCTGTAACTTACCCATTTCTGTTGCCTGTCATTGAGATCCTTCTGTCCAAGGAAATGTTTGAAGCTGTTATGATCTGTTTTTACTGTGAATCGGCTCCCTGCTAAGTTTTGCCTGAACTTAGCTAGCGCGTGCATGATTGCTAGCATTTCTTTGTCATAGATGCTGTAAGTTCTCTCAACACCTCGTAATTTCCTGCTCTCATATGCGAGGGGATGTTTGTCTTGCATGAGGACAGCTCCTATGCCCTCTCCTGAGGCATCACACTGCAGCTCAAAAGGCCTGGTGAAATCTGGAATGGCTAAAACAGGGCATGTACTGATCAACTCCTTGAACCTATCAAAACAATCCAGAGCCTTCTCTGACCACTTGAAACTGTCTCTCCGTCTCAAATCTGTAAGTGGTGCTGCTATCTGTGAAAATCCCTTCACAAATCTGCGGTAGAACCCGCAAAGCCCAAGAAATCCCTTGAGTTGCGAAATGTTCCTCGACGGTGGCCAATCCAGAATGGCCCTGATCTTGTCTGGGTCAACCCGAACACTTCCTGCACTAATAATATGCCCTAGATAGAGCAACTCTGTCATCCCGAACTTGCATTTACTCATCTTGGCATATAATGACTCCCTCTGTAGAATGTTGAGCACTGCATCAATATGCTTCAAATGTTCCTCCCAAGTACGGCTGTATATCAGTATATCATAAAAAAAAATCAACACAAACTTCCTCAACTGATCTCTGAATACTCTATTCATACAGGACTGGAAAGTGGCGGGGGCATTAGTCAACCCAAAGGGCATGACTAAGAACTCAAAATGTCCATAGTGGCATCTAAAAGCCGTCTTCTCCACATCCACCTCTCTAACCCGTATTTGGTGGTAGCCAGATCTCAAATCAATCTTAGAGAAGTAGCAGGCACCGTGCAATTCATCAATAAGCTCATCAATGCGCGGAATAGGGTATCGGTTCTTGATTGTCTTCTTGTTTAGTTCCCTATAATCAATGCACATCCTCATTTTACCATCCTTCTTCTTCACCAATACTACTGAAGAAGCGAAAGGACTCTTGCTTGGTCGTATGTGCCCCATGTCAATCAACTCCTTGATTGCCTTTTTCTATTTCATCTTTATATCTCTTTGGATGGTGGTTGGGTGTGATGATGACTGGCTTAGCCCCTTCCTCTAACTCAATAACATGCTCGATTCCCCTATTTGGGGGTCTCCCTGGAGGTATCTCACCAAACACCTTAGTATGTTTGGTTATTATTTTTTGTACATCAGGGGGATACTCCTGTTTATGTTGCTCTGTCACCTTAGGCATTACTCTGAACTCTGCTGTCCACTGCACCTAGTCGTGTCTGAAGAAACTCTGCATCCGCTTGAGTGACACCACTCGTAGTCTCCCATCTGACAAACCTCTGAGTACTATCTTCTTACCATTTGCCTCAAACTTCATTTCCATTTTCTGGAGGTTAAATGTAAACTCTTCCAGAGATTTCATCCAATTCATCCCAAGCACTATATCCTGATCACCAATGTTGACAACAAAGAAATCTCCCACCATGTCATAATCTCCCAAACGAAGTTGCAAGTTGGAGATTTTCTTGGTACAGTCGATTTTGAAGCCGTCGGCAACCATCACCTTAAATCCCCTATGCTCTTCCATATGTAGCCCTCTACGTGTCACAAACTTTTCATCAATGAAGTTATTTGTTGCCCCTGTATCAATGAGTGCCACAAATCTTTGTCCATCCAAAGTTCCCCTAACTCTGAAAGTGACGGCCTCCTGTATACTAGACAACTGAGCTATCGTGCTATCACTGTGTGCTTCCTCATGTGAAGAATTATCATCTCCATCTGATTCTGATGACTGCTCTGAATCTCCATCCACTGACTCTTCGGCTGAAAAGTACTCCATCTGCTTGGCTTTTGCTTTCAATGGACACTTATGTGACAAATCCCAAGGCTCCCTGCAATGAAAACAAAGCTTCTTCTTCCTGAGATCATTAAGTGTCTCATTGTCCAACCTCTTACTTTCCTCCTTAGGTGGCTGATCCTCTCTACGAAAAGGTTTACTCTCCTTATCTTTCCTCGAAGGGAAACTCTTTGCCTGGAATTTATTTTTAGAAGCTGAAGAGGAATCCATGTCACGAGCTTTCTTAATGGCTTCCTGCAAAGTGGGAGGGTTGAGAGCTTTAATCCACCCTCTCAACGGATCAGCTAACCCATCCATAAATAGAACTAGTATCCTCCATTCAGATACATCTGTTACTAACACTGCAAGTTTCTGAAATTCTGAAATGTATGTTTCCAATGATCCCCATTGTTTAAGCTGAGCTAACTCCTTGAAATGTAGTTCTGGATCCTTCCTATCAAAACGTTCAATCAGTCTCTCCGTAAACTCCACATATGAGGTAATGTGTGCATGACCCATAGTGACCATACCATGATGCCACCACTTGTGTGCTAACCCATCCAGATGAATTGCTGCATACTTAATAGCTTCTTCCTCAGGCATAGGGTTCAATTGAAAGTATGTATCAAGCTTTTGAACCCAAGCTCTTGCTGTAGACTTCCCCGAGCCATCATAATATGGTAACTGAAGTTTCCCTACTTTCTTTCGTAGCTCATAGCTTTGGTTCCTGTCATGTCCACGTGGCATATGTTTCATCCGCACATCCATATACTCCCTAAAGGTAATTGCAGCAGTAAAATCTGGACCTCTGGCTTCCCAATCTCTCCTCAACTGATCCTGTATATTAGTGATCTGGGGCTCTAGTACGGGCTGCTCTGGAGCTCTAGGAGGAAATGTGGGAATCATGGGCCTTGAACTCACTATCCTAGCTTGCTGGGGTGCATGACCGAAATTGTTCCCAACTTGTTCACCTCCATTATGTGTCCCATCCTGATTATTCCCATTCTGATTGTTACCATTCTGATTATTACCATTCTGATTATTTCCTCCACCTATGTTAGTGTTCAACCCCATTTGACGAGCCATCATCTGCATCATAACCTCCATTCTCTGATTTTGTTCCTGTGCCCTCTGTTCTGCTAATCGTTGTCCCTGTGCCAAGGTCTCTAATAACTGTAAGAATCTTTCCTCTCCAAGATCTCGAGCATTCTTGTCATCTCGGCCACCCATATTGATGTCTTGATGAAATAATACCTCCTTTGTGTCTATATGACTGGATTCTATGTCCACCTGCACGGATGACCTAGACTGTTTGCTCTGCAGGTCTGAAGTCCTATTTTGTCTTGCTCTGGTATTGCGGAAATTATAAGGCCCCTGTCGCATGCTCAAACAAAAAATGCTCTGATTTTAGTGTTTTGACATTTCGTCAAACACTTTCCCCTCTATCTGGCTGTTCCAAATTCCCTATAAGACCTCCACAGGATGGCAAGACTTATAGCTCTGATACCACTGTAATAACCCTCCTCAAATCTGCCCTCAAAAAAATGCTGATGAAAGCTCAAAGAATTTCATCAAACAATTCACATGCAAGGGACGTATGACTGATATAGTATTTCAGCTAGCTTCAAATGACCTTTTTACAATTTGCATCAATGAAGATCTTGTGCTAGAAGACTACAATGGACTACACAAATGACCTAACATGAGTGTGCTATTAAATTTGACAATATTCAGTGCATATATATGATCTAAGCATGAGAAATGAACACCTACAACCAACTAGCATTTTTACAAACAGTTGGTATGCAAACTAACTAGCTGATAAATAATGATATTAAATTGCTTAAATGACATCAGCAACTATTATCTTCTTAATTGCAATGAAAGTTACAATGCTCATGAAATATGGCCAAGACTTTGGCATTTACATAGATTACAAAATGATAATGCTGGTATAATGCACACTTACAGTTGAAAGCTTATAACACCCTAAAAGCAATACTAACAAAAGAACCTGGTTGTAGATGGCTGAAATAATTTCCTTCTATGCTGCCCCTTCTGCTTTGCTTTTTTCGAATTGCTTTTTCGGCCTGCTTTTTCGTACCCGCTTTTTCAGCCTGCTTTTTCGGGTCCGTTTTTTGAACTGCTTTTATGGATTGCTTTTCCCACCTGCTTTTTCGGTTCTGCTTTTTTCGGGCTGTTTTTTCGTATCTGCTTTTTTCAGACTGCTACCATGTTGAATCTCAAGACCATATCTTTCAATGGCGTCAAGATTTCCAGTTTGAAAGGTTCCGTCCTTCAAACTATTGAGATATAATCTTCAGAAAATTCTCCAATTTCTTTGATATTTCCAAGCCTGAATAAATGAGAGCTATCCTCTTCCTTTTAATCCCTTCCTCACTTGCTCCACGCTTCCGTCTTGCCAATGTGGGATAATACATGACTTTTAATATTACTTCGTTTTTTCTTTTTACAAAGTCCATGTATGTACTCAAAAGGGGGACTCTTGATTTTTATAAAGTGACTTTATGAAACATTATAATATTTAATTTAAATAGTCACTTTACCGTTGTAACTTCAAACATTAAAATAATATACCAAATAAACTCGAAATCCCACATATAATAGCTCATTAGAAAGAGCCCAACAAAACGCATCTCATCCTGTCACTGAAAATTGAAGGCACTGCATCCCCCTATTGGCTTACTAAAAATAGTAAGTCTTCCTGACAACCCAACAAATGAACTCCGTTTGGCCTGTAATTAAATTTGACTAGGCCAAATAACCTCGGGACCATACAAGAATGGGCTAACGACATCATACCTCCAAATTGGCTAAGTGGGGGCCATTATAAAATTGTTAAAGACTAAATTTGATTAGTAAGAAAATAAATCATTGTTGGTACAAAGTGTAAAAATTGACAAATTAAAAAAAAAACTCTTTAAAAGTAAGAGGTTTGTTGTGGACACATTTATCTGTTATTGCAGAATAATTTCATGATTATTTTTCGATTATATTTTCCCAGTGAAAATAATGCCATAGAATATTGCATAAGAAATTTGTAAGAAATAATAACAGGGAAATTATTTTCCTGTAAATTTTCTTAGTTCTTGATGGCTTGTCATTCTCTATTGTAAAGTGGGAACATAAGAGTATTGTCAATGTTTTTATATTTAGTAAAAGCATGGAAGGAATAGTTTGACTTAATTATGATAATTTTCCTATTATAGTGTCTGGTGTATTATTGGTGCATCAATGGAGATGTATATTCCTTTTTGTAGTTTCAAATAATTCTCATTAAAAGGAATGCATAAAAAAGATATTTTATCAATATCCAATGAAAGACCACAAAGGGTCAAAGGGACTACCAAGTGTAACAAGAAGGGGGCCAACTAGTAGCAGGGACACCAAATGTTTTCCAAGAAGAAACAGAGAAAACAAAAGGAGAGAGAACCGGAGGGAAGAGGACCCTCTGAAATCCAAACCCACTACATGTTCCAAACAACCATGAAGAATTTCTTAACCAAAGGGTAATGCATTTTCATATGTTTGAATTCTGAATATTATTTTGAGAAAGAACGGGTTAATATCTATTGGGGATATTTCAAAGTGCACAAATCTCATTATATGCTCCATGGCTATTGTTATTCGTGCAATCTGTTTGGGCACAAAGCAATAGAATGCAAAACATCAAAACAACATATGAATGATTGGAAAAGACCATATCACAGACAATATCTCTCCTACACCTTAAATGGATATTGTTACTTTTGCAACAAATTTGGTCATAGAGCATTAAATTGTAGAAGCAAAAAAAAAAACTTTTTAAACTTCAGAAATCAGAATATCTTTACACCATTGGTTGATCTTGATATCCTATGTTCAAATTGTAATAACTTTGGACATGTTGCCCATCAATGCAGAACAAATTTTCCTACAAATTCAGTAAAGAAAGAAAATCATACGAACAAGAAAGTTTGGAAAAAGAAAAAAAAGTCACTATTTGTTCAAATTGCTTTGTGTAATGACCCTCCTCAAATCTGCTCTCAAAAAATGCTGATGAAAGCTCAAGGAATTTCATCAAACAATTCACATGCAAGGGACGTATGACTGATATAGTATTCTCAGCTGGCTTTAAATGACTCTTTTTCAATTTGCATCAATGAGAATCTTGTGCTAGAAGACTCCAAATGGATTACACAATGGCCTAACATGAGTGTGCTACTAATTTTGACAATATTCAGTGCATATATATGATCTAAACATGAGAAATGAACACCTACAGCCAACTGGCATTTTTACAAACAGTTGGTGTACAAACTAACTAGCTGATAAATAATGATATTGAATTGCTTAAATGACACCAGCAACTATTATCTTCTAAATTTGCAATGAAATTTCTAATACAATGCTCATGAAATATGGCCAAGACTTTTGGCATTTACATGATATTACAAAATGATAATGCTGGTATAATGCACACTTACAGCTGAAACTTATAACACCCTAAAAGAAACAATACTAATAAAGGAACCTGGTTGTAGATGGCTGTAATAATTTTCTTCAATGCTGCCCCCTTTGCTTTGCTTTTCCGATTTGCTTTTTCGAATTGCTTTTTCAGACTGCTTTTTCCATTCCGCTTTTTCAGACTGCTTTTTCGGATTGCTTTTTCGTATCTTCTTTTTTAGAGTGCTACCCTGTTGAATCTCAAGATCATATTTTTCAATGGCGTCAAGATTTCTAGCTTGAAGGGATTTCGTCCTTCAAACTATTGAGACATAATCTCCAGAAAATTTTTCAATTTCTTTGATATTTCCAAGCCTACTAAAAAGAAGCTCTTCCCTTTCTTTTATAGTGTTCTCACAAGAGCTCAGTCCTTCGTTTTCTCAATGTGGGATAAAACATAACTCCCTTTATGTAACTTATGTCTCCAATTTGTTATAAAATAAAGGGGACTCTTTTAATTTAAATATTTTCCACAAACTATAGTCTATGCATTAATAAAGTTAAATATTTAAATTTAACTTTATAAAATAGCTTTATCAATGCATAACAAATCTTATCAATGATAAACAAGTCTTCTTGTCGATTTTAAACAATTACTATCGACATACCGCTGCCACTGGATGTTTGACCATATCCAAGATGACTTACTATAAATAGTAAGTATGCCCAAAGTTGCCTCAAAACCCCACAGAAAGACCTGCAGCTGAAACTATCTAGGCCAAATGGCCTCTAAGTCCCTTTAATGTCCTAGTTAGCCTACGGGACCGTGGGGAAATAGGCCAACGACAACATTATGCTATGAATGTTAAAATGGGGACATTACACTTTGCATGCTCAAAACAAGAAAGACAAATGGTATGTTGACATGGGATGTTCAAGACACATGACAGGGGACAAAAGCAAATTCGTTTCATTTGAACCAATTAATGATGGGTCCATAAAATTTGGTGATAGTTCTAAACGAAGAATAAAAGGGAAAGGAACTCTTATTAGTCTAGATCATGGGAGAACCAACACTAAGGATATACTATATGTGAAAGGACTAAAAGCAAACTTACCAAGTGTAAGTTGGCTTTGTGATCAAGGACATAATGTAATGCTTCATCCAAAGGGTTGTGAAATCAAGAAGGATGGAGAGCTGATAGCAAATGCTAATAGAACAGAAAATGACCTATACATCTTATAAGACATGAAAAATGAAAATTGTTTCTTGGATCAACAAGATGAGAATTGGCTGTGGCTCAAAAGATTGGGGCATTTAAACTTTGACAACTTGGTCAAAATCAGTCGTAAAGGAGCTGTAAGAGACATATCAAAATGATCAAAACCTACAAACACCATTCGCAAACAATGTCACCTAGTACAGCAACAAAGAAGCCCATTCAAAACTAAGAAGTACTCTACATCTAAGCCACTTGAACTTGTGCATTCAGATTTATGTGGTCAACCAGGACAAAAAGTTTTTAAGGAGAAAAAGATCTTTCATGTTATTTATTGATGACTACACTAGAATGACTTGGGTAGGCTTTCTAAAAGAAAAATTAGAAGCACTCGATAAGTTGAAAGAATGAAATGGATACAAAAATAAAATGTCCTAGAACGGATAGAGGCGGAGAATTCACATCACGTGAATTTGATGTGTATTGTGAAAATAATGGAATTAAGTTTTAACAGACAACTTTCAGCACCTAGAACTCAACAAAATATAGTTGTTGAAAGAAAGAACAGGACGGTTCAAGAAATGTCAAGGGCAATGCTTAATGAATCTAATTTAGCTGATTCCTTTTGGAAAGCAGCAGTATAGAGAACAGTCTACATTTTAAATCATCTAAAAATAAGAGTAAATCATGATAAGACACCTTACAAATTATGGAAAGGAAGGCCAGCATCAGTCAAGTATTTCAGAAGTTTTGGAAGCACGTGTTATATAATAAGGGATGAAGATGACTTGGTTAAATTTGAAGCTAGAGCAGATGAAGGAATCTTTCATGGATATTCATCTAAAAATAAAGCATATAGATGTTACAATAAAAGACTTTACAAGATCGTGGAAAGCACAAATGTAAAGATTGATGAAGGATCTGAGAAGATAAAAGAAAATGCAGAAATACCAAGTACGCATGAAGAAGGAGAAGATCCAAAAGATGAAGAAGATGAAGAAGAAATCGAACAAACACTTTTGAAAGCAAAAACCCTTTTAAAAACACCATCAAAAACTCCATTGTAGACACCAGCAACAACACGTTCAAAATTTGTCCAAAGAAATTATCCAGAAGACTTGGTAATAGGAGATCTAGAAAAGGAAGTTCAAACATGAAGAAGGTTGGCAAACAATGATGAGCATGCCTACCTTTGTCTTTTATCAAAAATAGAACCAAAGAACTTCAAAGAAGCAAATGAAGACCAACATTGGGTAAAAGCAATGGAGGAAGAATTGAACCAAATAAAAAAGAACAACATTGGGGAAATTGTTCTAAGGCCAAAAGATAAAAATGTCATAGGAATCAAATGGGAGTTTCGGAATAAAATGAATGAAAATGGAGAAGTCACAAGGAACAGAGAAAGGCTTGTTTGTAAAGGTTATGCTCAAGGAGGAGTGAATTTTGAAGAGACATTTGCTCCAGTTGCAAGATTGGAAGCAATTCGGATGTTCCTAGCATTTGCAAGTCATAAAGCATTTAAAGTTTACCAAATGGATGTAAAATCAGCTTTCCTAAATGGAGACTTAGAAGAGGATTTACATTTTTTTGAAAAAGAGGATCATGTGCATAGATTAAGAAAAGCACTTTAAAGGCTAAAACAAGCTCCAAGAGCCTGGTATTCTAGATTGGATAATTATCTTCAAAGTCAAGGTTTCAAAAGAGGAGTGGCACATAGTAATCTATACATCAAGTCTGAAAATGACAAACTTTGAATAGTAGTTGTATATGTGGATGACATAATATTTGGAGGAGGAAGTAATCAAATGTTTAAAGAATTTTCCATGAATACACAAGAAGAATTTGAGATGTCCATTCTTGGAGAATTATCCTTCTTTCTTTGATTGCAAATAGAGCAAACAAGTAAAGGAATATTCATTTCTCAAGGTAAATATATCAAAGAGATGTTGAAGAAATTTGTAATGGAAGATTGTACTCCTGTTGGCACCCCTATGATTACTGGATGCAAGCTTTGTAGAGAAGATGAATCCCCAAGCGTAAATCAATCCCAATACAGATCCATGACTGGAAGTTTATTATATCTAACTGTTAGAAACAATAGTCCACCAAGATAACTAGAGGGGGGGGGGGGGGGGGGGGGGGGTGGGTTTGGTGAATTAGTTATGCAATAATTAGAACATTTATCAACCTTAAACAATCTTATCCATTCAACCAAAGTAAACAGTAACCATAACAAGATGCATATAGACAATTACACTAGATATGTTAACTAGGGAAACCCTTGACCAGAGCGAAAACCTCAGTGGGAATGATGCCCACAAGATAATGCACTAATATAAATATTCTTTGTTAGAGGATGAACCCTGTTAGGAGTCTATTACAATATTTTCACATATGAGTCTCTGTTAGGAGTTGTGCCAACCCTGTTAGGAGTTGTAGAAGACAGAAGGACCCACTATCCAAACAACTTCTGGGACAAGACCACTGAACTCACTGTCCAACTGATCTCTCAACTATTCCTTGCAGAATAATTGTGTGTACTGCACTTTAACTTCTTTCCTCTATCTTGTCAACCATACCAATCACTATCAGACCTTGTAGACCAAGTCATGAACCTCGGATCCATCCAACTTTGTATTACACAATAAAACCTCGGTAATGAAGTTTCCTTCACTTCTGTTCAGCTCTACTTATCTTTGCATTCCGCTCTTCAATCATTCACACTTTTTCATGATAAAGGAAAATGCCCTTCCTTTATACCAAATCCATAAAACAATTCCCTGTGGCTGTTACACCTTCTCAATTAATTATTATAGGATCACATTAAGGACACGTTACACTTAGCGATAACATTAATCTTTCACCTTGCCACTTGAATAACTTTCCGTACACGTAACATTTTGACGAGTGAGCTTGTCCATGTCATCACCAACATGTTTTCTTCACATCTGTAACTTCGGCTTACCAGAATAACAACTCTGCTAAAAGATATAACAAGTTTACTAGAACATGCCTCTATAAACTTCATTTCAGAATAGTCTTCACCGAAACTTGTATAACTTCTTCTGGACTTAATATTTTATGCTTCCGAGGTTACCTTCGTATACTAGACACAGTATAATCTCCTTTTAACCTCGCTACTGAAAGTACTCAATGATCTATCCGTACCAACTTGATCTTTAATGACAAACATAATGATCTAATCATTTTTCTACAATACTCCCCCATAGGAATATCATTAGCATTCATGTTTCCAACACTAACAGCTACAAGGATTGATATCTTGCAAGCTATTACAGTGGTGGCCCGATTTCAAGCAATGTCAAAAGAAACTCATGTTGTAGCAATTAAGAGAATATCAAGTACCTAAAAGGCACTATGGATCTTGGATTATGGTATCCAAGAGAAAAAGATTTCAGTTTCATCGCCTACACAGATGCAGATTTGGGAGGCAATATTAATGATGGGAGAAGTACAAGTGGATGTGCATTTTTTCTGGGTAATTGTCCAATATCATGGCTAAGCAAGAAGCAAGGATCAGTAATTTATCTACTGCAGAAGCTGAGTACGTCACAGCAGTAGCTAGTTGTACACAAGTGCTTTGGATGAAGTAAACTTTGAGAGGATGTAAAGCTTGAGTTTGAGCATCCTATTGCCATCTTTTGTGACAACACAAGTGCGATCAGTATATCAAAGAATCTAGTCATGCACTTCAAAACAAAGCATATTTCAATCAAATACCACTTTCTAAGGGAACAAGTACTTGAGAAACAAGTCAAGTTGGAATACATCAACACCAAGGAGCAAATTGCTTATATCTTCACAAAACCCCTTCCAAAGGAGACTTTTGAGTAGCTGAGGGAGAAATTGGGAGTAGTGTCACTCTCATCCATTCACTAAAAGTTTCATATGGAGCATGAGTTCAAGGGGAGCATTCTCCAGCCCTAGAGTCCCTTTTCCATTGATGACAAAGGGGGAGAGATTGGAGAAAGGGGGAGCAGCGAACTAAGGGGAGACATACATAACCTAGATCGTATATTTGAGCCGTTGCCATCAATGACAAAGGGGGAGATTGATGAGAAATTGTCATTGATGTCAAGCATGATATATATATATATATATATATATATATATTAAAGAAACAATCAGTTAAGTGTACATGACCTACAAAATTGCAGAACTAATAGAATATCTACAGCAACACATAAGAGAAGTATCAAGTGTATAAGATCTGCAAGTATTCCATTATACATACACATGGCAGTGGAGATGAAGAAAGGCTGAGATTAGTATGCACATAATCAGAAATTTAAATATCTACATACTGTGTCATCCCAAAGCATGGAGTATGATAAACAGTGAGTAACTATAAAAGCTAGTATCCAAGGAGAAAAAGTCTATGATGCTTAAAAGAAATAAACATTGACTAAACCTTCTCTTACATTGAAATAAAGAAGACTATGTAAGTCATCCGTCAGCATCCTTAGCACTATACAGTTTTTCAAAAGACATAATGAACAGATGTGAGATGAAATAAATTATGAGAACACAGTAGTATACTCCAGTGATATTTCCAGCAGCATTCTTAGCACTACCCAGAAAGCATGTCATAACAGAGGAATAAGTTGAGCAGCAAATAAACATTATATAAAGGGACAATGAAATATGTATGAGACTCATTGTACAGGAGCCACCAAAAGTCTGGAAGATAACAAAAAGTGTTAGAAGGCAAAAAGCGTTCAGTATACATACGTTGATTCCAAATGGAGGCATAAAACAAAAGTCACGGCGGAGTCTTGTTTAAAACAGCACAGTTGTATGATATGAACCGCAACATAAATGCATAGATTATAGCTTGATTTATGACAAGTCAAGACATAATATATCCCAATGATGAAGACTTGAAAATGGTCAAGAAACGAAAAAGCCAAAGGTTTGATTCAGATAACATTCACGATAAGAACCAAAAATAAGTGGACAGTATATATGCAAAAGCTTCAGCATATAGTAGAGCAGAGTCAAACATTTCAACCATGTATATCACACATCATGATAACAAGATACAAAAGCCATAGATTCAAAGCATGATGCCATCGGGAGTTTGATACAAAAGCCGTCACACATCTAAGAGATAAGTTATGTTAAAACAAAGTCAAAGCCTGGACACATGAAGTAAATATACGATGAGGAATGAGGGATAAATACTATCGCAAAGTGATATGCAGTGACAAAGAATGTGCAGCAGTCTGACAAATCAAAGAGGACATTGGAGTCTTCAGCAATTAAACAAAATATATTTGACTGACGCTGACAACAAGAGTCAATGACAATAAACAATTACAGTGATTATGCAAATAGCAAACCTACTGAGGATGATAATCAGCTTGGAGAAAGAGACGATAATGATATATCCTCAATGTTTTTAATGGAATTATTTGTTTTCAAAAGAATGACTTCAATATTTGACGCACCAAATACTTATGAGGCAATGATGTAATTGACATCTCGAGGAGCATATGAGTTTTTATGATTCATACATATGCTTGAATGGAAAGCGATGAGTATGGGGCTATTGTATAAAGACAAAGACAATTTGATTATCGGGAGATAGACAAATGCACAACTGCAGTCACATCGTCTTACATATGCCTGGGTATTCACGTCATACAAGAGATGATTAGAAATATTAAATTAAAGATCATGACCACTCGTTAATGCACTTGGAGGATATCGTGATCAAGATGTCTTTAAATGATATGACTTGTCACAAAATAAATAAAGATAAACACAAGGCATCGGTAATGTTTTAAGCAAGCATTACATAAACAAATTAATAAAGGCTGTAATTATCATTTTTGAAATAATGTGATGTATTTGAAAAGTCACAACTGCAGATGGCTGGAGATATAAGTAACAGTTTTTTTTTTTTTTTCAAAAAGTAAGCAGTTGGAGTCAAGAAGAAAGTGAGACGGTGAATAATATATATTCAGATTTTAATCTTACTTTTATATATATATATATATATATAGAAGCACATATAGAGAAAAGTGTAATAAAAGGAATATATTATATATTTAGATTTATAATCCAGTGAGTGAAGGTGTGAGAAGCACAATATCAGCTGACTTCAAATTTAAAGGAGTTTCATAGTTTCCATTGTCCATTGTAGAAGACAACAAACAAGGTGGAAGTTCAGATTTGCATTTAGAAGTGAAGTAGGTGCTTTGCTTCAAGGTCGGTGCCTTCAAAGAGTGGGAGTTGCAGCTTCCATTGGGTAGGTGCTTGCAAAACGAGGTTGGAGCCTCTTGTAGGTCGGAGCCTACAAACATTTTGTAAGAGATTAAAGTTTATAAAAGCAATTATTTTGCCGTGGTTTTCTCCCACATTGGGTTTCTACGTAAAACTTGTGTTATTGTGTTCATGTGCATAATTGTTGATTTTAATATTTGAAGTTATTGTTTGGATAAACTTTTAAATTGGCAAAGTTTTTATTATATTGATTCACCACTCCCTCTCAGTGTAATTGTGTGCCCTTCATGAAGATGGTTCTATTCCATTTGTGTTATTTTTTAGGAAGAAAAGATTTCAGGATTTTTGGGCACCAAGTCCACAGAAAGTTGGCATAAATGGATTTTGTGTGCAATTTTATTCCATTCATTATTGGACACAAAAATATTGGTATATTTGGAACACTAGGTACTTAGTCTTGAGACGATTGGATGATGCTAATTTAATCAAGAAATAACTACTTAATTTAGTGTTCTAGGAATAAATTGACACAAAATTAAATATACAAGTAAAGCGTTTTCAAATAATTTAGTGTTCTAAGATTAAATTGACACAAAATTAAATATATAAGTAAAGCGTTTCCAAACATTAATAAAAATACATGACCAAAAAGGAAAGAAAATGAAGGGGATAGATATGAACATAAATGGAAGGCCTTTGTGCCTTAAATAAAGAGCACAACCGATAAAATATCTAAAATATTGAAAACAAAAGGGATTGAAACCACATCCTAACCTGTTAACATCTTGGAAAAGATCTGAGATCTCTAAAGGACAAACTGGATGATAGGAAAATCTGTGATATCCACATGATATCAAAGCAAAACAAGGATTGATGAACACAATATTGATACCAAATAAGATACTGTAGAAAATCCATCCTTAGCAGAACACACTGCTGCAATTAACATGCCATTTGCATTGATAAAACAAAGATATTAGTTGAGAAAGATCCAGATGTAATATGCCAATAGTCTATTGAAATCACTCAGCATGATGATAACAATAACAGGGACAATGGTTGAAGCATTAACCTCTGTCAAATGATTCATAAAATAGCTACACAACATTTACCATAAATAAAAAATATAGACGTGAATCTGTAATTATAATGTTTTGGACCAGCTCAGCATTAAATCTCTTACATGATCTATTTTGATGAATGAAGGCAATCCATTCACATTTCTGCAATGCCACCACTTCTAGAATAATAAAAATAATAAATAATAAGAATAAACAAATGAACAAATAAATAATAATAAATTATGATATGATTTATTAGTATTTTAACTAAACTCTTAATACACTAATCAAAGAATATCTTATAAATTAATATAACATTATATTATAATCAATGAATATAATAATATTATATAATAGATTAATCTATTTGTAATGCATTATAATACAATAATAAAATAAAAATAATCAGAAATATACAAAAAAACGATATCAGAAATATTATATAAATAAATAAGTAATACTAACATATGTAAGACAACAGAACATACATAAATATAAAATATTGATGACAGAAAAATAATTGCAAAATCAATTTACCTTCATTCACACCGAGTAAACTTAGAACAAATACTGCCCATATATCTTCTGATAGTCCCATAGGTACTAATATTGTATTATGAAGAATTTAGAGATGGCGAGCCAATGATATCATCTGACCTAATCTTTAACAACCTTATTATTAATGTTGTAGACTGTCAAGAAACGATGATAGAGAATGAGCTTTGGCTAAGGCATCCACCGACCACATTAGAAGTTAGTGTTTGGATTATTAACAATCGATTATTATCCATCGATATCATAAGAAGAAATACAACATGGGATAGAAGATTAACATATAACAATTGCCTTAACGGTGATGAGACCATTTATATTAAGACATACAAACAGACACATGTCTATGGACGCAGCCCATTGATACCATAAGATATTTAAAAGAATCAAATTAGAACTTCAAGGGGGATAAGAAAGAGATACCCAGAGATAATATGATCTGCAAACTAGATGAGAAAAGAAGAAAAAGTTACAGACCGACGAACCAAACACAGATTCAACCATTAAATATAAGTCCAATCAAAATACTTAATAACTTATCAGTGACGATTCTTTATTCCTGGGAATAAGTCCAATAAAACATTTACTAGTTTGCAAAGATAATCAAATACAGGGAGTACTATGCACATGATAAAAAGAAATACAGCTGGCTGAGTAGGCACTCATTATTCAAGACAGCAGTGAGCAGTGAAATGAACATTCAGTGGCAAGACAATTGGCAACAAGGAGAAAATAACAACTTGGTGGATATAGTCAGTGGCTAAAGACATATATATCTTGGCATTTATAACATTGAAAACTCAAACCCCATTTTGCACATACATAGGCTGTAAAATATATATATGGACAGTGTGTACAATAGTGAACACTTAAAGAAGGATACAAGAGCATCAGTTCCACAGATAAGGGCATCTAATCAGCAAAAAATAAAAAAGAGTGGCACCAAGGAGAAGATATAGATCAGCATAGAGGGAAGGTGGGAAGACAGTGATCTTTACACATTGATATATGGAGGAGTTTAATCAAAAGCTAATATAATCCAATCAACATTAAATCTAAAACATATTCTAATCCAGTCAGCGATAGGAGAAGCAAATACAGTCACCATATAAATAGCCCCGGTTATAGTCAGCGATCTAAGCTCAGTTCAATGACTATCGTGTCCACTTTAACCATCTGTTCACAAGAATATATCATATGAGATATTATACGATCTTCCTAAAGAAAAGAGAATATAACTAGCTATATCTAGCCAGTAAAGAATTGAATAGTTATCAAGAATAATAGATGCTCCCCATAAAATATATATTTAACTTATTCTACCAGATAAAGGTTATAGTAAGAATACTCCATTTATTACATACCCTGTAACATGTCATTATACAGGATGATACACATATATATTCATGTTTGGGAAAGTGAACGTATTAAAAAGAAGGTATCATAACTTGTGGGATGTATCAAGCTAATCTCATTCTACAAATCAGTCTTACAAGTTCTCTAATATAAAAATATGTATAAGAAACATTTTATGTGGAAAATGACAAGTCATATTGACCATATTATTCGTCACATAGTTCAAGTAAAAGGTCAAATAGAATAAGAATGAGAAATTGAAGAAATTTGTCTTAGTTGCCAATAGGGGACATTACAATCTCACATAAACTAGCAATCAATTCATAATATTATACCCTTTGCATAGTGAATTTTCAGTTTTGAATCTTTTTCTAACAGCTAAAATTTGCAGCTTTGCATTTCAGTTCACAATCTTTTTGTAGCTGAACTTCATGGCTGCTCTATTTGAAACATGACATAATATATTACTCGTGACTGGATCTACTTCAAAATGCTGGCCTATGGTTTTCATCAATTAAAAGTACTTAAATTGATGAGGTGCTCTCTAGGATGCCTACTTAAAGATATAAATGGATGTTGTCACCTAAAACAAATCTCCCATTAGATTTCAGGTGCTCATATTGATTGAGGGTTTCCATCTCTTCCTAACTATGAGGTAATGCAATCAAGTGTAAAGAACAAATTTATAAAGATTCTGAGCTCAACCCTAAAGGTATAGATCAGTAGGTTTGCTTGGCTCATAAACTCTTTGAATAACAACAATCTCTCAAGAGTCAACATGTTATCCATGGTTCATTGTTCATTTAATTAATATGAGTTTCTTGAAATATAGAAAATTAACATGATATACAAATAACGTCAACATTTACTTTTATATTATTTATATATGATGCCAAAATCAGGTGTACTAGACTTTTTTAAGAACATCAGATTGCAGGGAAGAAATGGCACATGAAAGGAAATTAAACCAACACTATAATTTGATCTATCATCGTTACTTTTATAGATAAAACCATGTTTATTAAATGCTCTGTCTAAATTCCTTGTCAGCAGAAAGGTTTATATGAGTCAATTTCTTATTGGTTACAATTTTTTTGGCATGGCAAAGCCTCATATTTATTAAAAAGAAGATATTACATTTATAAAAGAATTCTGGTGGATGTTTTGTGGAGCACCAGTGATTTGACAATGTTTCTTCTCATATATTTTCATATACATATATTATCTATTCGTAGTTTCAATCAACTAATATCTAGCTTTTCGAGAAAGTAGTTTCGATGTTACTCAGTGGTGTTTATTTAAAACTATTAATATTGTGAACAATTTTTTGTTCCATCTTAAGATGATTTGGCGGTCATTTCTATTGAACATTTATCTTAAATCACATTAATTGACATGTTCAATGCATTCAGGTGAAATAAAATTGCAAATTTGAATATGGACAAACAGAATTCTAGTATTTAAACAGGTTGCCACGCACATGAGAGCCTTATCCATATCCATTGCCAATAATGGAAGGACAGCTCAGCCATATGAGAGTTGTGTATTATGCTGTCTAGGATGCAGGATAAGACATGTCATATTGAAGTGATTATTCACATTTGTGACTTCCTATTTTGTATGCATCTTTTGCTCTCTCTCTCTCTCTCTCTCTCTCTCTCTCTCTCTCTCTACACACACACACACACACACACATGCACATGCATATATGATATACATAAACATATACATGTCCATACCTACAGTTTCTGTTAAAGTGGAGATTGGTTGTATTGGATAAATTAAAACACTTTAATTTTCGAACTAATGTTTGTTGTTGAAAGTGTTGTAATCTGCATTATTCAATGAATTTTTCTTATATTGTTTTTAGGGGTTTTCTCGGGTCATCTATCATCAGAACTGTCACAAGATTCTAGATGGGTAATGAATCGCAGTGGGTTTTGTGGTATGCGATCTAAACAGGTGAACATTTTCATGAAATTTACAGCTGTTGATCTTCTCCTTGGTTTCATAGCTGAAGGTCAGCCTGATTACATAAATAGAATAGAAGAAAAATAGTTGTATTGAAGCAAGATCCATCTTTTGGTTGCATTTTTGGGGCTGCTTTTAAACATAAATTTAACAGAAGGAATCAGTGTTGGAAATTATAAAAACACCAATAAAATCTGTTCCTTCAGCATGCATTGAAATTTGATGCCCTTAAAACACAAGAATTTGCAGGCTAGTTGCACGTGTTTACACATACATGCATATTACGACAAATTTGTATGATTCATGTGTCCGAGGATGTAAGTTGCTGATTATTGTTTAGGACATGCAATTTAACCTCTGTTATGCTTCAAGTTTTATAGTTTGCATTATTTCAAGTTCTAGGAGTGATGATGTTCATTGAGATTTAAATCACAAATTGAACCTATTAATTCTGGTGTTTAGAGTCATTGTTATAGAGTAAGAGCTGTCATAGCTGAAAATTATATCTTAAACGGACTATTACATTCCTTGTAGGGCTCTTTAGAAACTGTAATTAATGTATCATCAACTGTTTAGTGGTATACAAATAACAAAAGCAATGAGTAAATTTTCTAGAATCTCAAGAAAGTACTGATCTCCACTGCTGACTATGAAGATAGTTGCTTAAGCCCATGGTTTCACAATAACAATTAAAATAACTTGTCCAATGGGTTGAACTTAATTGGTTTAAACATTGGGTTTTCATCACGTAAACCCACTTTGAATTCCTCATACAGATATGTAATATAGAATTCTCAATTGCAACTCTTGGTCTTCCATAGTTGGCATCTAATATGGAAGTGGTTTCTATATGAAAGTGGATTCCTTAGTAGCGACTCTTGGTCTTCCATAGGTGATTTCTAGTACATTTGATTGTAAGGAGCTTGTATTGGTCTATTGTTGATGGTCGAATAAGCAAGATACTCCTAATTGATATCAAAATAACAATTACTAGACATAGACGATTTTAATTTTTATTGGAATAGTTCCAATGATAAAAATAATCAAAACGAACCTGTTTGTGAATGTTTGCAAAATTTTACATAATTCCAACCCACCCCTATGCTAAATACCCTCTGACCTAAAACAACATCCACTTCCCATGTCCTTAATTGTCGTTTTTATATGCTACTTGTTGTGAGGTTTTCATATCGTCGTATTGCAGATGGGGACCCCCTCTTTTAGTAGATGGGTCTAGGTGGTAGAGCAATTTGGCAATAGTTAGGAATTTCACAAGTCTTCACCCAAAAATCAAGTCCAAAAATAAAAAAGGGCAAAATTTGGGCTTTTGAGAAAATTGAGTGAAAATGGTAAAATTTGGTTAAGTACAAAAATCAGAAATTAAAAATAAAAGTGAGCCAAAGATAAAAATCCTAAAGAATTTGCCTAATTAAAATTGTCATGAAGGGGAAATAAAAAATTATTGTTAAAAGAAAAATGCTCTTTCCCCTTTTTCTAGTAATATTGACACTTAAAGGAGTGGATTCCACCTTTTCAAGTGGCAAGCTTGCCACATCAAGGAGTGGATTCCACCTTTTCAAGTGGCTTTGAGACATGGAGTAATAAATCTCACCTTCTCAAGTGGCAGTTGGCACATCAAGGAGTGGTTTCCACGTTCTCATTTGGAAATTGACACATCAAGAAGTGGATTCCACCTTCTCATGTGGAAAGATTGCCACATCAAGGAGTGGATTCCACCTTCCAATGTGGTAATGAAATGAATTAACCAAAGAGATCAAATAAAGCCCAAAGATTGAGTTCAAATTTATTATTAGAAGATAATGATTTAAAATTTTAATGTAATTAAAACTTGGATTGAGCTTTGAATTATATAATTAATCATATTAAGCAAGGGGAGATTAATTTTTTTGTCCCGGTAAAAGATGATTTTATTAATATAATATATGTACCGAATTATAAAATGAGACCATTCCATTTGATTGATCATATCCCCATTTCTCAAAAGACTCCTCATCCCACAACAACCTAGTGACTGAAGCCAAAATCCATTTTAGCCATACATTTTGTAAGCCATATGAACAAAAGCTCGCCCTTGTACACTCGCCCTCTATACAAAATTGTGTTTAGAAACAATTGCACTTGCCTGTAGCTACACAAACAATAGTATCCTACCCAAAATTCTAGATAGTGTAACATTGCATATATATATATATGGATGAATATACGCTAACAATCATACCAACCTAGACGTTTCTACACAAAAAATTCTTCCAGTACAATACTAGCTTTGACATTAAAACCACAAAAAAATCCACTACCAAACACAAAAGTAAGGAGAAAGCCAACAAGATGAAGAACCAACTTTGCTACCAACACTTGTAGATTGGAACCCACAACCATAGAGCTAGAGCCACGATTTGAGGCACCCTTGCCATTGCTATCACCGTTGTATCAGCCACCATGTGACCTAGTCAACACTTTGTGAGTGCAACCCCTTCCTCGACCCCTAACATGAGAATCACTTATTCCTCGTCCTCTTCCTTTGGCATCGCTGTCATGACTTTGTCTACAGAACCTTCAACATGCTCTCTACCTCTTCCGTGCACATTGCTCTTAAATTCCCTCCTTCGATTCTCCATGGCTTCCATGTGACAATCAATTTCAGCTTGAAGATGTCAAGATTCATCTAATTCGTTGGAATCCCGACTGCTAATTCAATTACCAAGTTGTGGAGGAAATCCTCCAACAAAGAATAAGCTATGTGTGCTTTCTTCCTCTGCAAACTATCCCCAGACTGATTCAGTAGAAAATGGCACACTACCCCTACCCAATCTTCTCTTGCTGCTATAAAACCTTGCTTGGGAATTCTACATATTGGAGGATTTCTTCCAACTCCGCTCTCCATTCCAGTTTCACACAATGCTCTACATTCCTCTACACCTCCGCCCTTTGTGAAAAGTGCAAGTCCTGTACACAAAAAGGGTCATGATATTAGCATTTGTTTTCCAAGAACCTAGAAACTGCATATGCCACTCCAAGAAGGGATCAAATGTTACGAATGAAAAAAGGGTGCGCTGAGGTAAACATATATTTGAGCCTTTCTTTTGTTATTGACCCCTTGAACGACATTTGTTGCTTCTCAGCATTGAAACTGAAGTTTGCTTCCATCACCACAGTCTTCACCTCATAACTCATAACACTTGTGATAAAACAAGAATGAAACCTGGAGATCGGAATGAAGGAATGTATAGAAAGATATTAGATGTCTCTTTAATTATAGCACATGTGAGGGAAACCGAACTGAATTAATATTCCACCACCTTCCCCTCATTTGATTGCAGTGTAGTCCTTTCTCTTCCTTTGAGATCTCTACCAACTCAAACTTGTCATATCGCATCTGCCTTATTGTGTTGCCATGATGTCGTCATTTTCTCTATAACATGGATTTCATATCGATTGTTTGTCTGGACAATGAGTTAGCTAATGAGTTTCCATCACCGTAATCATGGGTTTTGATATTGTGAAACAACTCCAACCTCTTTTTGATAATTGATATAATTTTATGTAGCCTCGAAGTATATGAAATGCTGGACACAGTAGTGCTCACAATGATCTATGAATCTCCTAGATATAGGTTTTCCACATGTAGGTTTACTATTTTTGAGCTAGTTTGACCCCTAAAAGTGTTGCTTGGACCTCAGCTTTGTTATTGGTCCCCTCTAATTTGAATTTAGCTACACACCTTGCTCCAGATGGGGCCAAGATTACCTCTAGCAGCTCCATCAAAATTGATTTTGGCGGTTCCCACTTCACATTTTGCCCTAGTTTTGATGGGTGAATCCCCAAAGACCCATTAATTGGTCTGTACGTAGGCATGGACTATTGCCTTTGTATAAGAGAGTTCGTAAAGTAGAAAGGATATCTATTCGGAATTTGAGATTGCCATATTAACTAACTTAGTTATGCTTTTCTTAGTGCATAAATATAGTCTCTCTATGAGCTACTATTTTCCT